>VCII01000005.1:0-23175 GCA_006030095.1 Triplophysa siluroides | reverse complement strand
ATACTGGACCATTTTTAGCTCTCAGAAGATTGCCAAGGAGAAACATAGGCTGTTGCACATGGAAAACAATTTTCTGTGTCAGGGAATGCCATTCGAAAAGGACGCTTTGACTATACCTTACTGTAGTCAATGTCATTTGACTTTTTTTGCCAAGGAACTGGAGCTGGTTGTGCAAATGACATTTCAGCTCTCAGAGATGCCAGAAAACATGAGCTTTGCACTGAAACTAAATTTTGTGTCACTCATGTCAGAGGAGAATGAATGAGAGCTTTTTGCAAGGAACGGAGCTGGTTTGTGCAAATGACATTTTCAGCTCTCAGAGATGCCAGAAACATGAGCTTTGCACTGAAAACTGCATTTTGTGTCACTTCATGTCAGAGGAGAATGAATGAGAGCTTTTTGCAAAGGAACGGAGCTGGTTGTGCAAATGACATTTTTAGCTCTCAGAGATGCCAGAAACATGAGCTTTGCACTGAAAACTAAATTTTGTGTCACTACATGTCAGAGGAGAATGAATGAGAGCTTTTTGCAAAGGAACGGAGCTGGTTGTGCAAATGACATTTTCAGCTCTCAGAGATGCCAGAAACATGAGCTTTGCACTGAAACTAAATTTTGTGTCACTCATGTCAGAGAGAATGAATGAAGCTTTTTGCAAGGGAACGGAGCTGGTTTGTGCAAATGACATTTTCAGCTCTCAGAGATGCCAGAAACATGAGCTTTGCACTGAAAACTAATTTTGTGTCACTTCATGTCAGAGGAGAATGAATGAGAGCTTTTTGCAAGGAACGGAGCTGGTTTGTGCAAATGACATTTTCAGCTCTCAGAGATGCCAGAAACATGAGCTTTGCACTGAAAACTAAATTTTGTGTCACTACATCAGAGAGAATGAATGAAAGCTTTTTGCAAAGGAACGGAGCTGGTTTGTGCAAATGACATTTTCAGCTCTCAGAGATGCCAGAAACATGAGCTTTGCACTGAAACTGCATTTTGTGTCACTTCATGTCAGAGAGAATGAATGAAGCTTTTTGCAAGGGAACGGAGCTGGTTTGTGCAAATGACTTTTCAGCTCTCAGAGATGCCAGAAACATGAGCTTTGCAAAACTGCATTTTGTGTCACTTCATGTCAGAGGAGAATGAATGAGAGCTTTTTGCAAGGAACGGAGCTGGTTGTGCAAATGACAGCTCTCAGAGATGCCAGAAACATGAGCTTTGCACTGAAACTAAATTTTGTGTCACTACATATCAGAGAGAATGAATGAAAGCTTTTTGCAAGGGAACGGAGCTGGTTTGTGCAAATGACATTTTCAGCTCTCAGAGATGCCAGAAACATGAGCTTTGCACTGAAAACTTTTGTGTCACTTCATGTCAGAGGAGAATGAATGAGAGCTTTTTGCAAGGAACGGAGCTGGTTTGTGCAAATGACATTTTCAGCTCTCAGAGATGCCAGAAACATGAGCTTTGCACTGAAAACTAATTTTGTGTCACTCATGTCAGAGGAGAATGAATGAAGCTTTTTGCAAGGGAACGGAGCTGGTTTGTGCAAATGACATTTTCAGCTCTCAGAGATGCCAGAAACATGAGCTTTGCACTGAAAACTAAATTTTGTGTCACTCATGTCAGAGGAGAATGAATGAAAGCTTTTTGCAAGGGAACGGAGCTGGTTTGTGCAAATGACATTTTCAGCTCTCAGAGATGCCAGAAACATGAGCTTTGCACTGAAAACATTTTGTGTCACTCATGTCAGAGAGAATGAATGAAAGCTTTTTGCAAGGAACGGAGCTGGTTGTGCAAATGACATTTTCAGCTCAGAGATGCCAGAAACATGAGCTTTGCACTGAAAACTAAATTTTGTGTCACTTCATGTCAGAGGAGAATGAATTTTTTGCAAGGGAACGGAGCTGGTTTGTGCAAATGACATTTTCAGCTCTCAGAGATGCCAGAAACATGAGCTTTGCAAAACTTTTTGTGTCACTCATGTCAGAGAGAATGAATGAGAGCTTTTTGCAAAGGAACGGAGCTGGTTTGTGCAAATGACATTTTCAGCTCTCAGAGATGCCAGAAACATGAGCTTTGCACTGAAAACTGCATTTTGTGTCACTTCATGTCAGAGAGAATGAATGAAGCTTTTTGCAAGGGAACGGAGCTGGTTTGTGCAAATGACATTTTCAGCTCTCAGAGATGCCAGAACATGAGCTTTGCAAAACTGCATTTTGTGTCACTTCATGTCAGAGGAGAATGAATGAGAGCTTTTTGCAAAGGAACGGAGCTGGTTTGTGCAAATGACATTTTCAGCTCTCAGAGATGCCAGAAACATGAGCTTTGCACTGAAACTAAATTTTGTGTCACTACATGTCAGAGAGAATGAATGAAAGCTTTTTGCAAGGGAACGGAGCTGGTTTGTGCAAATGACATTTTCAGCTCTCAGAGATGCCAGAAACATGAGCTTTGCACTGAAAACATTTTGTGTCACTTCATGTCAGAGGAGAATGAATGAGAGCTTTTTGCAAGGGAACGGAGCTGGTTTGTGCAAATGACATTTTCAGCTCTCAGAGATGCCAGAAACATGAGCTTTGCACTGAAAACTAAATTTTGTGTCACTACATATCAGAGGAGAATGAATGAAAGCTTTTTGCAAGGGAACGGAGCTGGTTTGTGCAAATGACATTTTCAGCTCTCAGAGATGCCAGAAACATGAGCTTTGCACTGAAACATTTTGTCAACATGTCAGAGGAGAATGAATGAGAGCTTTTTGCAAGGGAACGGAGCTGGTTTGTGCAAATGACATTTTCAGCTCTCAGAGATGCCAGAAACATGAGCTTTGCACTGAAAACTTTTGTGTCACTCATGTCAGAGGAGAATGAATGAAAGCTTTTTGCAAGGGAACGGAGCTGGTTTGTGCAAATGACATTTTCAGCTCTCAGAGATGCCAGAAACATGAGCTTTGCATTGAAAACTAAATTTTGTGTCACTTCATGTCAGAGGAGAATGAATGAGAGCTTTTTGCAAAGGAACGGAGCTGGTTTGTGCAAATGACATTTTCAGCTCTCAGAGATGCCCAAACATGAGCTTTGCAAAACTAAATGTCACTCATGTCAGAGGAGAATGAATGAAAGCTTTTTGCAAAGGAACGGAGCTGGTTTGTGCAAATGACATTTTCAGCTCTCAGAGATGCCAGAAACATGAGCTTTGCACTGAAAACTGCATTTTGTGTCACTTCATGTCAGAGGAGAATGAATGAGAGCTTTTTGCAAAGGAACGGAGCTGGTTTGTGCAAATGACATTTTCAGCTCTCAGAGATGCCAGAAACATGAGCTTTGCACGAAAACTGCATTTTGTGTCACTCATGTCAGAGGAGAATGAATGAGAGCTTTTTGCAAAGGAACGGAGCTGGTTTGTGCAAATGACATTTTCAGCTCTCAGAGATGCCAGAAACATGAGCTTTGCACTGAAAACTGCATTTTGTGTCACTCATGTCAGAGAGAATGAATGAAGCTTTTTGCAAGGGAACGGAGCTGGTTTGTGCAAATGATTTTTCAGCTCTCAGAGATGCCAGAAACATGAGCTTTGCACAGAAAACTGCATTTTGTGTCACTACATGTCAGAGGAGAATGAATGAGAGCTTTTTGCAAAGGAACGGAGCTGGTTTGTGCAAATGACATTTTCAGCTCTCAGAGATGCCAGAAACATGAGCTTTGCACTGAAAACTGCATTTTGTGTCACTTCATGTCAGAGGAGAATGAATGAGAGCTTTTTGCAAGGGAACGGAGCTGGTTTGTGCAAATGACTTTTCCAGCTCTCAGAGATGCCAGAAACATGAGCTTTGCACAAACTTTTGTGTCACTACATGTCAGAGGAGAATGAATGAAAGCTTTTTGCAAGGGAACGGAGCTGGTTTGTGCAAATGACTTTTCAGCTCTCAGAGATGCCAGAAACATGAGCTTTGCAAAAACTGCATTTTGTGTCACTTCATGTCAGAGGAGAATGAATGAGAGCTTTTTGCAAGGGAACGGAGCTGGTTGTGCAAATGACTTTTTCAGCTCTCAGAGATGCCAGAAACATGAGCTTTGCACTGAAAACTGCATTTTGTGTCACTACATGTCAGAGGAGAATGAATGAAAGCTTTTTGCAAGGGAACGGAGCTGGTTTGTGCAAATGACATTTTCAGCTCTCAGAGATGCCAGAAACATGAGCTTTGCACTGAAAACATTTTGTGTCACTTCATGTCAGAGGAGAATGAATGAGAGCTTTTTGCAAGGGAACGGAGCTGGTTTGTGCAAATGACTTTTTCAGCTCTCAGAGATGCCAGAAACATGAGCTTTGCACTGAAAACTGCATTTTGTGTCACTACATGTCAGAGAGAGAATGAATGAAAGCTTTTTGCAAGGGAACGGAGCTGGTTGTGCAAATGACATTTTCAGCTCTCAGAGATGCCAGAAACATGAGCTTTGCACGAAAACTTTTTGTGTCACTCATGTCAGAGGAGAATGAATGAGAGCTTTTTGCGGAACGGAGCTGGTTTGTGCAAATGACATTTTCAGCTCTCAGAGATGCCAGAAACATGAGCTTTGCACTGAAAACTGCATTTTGTGTCACTTCATGTCAGAGGAGAATGAATGAGAGCTTTTTGCAAAGGAACGGAGCTGGTTGTGCAAATGACATTTTCAGCTCTCAGAGATGCCAGAAACATGAGCTTTGCACTGAAAACTTTTGTGTCACTCATGTCAGAGGAGAATGAATGAGAGCTTTTTGCAAAGGAACGGAGCTGCAAATGACATTTTCAGCTCTCAGAGATGCCAGAAACATGAGCTTTGCACAAACTTTTGTGTCACTCAGAGGAGAATGAATGAAAGCTTTTTGCAAGGGAACGGAGCTGGTTTGTGCAAATGACATTTTCAGCTCTCAGAGATGCCAGAAACATGAGCTTTGCACTGAAAACTGCATTTTGTGTTCATGTCAGAGGAGAATGAATGAGAGCTTTTTGCAAGGAACGGAGCTGGTTTGTGCAAATGACATTTTCAGCTCTCAGAGATGCCAGAAACATGAGCTTTGCACTGAAAACTGCATTTTGTGTCACTACATGTCAGAGGAGAATGAATGAGCTTTTTGCAAAGGAACGGAGCTGGTTGTGCAAATGAATTTTCAGCTCTCAGAGATGCCAGAAACATGAGCTTTGCACTGTGCATTTTGTGTCACTTCATGTCAGAGGAGAATGAATGAGAGCTTTTTGCAAGGAACGGAGCTGGTTTGTGCAAATGACATTTTCAGCTCTCAGAGATGCCAGAAACATGAGCTTTGCACTGAAAACTGCATTTTGTGTCACTCATGTCAGAGGAGAATGAATGAGAGCTTTTTGCAAAGGAACGGAGCTGGTTTGTGCAAATGACATTTTCAGCTCTCAGAGATGCCAGAAACATGAGCTTTGCACTGAAACTAAATTTTGTGTCACTACATGTCAGAGGAGAATGAATGAAAGCTTTTTGCAAGGGAACGGAGCTGGTTTGTGCAAATGACATTTCAGCTCTCAGAGATGCCAGAAACATGAGCTTTGCATGAAAACTGCATTTTGTGTCACTTCATGTCAGAGGAGAATGAATGAGAGCTTTTTGCAAGGGAACGGAGCTGGTTTGTGCAAATGACATTTTTAGCTCTCAGAGATGCCAGAAACATGAGCTTTGCAAAACTAAATTTTGTGTCACTACATGTCAGAGAGAATGAATGAGAGCTTTTTGCAAAGGAACGGAGCTGGTTTGTGCAAATGACATTTTCAGCTCTCAGAGATGCCAGAAACATGAGCTTTGCACTGAAAATTTGTGTCACTCATGTCAGAGGAGAATGAATGAGAGCTTTTTGCAAGGGAACGGAGCTGGTTTGTGCAAATGATTTTCAGCTCTCAGAGATGCCAGAAACATGAGCTTTGCAAAACTGCATTTTGTGTCACTTCATGTCAGAGGAGAATGAATGAGAGCTTTTTGCAAAGGAACGGAGCTGGTTGTGCAAATGACATTTTCAGCTCTCAGAGATGCCAGAAAACATGAGCTTTGCACTGAAAACTATTTTGTGTCAACATGTCAGAGGAGAATGAATGAGAGCTTTTTGCAAGGGAACGGAGCTGGTTTGTGCAAATGACATTTTCAGCTCTCAGAGATGCCAGAAACATGAGCTTTGCTGAAAACTATTTTGTGTCACTTCATGTCAGAGGAGAATGAATGAGAGCTTTTTGCAAAGGAACGGAGCTGGTTTGTGCAAATGAATATTTCAGCTCTCAGAGATGCCAGAAACATGAGCTTTGCACAAAACTGCATTTTGTGTCACTACATGTCAGAGGAGAATGAATGAGAGCTTTTTGCAAGGGAACGGAGCTGGTTTGTGCAAATGACATTTTTCAGCTCTCAGAGATGCCAGAAACATGAGCTTTGCACTGAAACATTTGTGTCACTACATGTCAGAGGAGAATGAATGAGAGCTTTTTGCAAGGGAACGGAGCTGGTTTGTGCAAATGACATTTTCAGCTCTCAGAGATGCCAGAAACATGAGCTTTGCAGAAAACTGCATTTTGTGTCACTTCATGTCAGAGGAGAATGAATGAGAGCTTTTTGCAAAGGAACGGAGCTGGTTTGTGCAAATGACTTTTCAGCTCTCAGAGATGCCAGAAACGCTTTGCAAAACTGCATTTTGTGTCACTACATGTCAGAGGAGAATGAATGAAGCTTTTTGCAAGGGAACGGAGCTGGTTTGTGCAAATGACATTTTCAGCTCTCAGAGATGCCAGAAACATGAGCTTTGCACTGAAAACTGCATTTTGTGTCACTTCATGTCAGAGGAGAATGAATGAGAGCTTTTTGCAAAGGAACGGAGCTGGTTGTGCAAATGACATTTTCAGCTCTCAGAGATGCCAGAAACATGAGCTTTGCAGAAAACTGCATTTTGTGTCACATGTCAGAGGAGAATGAATGAGAGCTTTTTGCAAGGGAACGGAGCTGGTTTGTGCAAATGACATTTTTAGCTCTCAGAGATGCCAGAAACATGAGCTTTGCACAAACTGCATTTTGTGTCACTTCATGTCAGAGGAGAATGAATGAGAGCTTTTGGGAACGGAGCTGGTTGTGCAAATGACTTTTCAGCTCTCAGAGATGCCAGAAACATGAGCTTTGCACTGAAAACTGCATTTTGTGTCACTTCATGTCAGAGGAGAATGAATGAGAGCTTTTTGCAAGGGAACGGAGCTGGTTTGTGCAAATGACATTTTCAGCTCTCAGAGATGCCAGAAACATGAGCTTTGCATGAAAACTTTTTGTGTCACTTCATGTCAGAGGAGAATGAATGAGAGCTTTTTGCAAGGAACGGAGCGGTTTGTGCAAATGACATTTTCAGCTCTCAGAGATGCCAGAAACATGAGCTTTGCACTGAAAACATTTTGTGTCACTCATGTCAGAGGAGAATGAATGAAAGCTTTTTGCAAGGGAACGGAGCTGGTTTGTGCAAATGACATTTTTCAGCTCTCAGAGATGCCAGAAACATGAGCTTTGCACTGAAACTGCATTTTGTGTCACTTCATGTCAGAGGAAATGAATGAGAGCTTTTGCAAAGGAACGGAGCTGGTTGTGCAAATGACATTTTCAGCTCAGAGATGCCAGAAACATGAGCTTTGCACTGAAACTTTTGTGTCACTACATGTCAGAGGAGAATGAATGAGAGCTTTTTGCAAGGGAACGGAGCTGGTTTGTGCAAATGACATTTTCAGCTCTCAGAGATGCCAGAAACATGAGCTTTGCACAAACTTTGTGTCACTACATGTCAGAGGAGAATGAATGAAAGCTTTTTGCAAGGGAACGGAGCTGGTTTGTGCAAATGACATTTTCAGCTCTCAGAGATGCCAGAAACATGAGCTTTGCACTGAAAACATTTTGTGTCCATGTCAGAGGAGAATGAATGAGAGCTTTTTGCAAGGAACGGAGCTGGTTGTGCAAATGACATTTTAGCTCTCAGAGATTGAATTTTGTTTTGTGTCACACATGTCAGAGAGAAGAATGAATGAAAGCTTTTTGCAAGGGAACGGAGCTGGTTGTGCAAATGACATTTTCAGCTCTCAGAGATGCCAGAAACATGAGCTTTGCACTGAAAACTGCATTTTGTGTCACTTCATGTCAGAGGAGAATGAATGAGAGCTTTTTGCAAGGGAACGGAGCTGGTTTTGTGCAAATGACATTTTCAGCTCTCAGAGATGCCAGAAACATGAGCTTTGTGTCACATGTCAGAGGAGAATGAATGAGAGCTTTTTGCAAGGGAACGGAGCTGGTTGTGCAAATGACATTTTCAGCTCTCAGAGATGCCAGAAACATGAGCTTTGCACTGAAAACTTTTGTGTCAACATGTCAGAGGAGAATGAATGAAAGCTTTTGCAAGGGAACGGAGCTGGTTTGTGCAAATGACATTTTTAGCTCTCAGAGATGCCAGAAACATGAGCTTTGCACAAAACTGCATTTTGTGTCACATGTCAGAGGAGAATGAATGAGAGCTTTTGCAAAGGAACGGAGCTGGTTGTGCAAATGTTTTCAGAGATGCCCAACCAGCTCTCAGAGATGCCAGAAACATGAGCTTTGCATGAAAACTAAATTTTGTGTCACTCATGTAGAATGAATGATTTTTGCAAGGGAACGGAGCTGGTTTTGTGCAAATGACATTTTTCAGCTCTCAGAGATGCCAGAAACATGAGCTTTGCACAAAATTTTGTGTCACTACATCAGAGGAGAATGAATGAAAGTTTTTGCAAGGAACGGAGCTGGTTTGTGCAAATGACATTTTCAGCTCTCAGAGATGCCAGAAACATGAGCTTTGCAGAAAACTTTTTGTGTCACTTCATGTCAGAGGAGAATGAATGAGAGCTTTTTGCAAGGGAACGGAGCTGGTTTGTGCAAATGACATTTTCAGCTCTCAGAGATGCCAGAAACATGAGCTTTGCACTGAAAAAACATTTTGTGTCACTACATGTCAGAGAGAATGAATGAGAGCTTTTTGCAAGGGAACGGAGCTGGTTGTGCAAATGACATTTTCAGCTCTCAGAGATGCCAGAAACATGAGCTTTGCAACTGTTTGTGTCACTTCATGTCAGAGGAGAATGAATGAGAGCTTTTTGCGGAACGGAGCTGGTTGTGCAAATGACATTTTCAGCTCTCAGAGATGCCAGAAACATGAGCTTTGCACTGAAAACTGCATTTTGTGTCACTACATGTCAGAGGAGAATGAATGAAAGCTTTTTGGGGAACGGAGCTGGTTTGTGCAAATGACATTTTTCAGCTCTCAGAGATGCCAGAAACATGAGCTTTGCAAACTTTTTGTGTCACATGTCAGAGGAGAATGAATGAGAGCTTTTGCAAAGGAACGGAGCTGGTTTGTGCAAATGACATTTTCAGCTCTCAGAGATGCCAGAAACATGAGCTTTGCACTGAAAACTGCATTTTGTGTCACATGTCAGAGGAGAATGAATGAGAGCTTTTGCAAAGGAACGGAGCTGGTTTGTGCAAATGACATTTTTCAGCTCTCAGAGATGCCAGAAACATGAGCTTTGCACTGAAAACTTTGTGTCACTACATGTCAGAGGAGAATGAATGAAAGCTTTTTGCAAGGGAACGGAGCTGGTTTGTGCAAATGACATTTTTAGCTCTCAGAGATGCCAGAAACATGAGCTTTGCACTGAAAACTTTTGTGTCACTCATGTCAGAGGAGAATGAATGAGAGCTTTTTGCAAAGGAACGGAGCTGGTTGTGCAAATGACATTTTCAGCTCTCAGAGATGCCAGAAACATGAGCTTTGCACTGAAAACTAAATTTTGTGCATGTCAGAGGAGAATGAATGAAGCTTTTTGCAAGGGAACGGAGCTGGTTTGTGCAAATGACATTTTCAGCTCTCAGAGATGCCAGAAACATGAGCTTTGCACTGAAAACTGCATTTTGTGTCACTACATGTCAGAGGAGAATGAATGAAAGCTTTTTGCAAGGGAACGGAGCTGGTTGTGCAAATGACATTTTCAGCTCTCAGAGATGCCAGAAACATGAGCTTTGCACTGAAAACTGCATTTTGTGTCACTTCATGTCAGAGGAGAATGAATGAGAGCTTTTTGCAAAGGAACGGAGCTGGTTTGTGCAAATGACATTTTCAGCTCTCAGAGATGCCAGAAACATGAGCTTTGCACTGAAAACTAAATTTTGTGTCACTACATGTCAGAGAGAATGAATGAAAGCTTTTTGCAAGGGAACGGAGCTGGTTGTGCAAATGACATTTTCAGCTCTCAGAGATGCCAGAAACATGAGCTTTGCACTGAAAACTAAATTTTGTGTCACTACATGTCAGAGAGAATGAATGAAAGCTTTTTGCAAGGGAACGGAGCTGGTTTGTGCAAATGACATTTTCAGCTCTCAGAGATGCCAGAAACATGAGCTTGCTGAAAACTTTTTGTGTCATTCATGTCAGAGGAGAATGAATGAGAGCTTTTTGCAAAGGAACGGAGCTGCAAATGACATTTTCAGCTCTCAGAGATGCCAGAAACATGAGCTTTGCACAAACTGCATTTTGTGTCACTCAGAGGAGAATGAATGAAAGCTTTTTGCAAGGGAACGGAGCTGGTTGTGCAAATGACATTTCAGCTCTCAGAGATGCCAGAAACATGAGCTTTGCACTGAAAACTAAATTTTGTGTCACTTCATGTCAGAGGAGAATGAATGAGAGCTTTTTGCAAAGGAACGGAGCTGGTTTTGTGCAAATGACATTTTCAGCTCTCAGAGATGCCAGAAACATGAGCTTTGCACTGAAAACTAAATTTTGTGTCAACATGTCAGAGGAGAATGAATGAAAGCTTTTTGCAAGGAACGGAGCTGGTTGTGCAAATGACATTTTTAGCTCTCAGAGATGCCAGAAACATGAGCTTGCACTGAAAACTGCATTTTGCATGTCAGAGGAGAATGAATGAGAGCTTTTGGGAACGGAGCTGGTTGTGCAAATGACATTTTCAGCTCTCAGAGATGCCAGAAACATGAGCTTTGCACTGAAACTAAATTTTGTGTCACTTCATGTCAGAGGAGAATGAATGAGAGCTTTTTGCAAGGGAACGGAGCTGGTTCGTGCAAATGACATTTTCAGCTCTCAGAGATGCCAGAAACATGAGCTTTGCACTGAAAATTGCATTTTGTGTCACTCATGTCAGAGGAGAATGAATGAGAGCTTTTTGCAAAGGAACGGAGCTGGTTGGTGCAAATGACATTTTCAGCTCTCAGAGATGCCAGAAACATGAGCTTTGCACTGAAAACTGCATTTTGTGTCACATGTCAGAGGAGAATGAATGAGAGCTTTTTGCAAGGGAACGGAGCTGGTTTGTGCAATGAGCTCTCAGAGATGCCAGAAACATGAGCTTTGCACTGAAAACTGCATTTTGTGTCACTTCATGTCAGAGGAGAATGAATGAGAGCTTTGCAAAGGAACGGAGCTGGTTGTGCAAATGACTTTTCAGCTCTCAGAGATGCCAGAAACATGAGCTTTGCACTGAAAACTAATTTTGTGTCACTACATGTCAGAGAGAATGAATGAGAGCTTTTTGCAAGGGAACGGAGCTGGTTTGTGCAAATGACATTTTCAGCTCTCAGAGATGCCAGAAACATGAGCTTTGCACTGAAAACTAAATTTTGTGTCACTACATGTCAGAGGAGAATGAATGAAAGCTTTTTGCAAGGGAACGGAGCTGGTTTGTGCAAATGACATTTTCAGCTCTCAGAGATGCCAGAAACATGAGCTTTGCAGAAAACTAAATTTTGTGTCACTTCATGTCAGAGGAGAATGAATGAGAGCTTTTTGCAAGGAACGGAGCTGGTTGTGCAAATGACATTTTCAGCTCTCAGAGATGCCAGAAACATGAGCTTTGCACTGAAAACTGCATTTTGTGTCACACATGTCAGAGAGAATGAATGAGAGCTTTTTGCAAGGGAACGGAGCTGGTTTGTGCAAATGACTTTTTCAGCTCTCAGAGATGCCAGAAACATGAGCTTTGCATTGAAAACTAAATTTTGTGTCACTTCATGTCAGAGGAGAATGAATGAGAGCTTTTTGCAAAGGAACGGAGCTGGTTTGTGCAAATGACATTTTCAGCTCTCAGAGATGCCAGAAACATGAGCTTTGCATGAAAACTAAATTTTGTGTCACTACATGTCAGAGGAGAATGAATGAAGCTTTTTGCAAGGGAACGGAGCTGGTTTTGTGCAAATGACATTTTTAGCTCTCAGAGATGCCAGAAACATGAGCTTTGCACTGGCATTTTGTGTCACTTCATGTCAGAGGAGAATGAATGAGAGCTTTTTGCAAAGGAACGGAGCTGGTTGTGCAAATGACATTTTCAGCTCTCAGAGATGCCAGAAACATGAGCTTTGCACTGAAAACTAAATTTTGTGTCACTACATGTCAGAGGAGAATGAATGAGCTTTTTGCAAGGGAACGGAGCTGGTTTGTGCAAATGACATTTTCAGCTCTCAGAGATGCCAGAAACATGAGCTTTGCACTGAAAACTAAATTTTGTGTCACTCATGTCAGAGGAGAATGAATGAGAGCTTTTTGCAAGGAACGGAGCTGGTTTGTGCAAATGACATTTTCAGCTCTCAGAGATGCCAGAAACATGAGCTTTGCACTGAAAACTGCATTTTGTGTCACTTCATGTCAGAGGAGAATGAATGAGAGCTTTTTACAAGGAACGGAGCTGGTTTGTGCAAATGACATTTTCAGCTCTCAGAGATGCCAGAAACATGAGCTTTGCACAAACTAAATTTTGTGTCACTACATATCAGAGGAGAATGAATGAAAGCTTTTTGCAAGGGAACGGAGCTGGTTTGTGCAAATGACATTTTTAGCTCTCAGAGATGCCAGAAACATGAGCTTTGCACTGAAAACTAAATTTTGTGTCACTTCATGTCAGAGGAGAATGAATGAGAGCTTTTTGCAAAGGAACGGAGCTGGTTTGTGCAAATGACATTTTCAGCTCTCAGAGATGCCAGAAACATGAGCTTTGCACTGAAACTAAATTTTGTGTCACTCATGTCAGAGAGAATGAATGAGAGCTTTTTGCAAGGGAACGGAGCTGGTTTGTGCAAATGACATTTTCAGCTCTCAGAGATGCCAGAAACATGAGCTTTGCACTGAAAACTAAATTTTGTGTCACTACATATCAGAGCAGAATGAATGAAAGCTTTTTGCAAGGGAACGGAGCTGGTTTGTGCAAATGACATTTTCAGCTCTCAGAGATGCCAGAAACATGAGCTTTGCATGAAAACTAAATTTTGTGTCACTTCATGTCAGAGGAGAGATGAATGAGAGCTTTTTGCAAAGGAACGGAGCTGGTTTGTGCAAATGACATTTTCAGCTCTCAGAGATGCCAGAAACATGAGCTTTGCACTGAAACTAAATTTGTGTCACTACATATCAGAGCAGAATGAATGAAAGCTTTTGCAAGGGAACGGAGCTGGTTTGTGCAAATGACATTTTCAGCTCTCAGAGATGCCAGAAACATGAGCTTTGCACTGAAAACTAAATTTTGTGTCACTCATGTCAGAGGAGAATGAATGAGAGCTTTTTGCAAAGGAACGGAGCTGGTTTGTGCAAATGACATTTTCAGCTCTCAGAGATGCCAGAAACATGAGCTTTGCAAAAACATTTTGTGTCACTTCATGTCAGAGGAGAATGAATGAGAGCTTTTGCAAAGGAACGGAGCTGGTTGGTGCAAATTACATTTTACAGCTCTCAGAGATGCCATGAACACGAGCTTTGCACTTAATACTGCATTTTGTGTCACAACATATCAGAGCAGAATGAATGAAAGCTTTTTGCAAGGGAACGGAGCTGGTTTGTGCAAATGACATTTTCAGCTCTCAGAGATGCCAGAAACATGAGCTTTGCACTGAAACTAAATTTTGTGTCACTTCATGTCAGAGGAGAATGAATGAGAGCTTTTTGCAAAGGAACGGAGCTGGTTTGTGCAAATGACATTTTCAGCTCTCAGAGATGCCAGAAACATGAGCTTTGCATTGAAAACTAAATTTTGTGTCATTACATATCAGAGGAGAATGAATGATGAAAGCTTTTTGCAAGGGAACGGAGCTGGTTTGTGCAAATGACTTTTAGCTCTCAGAGATGCCAGAAACACGAGCCTTGCACTGACTACTGCATTTTGTGTCACTTCATGTCAGAGGAGAATGAATGAGAGCTTTTGACAAAGGAACGGAGCTGGCTTGTGCAAATGACATTTTCAGCTCTCAGAGATGCCAGAAACATGAGCTTTGCACTGAAAACTAAATTTTGTGTCTTCATGTCAGAGGAGAATGAATGAGAGCTTTTGCAAGGGAACGGAGCTGGTTTGTGCAAATGACATTTTCAGCTCTCAGAGATGCCAGAAACATGAGCTTTGCATTGAAAACTAAATTTTGTGTCACTTCATGTCAGAGGAGAATGAATGAGAGCTTTTTGCAAAGGAACGGAGCTGGTTGTGCAAATGACATTTTCAGCTCTCAGAGATGCCAGAAACATGAGCTTTGCACTGAAAACTGCATTTTGTGTCACTGCATGTCAGAGGAGAATGAATGAAAGCTTTTTGCAAGGGTACGGAGCTGGTTTGTGCAAATGACATTTTTAGCTCTTAGAGATGCCAGAAACACGAGCCTTGCACTGAATACTGCATTTTGTGTCACTTCATGTCAGAGGAGAATGAATGAGAGCTTTTACCAAAGGAACGGAGCTGGTTTGTGCAAATGACATTTTCAGCTCTCAGAGATGCCAGAAACATGAGCTTTGCACTGGAAACTAAATTTTGTGTCACTACATATCAGAGCAGAATGAATGAAAGCTTTTTGCAAGGGAACGGAGCTGGTTTGTGCAAATGACATTTTCAGCTCTCAGAGATGCCAGAAACATGAGCTTTGCATTGAAAACTAAATTTTGTGTCACCTCATGTCAGAGGAGAATGAATAAGAGCTTTTTGCAAAGGAACGGAGCTGGTTTGTGCAAATGCAGAGATTTTTTGAGCTCTCAGAGATGCCAGAAACATGAGCTTTGCACTGAAAAAAATTTTGTGTCATCAGAGGAGAATGAATGAGAGCTTTTTGCAAGGGAACGGAGCTGGTTTGTGCAAATGACATTTTTAGCTCTCAGAGATGCCAGAAACATGAGCTTTGCACTGAAAACTAAATTTTGTGTCACTACATATCAGAGCAGAATGAATGAAAGCTTTTTGCAAGGAACGGAGCTGGTTTGTGCAAATGACATTTTCAGCTCTCAGAGATGCCAGAAACATGAGCTTTGCATTGAAAACTAAATTTTGTGTCACTTCATGTCAGAGGAGAAGAAAGAAGAGAGCTTTTTGCAAAGGAACGGAGCTGGTTGTGAAATGACATTTTACAGCTCTCAGAGATGCCATGAACACGAGCTTTGCACTTAATACTGCATTTTGTGTCACAACATATCAGAGCAGAATGAATGAAAGCTTTTTGCAAGGGAACGGAGCTGGTTTGTGCAAATGACATTTTCAGCTCTCAGAGATGCCAGAAACATGAGCTTTGCATTGAAAACTAAATTTTGTGTCACTTCATGTCAGAGGAGAATGAATGAGAGCTTTTTGCAAAGGAACGGAGCTGGTTTGTGCAAATGACATTTTCAGCTCTCAGAGATGCCAGAAACATGAGCTTTGCACTGAAAACTAAATTTTGTGTCATTACATATCAGAGGAGAATGAATGAAAGCTTTTTGCAAGGGAACGGAGCTGGTTTGTGCAAATGACATTTTCAGCTCTCAGAGATGCCAGAAACATGAGCTTTGCATTGAAAACTAAATTTTGTGTCACCTCATGTCAGAGGAGAATGAATGAGAGCTTTTTGCAAAGGAACGGAGCTTGGTTGTGCAAATGACTTTTTCAGCTCTCAGAGATGCCAGAAACATGAGCTTTGCACTGAAAACTAAATTTTGTGTCACTTCATGTCAGAGGAGAATGAATGAGAGCTTTTTGCAAAGGAACGGAGCTGGTTTGTGCAAATGACATTTTCAGCTCTCAGAGATGCCAGAAAACATGAGCTTTGCACTGAAAACTAAATTTTGTGTCACTCATGTCAGAGGAGAATGAATGAGAGCTTTTTGCAAAGGAACGGAGCTGGTTTGTGCAAATGACATTTTCAGCTCTCAGAGATGCCAGAAACATGAGCTTTGCACTGAAAACTGCATTTTGTGTCACTCATGTCAGAGGAGAATGAATGAAGCTTTTTGCAAACGCGTCAATTTTGCCTCTTAGAGATGCCAGAAACATGAGCTTTGCAATGAAACTGCATTTGTGTCACTTCATGTCAGAGGAGAATGAATGAGAGCTTTTTGCAAAGGAACGGAGCTGGTTGTGCAAATGACATTTTCAGCTCTCAGAGATGCCAGAAACATGAGCTTTGCACTGGAAACTAAATTTGTGTCACTACATGTCAGGAGAATGAATGAAAGCTTTTTGCAAGGGAACGGAGCTGGTTGTGCAAATGACATTTTCAGCTCTCAGAGATGCCAGAAACATGAGCTTTGCACTGAAAACTAAATTTTGTGTCACTACATGTCAGAGAGAATGAATGAGAGCTTTTGCAAGGGAACGGAGCTGGTTTGTGCAAATGACATTTTCAGCTCTCAGAGATGCCAGGAACATGAGCTTTGCACTGAAAATTGCATTTGTGTCACTCCATGTCAGACGAGAATGAATGAGAGCTTTTTGCAAGGGAACGGAGCTGGTTGTGCAAATTTTTTCAGCTCTCAGAGATGCCAGAAACATGAGCTTTGCACAAACTGCATTTTGTGTCACTACATGTCAGAGGAGAATGAATGAAAGCTTTTTGCAAGGGAACGGAGCTGGTTTGTGCAAATGACTTTTCAGCTCTCAGAGATGCCAGAAACATGAGCTTTGCATTGAAAACTAAATTTTGTGTCACCTCATGTCAGAGGAGAATGAATAAGAGCTTTTTGCAAAGGAACGGAGCTGGTTTGTGCAAATGACTTTTCAGCTTCAGAGATGCCAGAAACATGAGCTTTGCACTGAAAACTATTTTGTGTCATTATGTCAGAGGAGAATGAATGAGAGCTTTTTGCAAGGGAACGGAGCTGGTTTGTGCAAATGACTTTTTAGCTTAGAGATCCCAGAAACATGAGCTTTGCACTGAAAATTGCATTTTGTGTCACTTCATGTCAGAGGAGAATGAATGAGAGCTTTTGCAAGGGACGGAGCTGGTTTGTGCAAATGACATTTTTCAGAGATGCCAGAAACATGAGCTTTGCACTGGCTAACATTTGTGCATTTTGTGTCATGTCAGAGGAGAATGAATGAGAGCTTTTGCAAGGGAACGGAGCTGGTTGTGCAAATGACATTTTCAGCTCAGAGATGCCAGAGAAACATGAGCTTTGCACTGGAAACTAAATTTTGTGTCACTACATGTCAGAGAGAATGAATGAAAGCTTTTTGCAAGGGAACGGAGCTGGTTGTGCAAATGACATTTTCAGCTCTCAGAGATGCCAGAAACATGAGCTTTGCACTGAAAACTAAATTTTGTGTCACTCATGTCAGAGGAGAATGAATGAGAGCTTTTTGCAAGGGAACGGAGCTGGTTTGTGCAAATGACATTTTCAGCTCTCAGAGATGCCCAGAAACATGAGCTTTGCACTGAAAACTAAATTTTGTGTCACTTCATGTCAGAGGAGATGAATGAGAGCTTTTTGCAAAGGAACGGAGCTGGTTTGTGCAAATGACATTTTCAGCTCAGAGATGCCAGAAACATGAGCTTTGCACAATACTCATTTTGTGTCACCTACATATCAGAGCAGACATGATGAAAGCTTTTGCAATGGGATACGGAGCTGGGTTTGCCAAAGCGGTATACAGTTGTCCTGTGGCTGATGGGCTCGTTCTGCCACCCTCCGCTTGCATCTGACTGCCTTAGCTAGGTTCCACGTTCCATTCCCCGACCCGACTGACTGCATGACTAGTCCAGGCGCTGTGAGGATTTTGAACCTTGTGCCGCCACAACGGACATTCCTGTGCTTGCTTGTTTACCGAATCATGTCCTGGCAGACGGGACGGTCTCCCGCGGATGAGTTCCACTAAGTGACGTTATTGTCTTGCCATGTCACAATCTGTCATCGCCTGTTACATCACACTTTGTTTTGTATTCCCCGTTCCCCCTTCGTCGCTGCTCGCTTTGTTTTTCCCTGTGCTTCGCTTGGACACTATCCCCTTCGTCACCTCATGTCCCTCTTTGGGTAGCCGCTCACCCCCCCGTCGCTTGAGACTCCCCTTCTCGCATCCCCTTTCCCCATGTTCGCTCACTACCCGCCAATTACACGCACTTTGCTTGTTGTCCTTGCCACCCTCTTTGCATGACCCCCACCTACCCATTACTTGTCACAGCTAGCTGTTACTGACCGTATCCCCCTGTTCAGCGCCCCCCCGCCATTTACCATGATGTCGAAGACTTGTCTTTGTTTTGGCGTGGGCAGATGGGCGGCGGATACAGGTGTGCTGTGGTTGGCTTCCAGCACGCATACAGCGCGTTGAAATCTCTCCTTCTTGCCGTACGCCCCTTCCGACTGCGATTGTCCCCCTTGTACGAAGCCCCCCACCCCATCTTCCTGCCCTTGTTCGTTCTCTTTTCGAGGTTCCCTCTCGCCGGTGCACGCGTTGGTTATTTTTGTTTTTGTGCCTAGCAAGCCCTGTACGCGAGTGTAGCAGCCTCACAGAGTTGTAATTGCCGTGACGAGGGCATTCCCACCTGTTTAGGGGTGGAGACTCTTTACATTTCCCATTATCCCAACAAGCGCGAACACCACGAGATCGGCTCAGAGCGCACAACGACGCTGAACATTTTTTCCACGCACTCAGAGATGCCAGAGAACGTGAGCTGGCACTGAAAACTAAATTTTGGTCACTACATGTCAGAGGAGAATGAATGAGAGCTTTTTGCAAGGGAAACGAGCTTGTGCAAATGACATTTTCAGCTCTCAGAGATGCCAGAAACATGAGCTTTGCAGAAAACTGCATTTGTGTCACTTCATGTCAGAGGAGAATGAATGAGAGCTTTTTGCAAGGGAACGGAGCTGGTTTGTGCAAATGACTTTTCAGCTCTCAGAGATGCCCCAGAAACATGAGCTTTGCACAGAAAACTGCATTTTGTGTCACTACATGTCAGAGGAGAATGAATGAAGAGCTTTTGCAAGGGAACGGAGCTGGTTCGTGCAAATGACATTTTCAGCTCTCAGAGATGCCAGAAACATGAGCTTTGCACAGAAAACTGCATTTTGTGTCACTCATGTCAGAGGAGAATGAATGAATGAGAGCTTTTGCAAGGGAACGGAGCTGGTTGTGCAAATGACATTTTCAGCTCTCAGAGATGCCAGAAACATGAGCTTTGCACTGAAACTGCATTTGTGTCACTACATGTCAGAGGAGAATGAATGAGAGCTTTTTGCAAGGGAACGGAGCTGGTTTGTGCAAATGATTTTTCAGCTCTCAGAGATGCCAGAAAACATGAGCTTTGCATGAAAACATTTTGTGTCACTCATGTCAGAGGAGAATGAATGAGAGCTTTTTGCAAGGGAACGGAGCTGGTTTGTGCAAATGACTTTTTCTTGAGCTTTTCACTTTTGCTATTTTGTGTCACTCATGTCAGAGGAGAATGAATGAGAGCTTTTTGCAAGGGAACGGAGCTGGTTTGTGCAAATGACTTTTTAGCTCTCAGAGATGCCAGAAACATGAGCTTTGCACTGAAAACTGCATTTTGTGTCACTACATGTCAGAGGAGAATGAATGAAGAGCTTTTTGCAAGGGAACGGAGCTGGTTTGTGCAAATGACTTTTTCAGCTCTCAGAGATGCCAGAAACATGAGCTTTGCATGAAAACTGCATTTTGTGTCACTTCATGTCAGAGGAGAATGAATGAGAGCTTTTTGCAAAGGAACGGAGCTGGTTGTGCAAATGAATTTCAGCTCTCAGAGATGCCAGAAACATGAGCTTTGCAAAACTGCATTTTGTGTCACATTCAGAGAGAATGAATGATGAAAGCTTTTTGCAAGGGAACGGAGCTGGTTTTGTGCAAATGACATTTTCAGCTCTCAGAGATGCCAGAAACATGAGCTTTGCAGAAAACTATTTTGTGTCACTTCATGTCAGAGGAGAATGAATGAGAGCTTTTTGCAAGGAACGGAGCTGGTTTGCAAATGACATTTTCAGCTCTCAGAGATGCCAGAAACATGAGCTTTGCACTGAAAACTAAATTTTGTGTCAACATGTCAGAGGAGAATGAATGAAAGCTTTTTGCAAGGGAACGGAGCTGGTTTGTGCAAATGACATTTTCAGCTCTCAGAGATGCCAGAAACATGAGCTTTGCACTGAAAACTGCATTTTGTGTCACTTCATGTCAGAGGAGAATGAATGAGAGCTTTTGCAAGGGAACGGAGCTGGTTGTGCAAATGACATTTTCAGCTCTCAGAGATGCCAGAAACATGAGCTTTGCACTGAAAACTATTTTGTGTCACTTCATGTCAGAGAGAGAATGAATGAGCTTTTTGCAAGGGAACGGAGCTGGTTTGTGCAAATGACATTTTCAGCTCTCAGAGATGCCAAACATGAGCTTTGCAGAAAAACTAAATTTTGTGTCACTTCATGTCAGAGGAGAATGAATGAGAGTTTTGCAAAGGAACGGAGCTGGTTTGTGCAAATGACATTTTCAGCTCTCAGAGATGCCAGAAAACATGAGCTTTGCACTGAAAACTGCATTTTGTCACTCATGTCAGAGGAGAATGAATGAGAGCTTTTTGCAAGGGAACGGAGCTGGTTTGTGCAAATGACATTTTTAGCTCTCAGAGATGCCAGAAACATGAGCTTTGCACTGAAAACTGCATTTTGTGTCACTTCATGTCAGAGGAGAATGAATGAGAGCTTTTGCAAAGGAACGGAGCTGGTTGTGCAAATGACATTTTCAGCTCTCAGAGATGCCAGAAACATGAGCTTTGCACTGAAAACTGCATTTTGTGTCACTACATGTCAGAGGAGAATGAATGAAAGCTTTTTGCAAGGGAACGGAGCTGGTTTGTGCAAATGACTTTTTCAGCTCTCAGAGATGCCAGAAACATGAGCTTTGCACAAAACTGCATTTTGTGTCACTACATGTCAGAGGAGAATGAATGAGAGCTTTTTGCAAGGGAACGGAGCTGGTTTGTGCAAATGACATTTTCAGCTCTCAGAGATGCCAGAAACATGAGCTTTGCAAAACTGCATTTTGTGTCACTCATGTCAGAGGAGAATGAATGAGAGCTTTTTGCAAGGGAACGGAGCTGGTTGTGCAAATGACTTTCAGCTCTCAGAGATGCCAGAAACATGAGCTTTGCACAAACTGCATTTTGTGTCACCATCAGAGGAGAATGAATGAGAGCTTTTTGCAAGGGAACGGAGCTGGTTGTGCAAATGACTTTTCAGCTCTCAGAGATGCCAGAGAAACATGAGCTTTGCATGAAAAAAATTTTGTGTCACTTCATGTCAGAGGAGAATGAATGAGAGCTTTTTGCAAAGGAACGGAGCTGGTTGGTGCAAATGACTTTTTACAGCTCTCAGAGATGCCAGAAACATGAGCTTTGCACTGAAAAACTGCATTTTGTGTCACTACATGTCAGAGGAGAATGAATGAAGCTTTTTGCAAGGGAACGGAGCTGGTTTGTGCAAATGACTTTTTAGCTCTCAGAGATGCCAGAAACATGAGCTTTGCACTGAAAACTGCATTTTGTGTCACTTCATGTCAGAGGAGAATGAATGAGAGCTTTTTGCAAAGGAACGGAGCTGGTTGTGCAAATTTTTCAGAGATGCCAGAAAACATGACCCAGCTCTCAGAGATGCCAGAAACATGAGCTTTGCAGAAAACTAAATTTTGTGTCACTCATGTCAGAGGAGAATGAATGAGAGCTTTTTGCAAAGGGAACGGAGCTGGTTTGTGCAAATGACATTTTCAGCTCTCAGAGATGCCAGAAACATGAGCTTTGCACTGAAAAACTAAATTTTGTGTCACTACATATCAGAGAGAATGAATGAAAGCTTTTTGCAAGGGAACGGAGCTGGTTGTGCAAATGACTTTTCAGCTCTCAGAGATGCCAGAAACATGAGCTTTGCACTGAAAACTAAATTTTGTGTCACTTCATGTCAGAGGAGAATGAATGAGAGCTTTTTTGCAAGGGAACGGAGCTGGTTTGTGCAAATGACATTTTCAGCTCTCAGAGATGCCAGAAACATGAGCTTTGCACTGAAAACTAAATTTTGTGTCACTCATGTCAGAGAGAATGAATGAAAGCTTTTTGCAAGGGAACGGAGCTGGTTTGTGCAAATGACATTTTCAGCTCTCAGAGATGCCAGAAACATGAGCTTTGCATTGAAAACTAAATTTTGTGTCACCTCATGTCAGAGGAGAATGAATGAGAGCTTTTTGCAAAGGAACGGAGCTGGTTTGTGCAAATGACATTTTCAGCTCTCAGAGATGCCAGAACACGAGCTTTGCACTGGAAACTAAATTTTGTGTCACTACATATCAGAGCAGAATGAATGAAAGCTTTTTGCAAGGGAACGGAGCTGGTTTGTGCAAATGACATTTTTAGCTCTCAGAGATGCCAGAAACATGAGCTTTGCATTGAAAACTAAATTTTGTGTCACCTCATGTCAGAGGAGAATGAATAAGAGCTTTTTGCAAAGGAACGGAGCTGGTTTGTGCAAATGACATTTTCAGCTCTAGAGAGATGCCAGAAACACGAGCCTTGCACTGACTACTGCATTTTGTGTCACTTCATGTCAGAGGAGAATGAATGAGAGCTTTTAACAAAGGAACGGAGCTGGTTTGTGCAAATGACATTTTAGCTCTCAGAGATGCCAGAAAAATGAGCTTGCGCATGATGAAACTAAAATTTTGTTGTCACTACATATCAGGCAGAGATGAAGTGAAAGCTTTTTGCAAGGGGAACGAGCTGGTTTGTGCAAAGACATTTTAGCTCTCAGAGATGCACAAGAAACATGAGTTTGCATTGAAAATAAATTTTGGCTTCATTCATGTCAGAGGGAGAATGAAATGAGAGCTTTTTGAAAAGGAACGGAGGCTGGTTGTTGCAAAGA
>VCII01000004.1:0-21266 GCA_006030095.1 Triplophysa siluroides | reverse complement strand
TGCCCGGCCTTCCAGAGCCCGCTGCCCGGCCTTCCAGAGCCCGCCCGGCTTCCAGAGCCCGCTGCCCGGCCTTCCAGAGCCCGCTGCCCGGCTTCCAGAGCCCTGCCCGGCCTTCCAGAGCCCGCTGCCCGGCCTTCCGCTGCTTCCAGAGCCGCTGCCCGGCCTTCCAGAGCCCGCTGCCCGGCCTTCCAGAGCCCGCTGCCCGGCCTTCCAGAGCCCGCTGCCCGGCCTTCCAGAGCCCGCTTCCAGAGCCCTGCCCGGCCTTCCAGAGCCCGCTGCCCGGCCTTCCAGAGCCCGCTGCCCGCCTTCCAGAGCCCGCTGCCCCTTCCAGACCCCGCTTTCCAGAGCCCGCTGCCCGGCCTTCCAGAGCCCGCTGCCCGGCCTTCCAGAGCCCGCTGCCCGGCCTTCCAGAGCCCGCTGCCCGGCCTTCCAGAGCCCGCTGCCCGGCCTTCCAGAGCCCGCCCACCCCGTCATGTTCAGTGTTCCCTGCACCAGCCTCCAGGACGCCCACCCCCCCCTTTCCCCAATGGTACTGTTTTGGCGCGAGGACGCGCCTTTTGGAGGGGGGGGTAATGTCACAGTTGTGTTATGTTTTGTTAGGTTTTTTCCTCCCCTGGTTTGTTTCTTTATTAGTTAATTAGTTTTCACATGTGTTACCTCATTGTTAATTAATCCCACACCTGATTCTGTTTTCCCTGAGTGTCTTCCTTTTGTACTTAAGCCCTGTGTTTTCTTCAGTTAGTTGTCGGTTATTGTTTATGTCAATGTGTGTCATCTCCCGTGATGTTCCCCGGTTATTATTAAAGTTATGTTTTTGTTTATACTTCGAGTTTTTGTTTCAGTTTAGTGTAACCGTCCGTGACAGTAAGTCAGGGCGGTCAGTTGGCAAACATAATTCTGTATGTGAGATGTTTCATTTGGCTCGGGAGAGACATTGAGTCGAGCAGAAGAACTGCCCACCTGTTTCCACACACACAGCGGGTTATGTTAATGAAGGATTAGTGCTACACACAACCTCTCCGAATGATACAGCGGGGAATACATGACTGATATCCACAAATGACAGTTCATATAATCTTTGCCAGGTGCTTTGGCAAAAAGGACATTTTCTTTCCGTTTTTGAGAAATTTTATTCTTTGAGATAAGCTAAATGCAAGTAAATCAAAATTAAGAAAGATAGCTTATTTCCAGAGAGACGTTTTTCACATATGTGACCCTTGTTCCTGTGATGATAACATCAGAGGTTGTACAGAAATACTGTCTGTTTCTTCAGAACACAGCTGATCTCTGACAGCGTGTTATTACTGAAGTCTCGAGTACAGCACTTGTACAGCCCCCAGTGAGATAAACACACTTGTGTTCTATTTTAATGGGAGGAGAAGATAGTGTTGGGAAGTTAATTTCCACAATCCAGCTGCTTCAAATGTTTTTTTTTTTATATTTTTTAGGGTCTTTTTGCCTTTAATACCATAGGATACCATCAATACAAAAAAGTTGATTCCGAATTATTTTTATCACAGTGTCTATATTGAGCGAACTTTAGATATGTATTAGTACACATCATCTATGTCGAGGTTCATATCAGACGTTTCCACATTTTTGGATCAGGTTTTCATTTCCCTGTACCTGGCAGGCTTAAAACACTTGTTTTAGATCAGTGTTTGATTAACGGGTGAATGTAAATTATCTTGCATAGAAGATGATGCACAAGTAGGCTACCTTAAAGAGATAGTTCACCCCCCAAAAAAATTCTCCCCTCATTTACTCACACTCAGGTTGTTCCAAATCTGTATAAATTTCATAAAGGAAGATATTTGGAAGAATGTCGGTAACCAAACAGATCTCATCCCCCATTGACTCCTATAGTATTTATTTTCCCTATTATGGCAGTAAATGGGGGATGAGATCTGTTTGGTGACTGACATCTTCCAAATATCTTACCGTGTGTTTAGCAGAACAGAAATGTATACAAATTTGGAACAACCTGAGGGCGAGACAAATTATATAAAATAATTTTTTGGGTGAACCATCCCTTTAATTAAAAGAATAGGCACCAATTGTAACCTAAAGTGAATCTGAATAATCTTTATTCAGAAAGTACAGTTTTGAATATTATCTTTTGAGTCCAGAATGAAGAATGAACTCAGAAATGTCTTTATTAGTGTTTCTATTGATCTGTCAGATGTCAGTTGTCTGTAATGATTTTTGCAGAGATGATCAGTTGTCAGGCTCCTCTCTGTCCTGAAGGGCTGTTTTACTTTTCACCAGCACCTGCTTACTTACTGATAAATCTTCTTCAGAAGCATCCTGACTCCAACAGGAGATGTGACGTTGTACTTCATACAAATTCAGTGAAATTCTAAAGCAATGACATGTAGAGAACTACATTTTTGCTTTTGATTCTTAAATAAAGTATTAAATATGGTAACACTTATTGGGATGGTTTCCCGGACCGGAATTAAAACTAGTCCTAGACTAAAATAAATGTTTGAGCTGTCTTAAAGGTTCTGTGTGTAAGTTTCAGAGGCCACTATTGGCGTAGTTGGAAATTGCAACCTACAGCTCCGCTATCCCCCTCTCCCTACCATTAGAGAAGCTACGGTTGCCGTCACAGGACAAAAGGGTTCCGTAAATGACAGCGGGCATTTATCGATGGTGTTGATAAATATACGTCTCACAGGCGAACAACAGACTGAAGCTACGGACACAGGACAGAGATGTCGTCGTCTGAGACAGCAGAGAGTAACCTTTGCAAGTCAAGTGACGAGGCTTTTTTACAAAGAAAAATAAATAAATAAAAGTTACTTAATTCATAATTTAATCTAATCGTTACATTGAATATTATTGTTACTTGTTTAACATTGTGTCAGTGATTTATTCGCTTATTATTCAAAGCATTTTTTGGGACGGTAACTTGGTTCGTAATTTACAGCCTATTGAAACCGCTTGTTAATGCTAAAGGCGTGTAATCTAACCACGAAAGTCTTAGCAGACGTGTTTCTCATCATCACAGAGTCAATCAGAGGACTTAACACAGGTAGTAAGAGGAAGAGAGCAGAGAGGTAGGGGTGTTGGAGATGCAGGCAGGGCGAGGAGAGGCAGAGGAGCTAACGCTACCCGGGAGGACCGCACAAGAGAGGATGTGGAAGCTAAGCAGTATTATAATATAACTTACACCCGATTAATGCAAATTATGATTGTAAACATGATTTCTAACTTGATTTGCACACGGCCATGCAACAAGGATTTATAGAACAATTACAAAGTGCTAAATATTTACAACGAAAAACGCGACTTCTCTTGATGGTCAGCTCATCTATTAGCTAAAGCTATCAAACAAACACTTCACTTATACAGCGGAAATCAGATAAATTTACCAGTCCAGCAGAAAGCTGGCAACTTCGGCTTCGCTTAGCAAACCCTTTTCCTGCTTCAGTGCCTCCATTTGGGAAAAGCCACGCTGATGTTTATTCAGGTTTTCTTCCGTTTTTTGTCTCGACTTCGCCTTGCTGCATCGTATTTTCTCTTTTTTGACAAAACAGATTGACGCTCTATCGGCTCTTGTGCAGAGTATGTGTGGTCCGGCCGCCATTAGCGCAAATTTCACTTCTTACCGCAACAAAGAACCGTTTCTATTTCTAATAAAAAACACGACAAGTAAATTTTGTTATTGTTCTTCCTCTTCTTCTGCTAATCCTTCTATGTAGTCGCTTTGCAAGCTGCCTCAAAACACAGCCGAAGAAGAAGAACTAGTCCCGTGCATCCTTCGTTTTACGAAACGCGCTTAGTTTGTCCGTGTAGTGATACTATAGAAACATGGCTGTGCACATTGATAAATTACATGTAAGGGTGTGCCCGCGGTGTATATACATAAAATGGCTCATTGTAAGGTAATATAAACATTTCGGTTCATTTTGTAAGGTATTTCTTCACCACTCACAACATAGTTTTGTTTTATATATTACATTTTGGTGAATAAATCCTTCAAAATCCTACACACTGTACCTTTAACTGAAAACAGCTTGCAATGACATTATTTAAAGGGGTCCTATTTTGTCTTTTTAGTCTTTATTGTGTTTTTGGTGTGCTAAACAACCAGTGTTCATGTTCATTTAAAAAAATGCTTTATACATTACATATTTCACCTGTGTTTTACACCGTCATCTCGATTTTCAGAAAACAGGCTGATGAGTACCTGGTTTTATGAAGTCCCTTCTTCCAAAACGCTCTGATTGGTCAAGCTGAGCCAGTCTTTTGTGATTGGTCTACCGCTTAGAGTGTGTGTTGAGATGTCCCGCCCATTACCCAATCCGTGTTCCAGGGGCAGGGTCAATGTAAATTTTAGGATTCATGATGTATAACACAGGTAAAAGTTTGTTGTAGTCACATCAAGTCGTTCATAGTTCTGCTAAAGAAAATATCTTCCTTTTCTGTGAACTTTGAGCATTGCGGCTTGGCAGATGTTGGTTTATTAAATTTGCTTAATAAAATTACAGCTAAATTTAAAGAAGTGAAATTCCATTAGACCTCCCCTTTAAAATACATCAGTGTGATTGTTTTGGCTCAAAATACACACAAGTAATGTTTTGTGTAAGCAAAACGACTCAAATGTCCGCATTTATCTAAGGCCTAGTTCTGGATTAATCTAATGCCTGTTCCTGCAAACTGCTCCTTTAGTTCTAAATCACACAATTTAAGAGACAAGTGTGAATAAATCCCATGCGGTTTGTATAAATTCACACCTACACTTATATCCCTTAACTCTTCTAAACAAATGACCCTTTAGTTTTCATTTGTTATCCATGCAAGGATCCAATGATGAGACATGTAATAAGTGCAACTAAAAGAGTTGTTTACATGACGCAATCTACAAATACACGAGAAAGGCATAACCAGGAAATCCAAAAAGAATCCAGCCTTTAAAAGATAATTCAGAGACCTTCAGCGCACAAACAACACAATGTAATACAAACAACATTCAGGATGAAATATCCTTTTAAATCATGAACTCAGATTGCAATATCACATGATACATAACAATGATTGATACAGAGGAGATGACAGAATAATTTCCAGGTGTTCGTTTTCATATTTCTTCTGTAATGTGCTCCACCAACATGTCGGGTTGTATGTGTTTCTGCAGTGAAGATTAGAGGAGCTCATTGTGGTCAATGATGGTGTAGGTGCTGGTGGAATTTAACATCACCAGCACTTTTCATTCCAAGGTGGCAGATTGACGGCATTAGTCAAAGCTGACCTTCCCTTGTGTTTCCTCCGGACACAACGAGAGCAGTCATTCCCATTTGTACTGTCTCGTACTTCTGCCTGATTTCATATTTAAGACGCCTCTGTACTTTTTGCATCAGGCAACGAGACTCAGGGAACCACCAGCAGGGAATCACATGTGCAGGACAATCACATATTTTCGTGTTGTGTTGATAAGCAAAATACTGAGTGTTAATGGACTGATGAATAATGCAAAGCCCACACTTTTGACTGATTTGTTGGCACGCTCATTTTTGGGCCAGGCCTGGCTGACATAAGCGAAAACATCCATCCGTTGCCATTAATTTTGACCTACCAGCGGATACATGGCTTTGAATCCATTTCCATAAACCTCCATTCACGTTCATGTCAGGCCCACGAAATATATCATTCCTCCTCCGGCCCCAGAGGGTCTCACAAAAAAAGTTTAGAGGGCACAAAATAATTTCCAGTTGGGTGTGGAATCTGTTTCTGGGGAAATGTGTGTGACCGTGAAAGGTGGCGTCTGTTATCAGGCAACAAAATGACAGCAAGTTTCCATGACCCCCAGTCCGGCATCCCCCAGAACTCAACAACGGCATCCAAAATCATCCTGACAAGCAGGGGGTAGATTCACAATCCTCAATACAAAGTCATCACAAACAAAGAGCGTTTTGTGGATGCTTCGTGCCCGATACAAATTGAATAATTTGAAATATTTGTAACGTAAAGCAGAAGAGAGCGAGGACCGAGTCCAATCTTTCTCCATAACTCACACAACACAGCATCACTTAGGGCACGCTTAACATGTTTTTACCAAATGGGACATATTCCTGGATGAACATCCCTGCTGGTCCTGGAACAACATTTCAACCAACCAATGACGTTGAGGAGCCAACAGTGGCAGCATCGTAATCTGGATTGTGTGTTTATACTAGAAAAGGGGATGGGGTTAGAATTAAGGTAAAATGAAGGGCAAGAAGCAGGATTGAAAACATGACTTGATTCTAACAAGGGCTGAAGTCTGAATTTGGGGATTGGTTATAGGGTTAGAGGTTTTAAGACCACCCCGGTTAACCCCTCCTGTCGCACTGGAATTTGGGCACATCAGTTTGTAATGTTTAGTATTAGGGATAAGATTGTGTCTATGTTTATTTGAACGTTCTATAAACAACATACACAGTCGATGCAGAATCATTTCCTTCTTGGCTCAATACAGTTACAAAACACATGTACTGTATGAGACTCTTGTCATAAAATAAAAGACGTGGGCAAAAGAATTGAAAAATAAAACGTGAAAGGGCTTACTAACTAAAAATGCGGGTAAAGAGTAATGTCATGTGGTACTTATTACCCACATTAAAGGGAGGGAAATGATAAAAAAAGAGAAAAGATCAATAAACCTCTGTTGTAAACAGTTCGTCACAACAGAAGAGTCAAAAACCTTCAAGCATTTCCTTACTTTTTTTTTTGTACCTCTTTATCGATCTGCTTGTCTAAGATCTCTCGCATGGCCTCAAGCTGCAGGAGAAGCAAAACTATTTGACTACACAACTTATATTACCTCCAACGAAGAATTGTTCGCTTGAGCTAACTCTCTCTCTCTCTCTCTCTCTCATTATGTTTATATAGACCACAGAGCCCCACCATCCAGCTCAGTTGCGTCTCTGCTGCAGTTCAAGAAACAAGCAGGAGCGTGGCCAGCGGATTGCTCAGCATCTAACCAGAGGACACACACAAACGCAGAGAGTTGATCCTATTCACACATGGCCAGACACATGTGGATGTTACTCCAGACTGCGTGTCTGCTTGGTTTGTTATCCGCGGAGTGGCCTGGCCTGGACGATGATGATGAAATAACTCACGATATGCGCTACCCACGCAATTATTTCGGAGAATATGGGGAGGAACAGACCGAAGGTGAGTAACTGTGATGCTAAGATCACATAGATCACATCAAACAGGTCCTGGTTTGAAAGAGTTCTGTCAGAGTTTGAGTGTCTTTAAGAAAGGATTTCCTCTGTATATGTAAGGAAAGAGAGTGGATGGAGAGTTGAGGAATTTATGAATGAGAGGATATTTGGAGTTGTGAGGGCAGAATGCGTACGTTGTGTTTTCAGCTCTGTAATGACAGGATGGCGTTGAAAGCTTTACCAGTAGCAGATGTTAAACAGGAATTGTGTGTTGATGGATTGCTGTGGTTTCGTAGAAATAAAGCTTTTGAATATACAAACAAACAACTTTAGAAAGGGTACAATCTCTTACTGTAAGTGATGGAAAGAGACGACACAGAAAGTCAGCAAAATTAAAGATTAGTTGTCTGTTTTTTTAAATAATTGTTTTAGTGTTTTATAGTTTGAGTAGTCAAAAGTTAAAACAACCATAACAAAACATTAAAAGGGCAATATATGAAGGATAGTTCACCCAAAAAAAAAAATGTTGTAATAATGTTTTCACCCTCATGTATTTAAAAACTACATGACTCTTTCTTCTGTGAAACTGTGAAGCACAAAAGAAGATATTTTTGAGTGTTGTTTGGTCAGTGTTGTTTAGTAACCAACGTTCTTCAAAATATCTTCTTTTGGGTTTCCAGATAAAAGAAGGGTGACATGAGGATAAAATAAACAATGATAGAACTTTAATTTATGGGTGGAAAATTACATATTATTATATGTTTTGTTCTGCTGAACACAAATAAGATATTTTGAATAATGTAGGACAGTAAACAGTTCTGGGGCACTTTTGACTACCACTGTAATTTTTCCTACTATGGGTAGTAAATGGGGTTCAAAAACTTAGCATTCATCCAAATATCTTTCTCTACGTTCAACCAAACAAAGAAATGTTTACAGGTTTGGAACAACTAGAGATGAAGTAATTCATGACACAATTTTCATTTTTGGGTGAACTTTCACTTTAACATCCAGATATTACTCTTCTCTACATTATCTGTGGTAGGCTCATGTCGGAACTCTCCACTCACGAAACCTCAAACCCAACACATTCTGTCACGTTACTCACGTACACAAACCATGTCATGTAACTTCACTCTTTCCTTTCGTTCTCTTTTTGACTCCCAGAGGAGACCACCATGCAGTCCCAAGAGGAGACCCCCATGCAGTCCCAAGAGGAGACCCCGACGCCGTCCCCAGAACCCTACAAAGCTTCAGCCTTCACCCAATGGGATAAGCTCTTCACCATGCTGGAAAATTCCCAAATGAAGGAGAACATGCTCCTGCAGTATTCCGATGACATCATCAAGGTGGAGCTTCAGTCTCTGCGAGGGGAGATGCTGCAGTTCGTGGCGCAGTATGGGGACTCGTGCGCGTCTGCAATTGACAAGGCGGCTCGGAGGTCTGGGGCTCAGATGGAGACACGACTGGAGATTACACTGACGCGACTGCTAGAGGTCTCAGCCAATCAGTACAAGCAGCAAGAATTGGTCCTGCATAAGCTACTTGCATCCAGTGTGACCCAGGATGCGCACCTGGAACGGCTACAGAACTGCTGCCTGAAATCTTCTCAAGCCAAGAGTCTTCAGGCCCGGCATCTGACGCAAGAGGTGACTGATAGGGAGAGTGGAGTGAGGTTGGAGAAGACTCTGGCATCCATCTCAAGTGAACTACAAGTCATGCGGGAACAGATGACCCGTTACATGAGGTCAAACCTGTCAAACAGGCTTCCATCAGGTGAGAATGTTTCGACAAGCTAAAGCAGCCTATAATGTTGAGAGAAAGTAAAGTGTTGAAGCAGTTAAGAAAGAGAGATCTGGACTTATGTCAAACCAAATGTGCCAAATGAAAACCATGAATTGGATGAGAGTGATACAAACGCACATACAATTATGTCACTGGTTTTGAGAAAAAAAACTACACGCTCCAATTCCAACACCCACTGCAAATACATTGTTTTTTGAGAGTCAATCCTTTGAACGCAATCTGGATGGTACGGCAATGTGATGATTCGGCAATTGTGCTATTAATTCTGAGCTGTAAATCTGTGCCTTATTCAAACCGTATGTTATGATCAAGCCAACTGACTAACACAAACACATAAAAAAACACATCAACCTTTATGACCCCTGGACAGACAACCTTCCCTCCAAGTTTGGATGTGAATTTCTTCCAAAATCAAAACCTCCTTGGACCTTCCCAAATCTGCAGCTGATCCCCGCTTTGTCCGCATCTATAGAGCCTAGTCAGTTTCCATTCAACATGAGTGAAAATGTATTTAATTTAAAGCTCATGCTCTCTGTATTAAAGGGCTTTGCAGAGGTAGAACAAATGAAAGACAGAGGGAGGTATAATCATTAACAGCTAGGCATGGCTACCACACCAATGCGTCCAGGGGGAAAACAGAACCAGATGAGACTAGTCTTCATTCAGCCTCCCATAACAGGAAACCTAAGACAAATGTAATGAAAATACTGTAAGCTTCGGTAGGAGAGTCGTGATCTGCCATAGCCAGTGGAAAGAGAACGTACCAATCCTATTAACCAAACCATCTCAGATTGTTTGACAAACCTTTCACTGTAATTCTGCTTCCTACTGATTGAGATCCTGGGTCTGCCGGCTTGCTGCTCCAGACGGGTTTATCTCTTAATCGCATGAAAACGTACAAAACTGGCCATCCGGTGTATAAAATACGCTCAGGCAAGCAGAAACTCGCATCTTCTTGTCTATAGCGTAGGGATATATTTGGGAGTGAACAAAAATTGGACGATATCCACAATGACAAAATGTTTTCAGTGGAAATCATCACTCTGAGGAACCACCACTACAATATAAAAAGTTAATTGTAGATTACATCACCTTCAATTTTTTCAAATAAACACTATGCACTTTTAGTTGCTTTTTGTTTCGTTGTATTTATTTAACAAAAATACTAATCCCAAAGTGGACAACCCTCCTTGACTGATTTCAACAGTCTAAGGGTTATCCATGGAAACACATCTGAGACTGATGGGTGGAGTTGTTTGTGACAGATTCATTCTGTTCCTTCTAACCAGGGAAATTAAGATTCATTGATAACATCTTTTTCCTCCACAGGCTGTGAAACTGGACTCCTCTTCCCCACGCGCTCTTCTACATCCAACGTCGAAGTAACACCCAAAAGACAGTTCCCGACCAAAGCAGTGACCATCTGCCTGTGGGCGAAACCGACCCAGGTTCTCAACAAGACCGTCCTCTTCTCTTACAGCACGACGGGCAACCCTTACGAACTGGAGCTGGTGCTCAACGGCCAAAGTGTCCAGTTCACGGTGGATGGAGAAACCCATTTGGTGGAGGCGCCATGGGTGGTGCAAGAGGGTCAGTGGGTGCACCTCTGTGCGGTCTGGAGCTCATGGCAGGGCCTGGCTTCTGTGTGGGTGAACGGTCAACAAGCAGCGAGCTCTCCCGGAGTGGCTGAGGGACATGAGCTACGCAGCAAAGGGAGCATACTTCTGGGACAAGAGTACGGACGTTACTTCAGGCATCCCATCATCCCGGAAACCTTTGATGCGGAGCTGGCCTTCACGGGGAAAATGACCGGAGTCAACATGTGGGATCGTGTTTTGGATTCACAGGAGATATCCCAGCAGGCACAGATGGACGGGAGTGGTTGTGGTAACCGTGGTAATGTGGTGGCTTGGAGCGTGTCTGACATTGAGTTAAAAGGGGGTGTCAAGTTAATATACTAATGTCTCTACAGTCTTAACCACCTGAGTCCTGTATATCGATCAGATGAGCTCCTACAACACATTAGCTGCTTTGCTCCTCCTGCATACAACAGTCATTTCTTTAATTTCAGGAAAATGTTTCCTCACAGGAAAAGTTGGATTTCGGGGTGGACTGGCAGTCTTCATGCAAGTTAAAGCAGTTAAACTGCTGCCATTTGAGGCACATCATATCATTCATTAATCATTTCTAAATTTGGTTTTAAACATATTTTGTATTGTCAAAGTATTTATCTTGTTTGAAAATGTTTACATTCCACTTTGATTTAATTTGTAATCTATTTGTAATGTAATCTTTCAATCAATTGTGATGTTGTTCTTCTGCAATATTTTAAAACTTATAGTCGATCTATCTTGTGATTTTAATTTTGCTACATAAATACTGCTAATGAATATGTTTTAAGCACCTGAACACGTTTTTAGCTACTTGCTACATTTTGATGATGGAACTGTGGAAAATGTTTACAAGGTCAACGTGACTTTTTGCTTCCCCTGATGTGTGATATGTATTATAATGTAAATTGTTTTTATTGAGGCTAAGATGAATGTATAATTTTTCAATGAGGGTCAGGAAAGCATAATACAAATTTTAACTAAAATAAAACTAATTGTCACTTGGTATTCAAAGCTTTACATTTTTGAACACCTTTAATGGAACATAATACATATACTTTACATATACTTTAACACAAAAAAAAACACAAAAGCAAATCATATTAAAACTACATTGTACATAGAACTAAACTGTATGAATGCATCCGAATTAGCCATCTCGTAAAATTAGATTATAAATCAAATTTAAAACATTTAAAATGTATTTTTAGGTAAGCAGAATAGATAATAAAATGATTTGAGTTTAGTCATTAGGAATTTAAAGTCACCATGAAATCAAAATCTACTATTCATATTTTTTTATGAAACAGTTATGGCATGAGGGCGGGGCTACAGAAAATATGTTTCTGCCCCTCCCCTCCAGCAACATGTTGCTGAAAATCCAATCAGTTCATGATGAACGAAAACAAGTCCCGCCTACATTTTGTAAAAGAATATGAGTGAAGGACCACCGAGTGATGCTTCAGCAGAAAAGGAGGCGGAACCTTGTACATTTAGCCAAACAAATTACATTTAAGAGAAAGTCTATGAAGACACTTTTATATAAGAAACCTACAGTGAAGTTAAGCCCCCCTAAATTTTACACAAGATAAAGATAACATCAGTGTTCTAACTGTTAAACTAATAATATCAAAACACAGGTCAATGTGATACTTCAGAAGTGAAGAATTTAACTGAGAACTAGACGAAACAGCACGAGCCACATTAAGCGGTGTCTGCCATCTGAGACTGTTTACATATATAACACAGCGTATCTGAGGAACTGAATGACAGTGGCCACGGGTAAATGTAAGGGAATGACAAATCAGAGGCTTAGCAAACGTGCTCAGGCCTCAGAGCGATTAGTGAATCCAGATGGTGGTAAGGAGACAGCATTCTTGAAGGGATATTACTAATAATGAGCATAGCTAGAGGGACTTTGGAAGCCAGTCAGGGCGTTCAATGTTTCAAAGATGCTCTTTTCCACCTCTACTTCCCCTCCTGTAAGAAGCATACACACCAGAGAGCTGTGTCTCTAATATGCTCCAGACCACTACAAACAATCATGTAGTTCCTCCGACATAACTTTAACACGAGACCCCTGTATAGAGTTAGCCGTAGGGACGCGTATACTCAAGAAACATGAGATACTGTTATACGCTTAAGCTTTTATAAATGTCTTAAAAAGACTTGATCACTTTGAACCGTAAGCTTGCCCTGCTGTAAAGATCAGAATATGTCGGTATACACAAAATATGTGGATGTGTTTAATAGACTGCTTACCAGCGAGAATTGCTTTGGTCAGCGTCAGCACTTTGCTTGAAACACATGGCTGAAAAAGCAGCAGCTGCACTCAACCAAAAGCCTATGAATTTTTCCCATAGACTGAAATATCACAAAATAACAAACTCTGTGATTAAAAAAGGTGTATGATACTTAAATTGTTTGTCTACCAAGATAATCTTTACAAATTAACACAACGTTTATTATTTCTGAAGCTTAAATGCAATCGCCATAAATAAAAAGCTAACATGAGGCTATAAACAGACTACACCACATTCACTTGATATCATTGTCACAACCCCCAAGGCTCAGAAAACTCTTTCAAACTTAATTTAAACAAAATTTTCAAGTAATTACTCTGTGAATGAGTCCCCATCCATGTTTTTGATATTTGTGGCCATGTTGCATTATTTATTTAACATCCAAGACAATTTCTGTTGTCGCATTTAGCAACTTGTTTGCAACCGCCATTTTAAAGACACGCAAAAGCTTTAAAAAACAAAAGCGGTGTTTTGCTGCTATGTTTTATGTGGTAAGATAAAACGTGAAAATATTTAGTGGTTTTGTTTACTATAGACCTTATTTCAAAAATTTTACCAAACACCCATTCAAAAAACCCATTATCTTTGGGGCGATGGAACCAGAAGTACTAACATGCTAACTTACTACAACAACATGTCATCATTGCACACTCTATTCCATTTACACTTTAACAGCTTGTAAATTTACAGCGTACTTACCCAACAACATGCTGGTAACCACATAATATGGGTTAAGATTGGGTTCAGACTTGGTACCTAGTAATTCCACAATTGCACACTAACTGCATGTCAAACCGTAATTTAACCGTAAATTCAGGTGCAAGAATTTTCCTTTACCCTTTCCTAACCTGAACTCAATTACCCCACCTTACTTCATGTTCCATAGACTGTGAGAAGGACATATATTATTGGTTCATTGTAGACTTCTGGGAACTTGGACCAGAGTGGTATTCAGGAAGGAAGGAGACTGATTAGAAGACAGACCCCAAAAGGGAATCTAAAGAACGGGTCAGGACGAGACTGAGCTATTGAAGCTAAAATAATCTTATTATCTAGGCCTCTGTCGTTGCTCTGCCTTTAACGCACAGCATATGCAGTAACCGCGAAACCTAATCTAATCTGCCTATACTGGAAATGAAGACCCCCTGACTATTACTGTAAGTAAAGTACAGTAATTTCATGTCATGTGAATTTTGGTAAGTGATATCTTGAACCTAGAGTGAAATGTTTTATTTCAAACGCTATCATTTTCAACAGTACGCACCTAGATCCTAAGAAATTGACACTGTATTTTCGTCTTGTGCCATGGCATCACCATTCTGAGAAACAATGAGTTAGGTAAGTGTTCATACGGTCTAAAACAATAGTGTATCTCTTCTGCTTCTGGGACTTAGGCCAGAGATTCTGCTTACTCTTGTGACTTTCTCTTCCAACTCTCTCTTCTAGATTTGTGGGATGTGTGTAATATTGGAACGCCCCCTTCTATTAAATGTTAATCTGTTCCAGCAATTCCAATCAAACAAATATTAATGTTATACCATACAATATCATTTAACAATGTCCATCTTTGTTGCAAAAGTTTTGGAAGGGCCTTTTTCTGTTTTGAAATGACTGTTTGCCATTGATCATTGAAAGTCATTGACGGGTTTGGGTGATGAGTATTTGACTTAAATGTGTTCAGCTGGGTTCATGTCTGGGCTTTATACAGATCAGTGAAGTTCTTTCAGACTAAATCAATCATTTCTTTTTGAACCTTTATTTGTACATAGGGGTATTGTCAGAAAATATTGGAGAGACAAGATTAACCAAGGAACGGTTCTTCTCGGTTTCTTTAGCTTGTTATCAGAAATAATCTACAGGCACTCTATTGCATTTACATTTACATTTAGTCATTTAGCAGACACTTTTATCCAAAGCGACTTACAAGATGGGTAAACAATGGACGCAATTGGGTCAACATTAGGACAACAAAAAGCATAAGTGCAATAAAACATGTCTCACAAAGCCTACTACAGTGTACAGAGCTAAGATTTTTTTTTTTTTAAAGATAGAGTAGAAAAGATATAGAAATCAGATATTGATCGGTCAGGTGCTGACGGAAGAGATGAGTTTTCAGCCGATTCTTAAAGATGGCCACAGAATCTGCTGATCTTGTAGCAGCAGGCAGATCATTCCACAAATGTGTAACCGATCCCGAGAAGGGTTAGTGAGAGCGAATGTTTACCTTTTTGGGATGGCACCACAAGACGTCGTTCATTTGCAGAGCGTAAGGATCTGGCGGGTACATAAGTCTGCATTAGTGAATGAAGATAAGGGGGTGCCAAACCAGTGGTGGTCTTGTAGGCCAGGAGCAGAGTCTTGAATTTGATGCAAGCGACTATAGGGAGCCAATGTAACTTAATGAAGAGAGGAGTGACGTGCGCTCTCTTCGGTTCATTGAAGACCACTCTTGCCACTGCATTCTGGATCATCTGTAGAGGTTTTGTTGTGCAAGTAGGAAGTCCAGCTAGTAGCGCATTGCAATAGTCCAGTCTGGACAGAACAGGAGCCTGGACTAGGACCTGCGTAGCATGCTCGGATAAGAAAGGTCTAATTTTCTTGATTTTGTAGAGGATGAAATTACAGGACCGAGTGGTGCTGGCAACCTGATCTGTGAAGTTTAGCTGATCATCGGTCACCACTCCCAGGTTTCTGGCCGTTCTGGAAGATGTGATGGTTGATGAGCCCAGTTGAATGGAGAAGTTGTGATGGATCTTAGGGTTGGACGGGATTACAAGCTGTTCTATTTTTGCAAGGTTCAGCTGCAGGTGATGGTCCTTCATGCAGAGCAAAATGTCGCTCAGGCATGCTGAAATGCATGCAGAAACAGTCAGATCGTCAGGCTGAAATGATAGGTGGAGTTGTGTATCATCCGCATAGCAGTGATAGGAAAAGCCATGTTTCCGAATTACAGAGCCGAGGGATGTCATGTATACAGAAAAGAGCATTGGCCCAAGCACTGACCCCTGAGGCTCCCCTGTATCGAGATGTTCGGACTCAGAGACCTCACCTCTCCAGGATACTCTAAATGACCTACCTGAGAGGTAAGACCTGAACCATTGTAGCACCATTCCGGAGTCACCCATAGCCTTGAGGGTCGACAGGGGGATGTGGTGGTTAACGGTGTCAAAGGTGGCAGATAGATCCTGTAGGATGAGTACAGATGAGTTCGAGGCAGCTCTTGCCAGTCTCAGGGCTTCAATGACAGAGAGCAGTGCAGTCTCAGTGGAATGACCGCTCTGGAAACCTGACTGGTTGCTGTCCAGCAGCTTGTTCTGCGTGAGTAAGGAGGAGAGATGGTTACAACCAGCTCGCTCAAGAGTTTTAACAATAAAGGGGAGGAGCGATACCGGTCTGTAGTTATCTTACAGTTCAGGAATAAGAGTGGGTTTCTTTATTAGTGGGGTAATACAGCTTCTTTGAAGACTGCAAGAAATGTAACAGCGATGAGAGACAAGCGATGGAGAGATGGCCTGGAGGAAATGAGTGGGGATGGGATCTAGTGGGCAGGTAGTCGGGTGGTTAGAAGAAATGACCTTGGAAACGTCATCTTCAGATAAGAGAGAGAAAGAGGGGAGCATGCATGCGTCAGTGGTTTGGGCGTGATCAAGATGCGGCGGCACAGAGTACTGACTGCTGATGGTGGTTGTTTTCTTTACGAAGAAAGACGCGAAATCATCAGCTGTTAAGTCGGATGGAGGTGAGGGGGCAGGCGGGCAAAGAAAAGCAGAGAAGGTTTTAAAGAGAGTACGAGAGTCAGGCGAGTTGTTGATTTTAGTGTGGTAGTACTGGGTTTTGGCAGAGGAGACATCAGCAGAGAAAGGAGAGAGGAGAGACTGATAGAGACTGAGGTCAGTGGGTTCTTTAGATTTGCGCCACTTTCTCTCAGCAGACCTGAGCAGGGGGCAGAAGGGGATGCACAAGATGGCCTAGATGTAAGGGGGCATTAGCTGTCTAAGCAGGAGGTAAGTGTGGAGCAGAGAGTGTCGGTGGCGGTGTTAGTATCCAAGAGAGAGAGCTGTTCAGAGGGAGGGAGCGTGGCGGAGACAACAGAGGATAAGCGAGAGGGAGAGAGTGTATTTAGGTTGCGTCATAATGTGACCAGTGGGGAGACATGTGTAGTGTCTGGGGAAGTTAGGTCGAGATCAAGAGCGATGAGGAAGTGATCCGACGTGTGCAGCGGGGTGACCTGGGAGTGATGAGTGGAGCAGTAGCGTGTGTAGATAAGATCTAGTTGGTTACCAGACTTATGAGTTTCTGAAGTTGGAACACGCTTGAGGTCAAACGATACAGTCAAGTTGTTGAAGTCGGCAGCCTATGGTTTTTCAAGGTGGATGTTGAAGTCACCAATTACCACCAGAGGAGTACCGTCCTCGGGGAAGGATGACAGAATCGTATCCAACTCCTCCAAGAAATGTCCAAGCTGACCTGGGGGATGATAGATAACTACAACATGAGTTTTAACAGGGTGGATGACAGTAACAGCATGAGACTCGAAGGCGATGTTGTTGCCTGAGGGTGCCAGCTGTTTGAATTTCCAGTCGTTAGAAATAAGTAGACCGGTTCCTCCACCCCTCCCTGATATGTGTGGGCTGTGGGAGAAAGTGTAGTTATTGGAGAGGGCAGCCGGTGTGGCAGTGTCCTCTGGTTTGATCCAGGTTTCAGTAAGTGCTAAAAGAGAAAGACCAGAATGTTGAGCCATAGCTGTGATGAAATCTGCTTTGTTTACAGCAGATTGGCAGTTCCATAAACCAATGGGAAATGTAATTGAGGTAGTTTTGGAGGCTGAAAGAGTGCGCAGATTATTAGCATTAGCGTTGCGTGGTCTTCTACGTGACACCGGTGATTTACGAGTTGTAGTGACAGTAGGGATTTGACAACACATAGTCAAAAAACGGGGAGTTAGGAATATACAAGACAAGTAAAAAGAAGACAATAAAAAGAAGTGCAAAAATTTGATACTCAAATGCCTTGTCGGCGTCCTTGCTCGGTGGAGTCGCACAGGTAGAGTCGATGGTCTTTACGCTCTTCGGTCTTCATGCGTTGAGGGCTGCACGCAACCGCTGCACGCGGTGGTTAATCGCACTAAAATACCTGTTTCAATCATGCTATTAAATTCAGCAGGACACGCCATCACACTCTCACAATAACAAGCGAAACCAGCACGCTAACAAACGCGACTTGAACACGTGACACTGCGGTCATAAACAAAGCAACGAACCCGCGTTTAAACTCAATAAGACAATATTAATCAATAACACTTACGCGCTTCTGTTGACTTCTGTTGCAAAATGCTTCTATTGTTTGCAAATGTGTACCGGAAGTTAAGTTCGCGTCACAAAAGTGTTTTCTTTGTAAGTCACTTTGGATAAGTGTCTGCTAAATGACTAAACGTAAATGTGTTCTGGCTTTGAAACATCTATATTTACGCAGCTGTTGAGCTAAAAATAACCATTTTGGGTTGTTTTTAACCCAGTGTTTTTTTTAGAATGTAAGCAAGCTGTTATGCCGAGTGAGCACTTACCCTCAGACGGCACGTGACCACGCGTGACTGTTCAAATGAACGCAAAGCAATATTTGTGAAATACATTGTGAAATACTCAGCTTTCTTGTGTGCTCAACTGATAGAGCATGGTGCTAGTAGGCATGCTACCAAAGGTCAAGAGTTCCATTTTCAAGTTAGGGCAAAAAAGGCCAATAAAAGAAACTGCAAATGTACGCATAGCATGGGCAAAGCTCATTCAATATATGGTTTAATAATAACAGCATTTTGGAGATCAACTGATGTAAATCCCATCAAAACCTTACAGCAGGGGTTGGCAAGTAAGTTTGGCATTGGGCCCCAAAAAAAAAAATTTGCCGCTAGATGGCGGGCCAGAACATAGTCAAAGGATAATTTAAGAAATGAATTAATGAAAAATGCAACTACAATAGCCTTCTTTTAAAAATATAGTTATTATGTAATTATATAATAGTTATATAATTATTTAAAGTAGCCCTTTTTTTTTACACTCCTCACGTACTAAACTGATTTTTTTTTTTTGCCTGCTGGTACGCTATTAAGTCGTGTGCATGTTAACATTTAAGCTAGCTAGATGGTGAGAGAAAATGGCACTTTCAAAGTTGACAGCGAAAATAGGGTGTACAAAGAGGAATGGAAAGACAACTATGCATTCATGCTACCTAGTTTTGTGAATGCACCTTCAAAAAATAAGGGAAGTTGGATTTGCTTTGTTTTTGTTCTCGTATTGGTGCTGAGGCCCTGCGTTATAAGCAAACGTTTCAATGCTTCCCTGTTCGTTTTTTCAAACCCGTATTTCATGACGGCTATTTTAGAAGTGTATCTAGCAATCAACAGACTCCTTAGAATATCTTTCAGAACTTTTCAAATTAAAAGCTCTCAATTAATTTCAAAATAAAACATTTATATTACAATACTTTTATTTCGAAGGCAAATTCACTAAATACGTGATTGTGACAGATTTATTTCAGAACCAGCTGCGGGCAAAATAATCAAAATAATGCTGCAGGGCCAGTTTTGGCCCGCGGGCCACTTGTTGCCAACCACTGCTTTACAGCATTAGCACTAGCCAGCCAAATCAGCCAGAAGCCAACAAGGACAATGTGTCATGCTTTCATCCTTGAAAACTAGTACCAAAACTATGCAAGCTAAAAGAAAATACAACCCAAACCAGTGGCGGAGCTACACTTTGAAAACAGGGGTGGCAAAGGGGTGGCAAGGTAAAAATAAATTATTTTCCACAAAATGTATATAGATTAAATTAAAGTTGTTTATTTTCCAAAATGTACACAATTATATATGTATTAAGTATACAGCAAAAATAGAACAACAAGTATTCAAAGTGCTCCTTGGACTAATCAAGTCCAAGAGAAAAAACTGAGGTAAACTTGGACCTGTCAAAACAAGGCAGGACTAGGCAGTTGTACACATTCAAACATGTACTACAAGAATAATAGTAGAACAACAATACAAAAAAAACATAGAGCCCTTTAACACTGACTCTAATGATAAACTTCAATAGTTGTACCAGGTATAACCTGCATCTACCCATGGTATGGCACCACCAAGTTCACAAATACAAACATTCAGATTCAGAACAGCATAATTCTGCGGTTCTGGTGAGATGAAGCAAAATGTTTTACAAAGTCCTCCATATTAATGGAATATGCCCTCCTTGACTCAACACTGAGTATGCCCAGGTGACTTAATCTATCATCTGCCATTGTTGTCCTGAGGTGGGTTTTTATTAATTTAAGGGCAGAGAAACTTCTTTCGCAGGATGCAGTGCTAACTGGAATCACAACCGAAATTTTACTAAGCCTAAAAAGTTCATGGAAAACCTCTTTGTAAGGTTCCAAAAACCCCACAAACTCAAGTAGTGAAGCTGGTCTCTCTCCACTTTTCTCCCTTCTTAAAAGAAGCCGTCTCGTTTGATGAAGCTCATGCTTAAGGTCTTCTAAATCTGACTCAAATGTTTTCCCCAAAGCAAGCAGGGGTTCCTCTTTTAAGAATGATGGGCTTTTGGGGTCAAGAGACTGCACTCCTTCCATTATCTCGCAGTTCTTTTTGGAAAAACGCCTATCTATTTCTGCTGTAAGACAGTCAAGTACCTGATAGAAAATACTTTTATTGAACTCTTCATTGTTTGCAAACTCAGAGTGCCTCTGTCCAACAGTGCTCATTACAAGTGAATTCAGAAATTTCAAATTGGTCTTTGGTCGTCTCTTGTTTTGCAACGCTCTGTTTTTCATGACAACGGTCTGTTATACTAAGATTAGTGCTGCATTACACGTGCCAATATGAATAAGCCTACCTAATGTCTGTGATTGTTGCTGAACATTTGCTAACGACATGTTTTAAGCATATTCACGCAGGCGTGGCAGTATTAGTCAGTCAGTTTCACGACTAGTAATGCTCATGAAGTATTAATGCTAGCCCAAAGTCCAACGTCTCCCCTTACTTCCGTTAAAACACTACTTCGTTTAATTTAATACCAATAAAAGCCGTACATACCAGCAAAATGCTCTCCGTGTGCTGTCGGCGTTGTTTGGGGAGCCGTTTGGAGCACGTCACGAAGGTGCTGCGTGTCAGCTAACCAATGAAAAGTGTAGCAGCAACAGCACGCTGCGGCTGCACGCTTGTGCGTGCTGCGTAAGGATGCATTCACGTCGCTGGGAGATTTTGGGAAATGTTCGTAAAATCTAACAGTGTAATGTTTTCAGCGGGTGCAACAGGGGTGGCAAGGACTTCGTCTGGGGTGGCAATTGCCACCCCAAAATAGCCCTCTGGCTCCGCCACTGACCAAACTACAATGAATGCACGTTCACGG
>VCII01000003.1:0-13381 GCA_006030095.1 Triplophysa siluroides | reverse complement strand
TTTTATACTGAAAACTGCTTTTTGCCCAAAAGCATCAGGGGACCATGAAAACATGTTTTGAAGAGAAAACAGTTGATCAGTCAAAAGCTCTTTTTAGCAGTTCCAACTATCAGAAATAAGCTTTTTATACTGAAAACTGCTTTTTGCCCCAAAAGCATCAGGGGACCATGAAAACATGTCTTTTGGAGAAAACAGTTGATCAGTCAAAAGCTCTTTTTAGCAGTTCCAACTATCAGAAATAAGCTTTTTATACTGAAAACTGCTTTTTGCCCCAAAAGCATCAGGGGCCATGAAAACATGTATTTTGCAAAAGAAAACAGTTGATCAGCCAAAAGCTCTTTTTCGCAGTTCCAATTATCAGAAATAAGCTTTTATACTGAAAAACTGCTTTTTGCCCCAAATTCAAAACATGTCTTTTAAGAGAAAAAACAGTTGATCAGTCAAAAGCTCTTTTTAGCAGTTCCAACTGTCAGAAATAAGCTTTTTACATTGAAAACTGCTTTTTGCCCCAAAAAGCATCAGGGCCATGAAAACATGTCTTTTAAGAGAAACAGTTGATCAGTCAAAAGCTCTTTTTAGCAGTTCCAACTATCAGAAATAAGCTTTTATACTGAAAACTGCTTTTTCAAAAGCATCAGGGGACCATGAAAACATGTCTTTGAAGAGAAAACAGTTGATCAGTCAAAAGCTCTTTTTAGCAGTTCCAACTCAGAAATAAGCTTTTTATACTGAAAACTGCTTTTTGCAAAAGCATCAGGGGACCATGAAAACATGTCTTTTGAAGAGAAAACAGTTGATCAGTCAAAAGCTCTTTTTAGCAGTTCCAACTATCAGAAATAAGCTTTTTATACTGAAAACTGCTTTTTGCCCCAAATAGCATCAGGGGCCATGAAAACATGTTTTGAAGAGAAAACAGTTGATCAGTCAAAAGCTCTTTTTTAGCAGTTCCAACTATCAGAAATAAGCTTTTTATACTGAAAACTGCTTTTTGCCCAAATAGCATCATAAACATGTCTTTTGTAAGAGAAAACAGTTGATCAGTCAAAAGCTCTTTTTAGCAGTTCCAACTATCAGAAATAAGCTTTTTATACTGAAAACTGCTTTTTGCCCCAAAAGCATCAGGGACCATGAAAACATGTCTTTTGTAAGAGAAAACAGTTGATCAGTCAAAAGCTCTTTTTAGCAGTTCCAACTATCAGAAATAAGCTTTTTATACTGAAAACTGCTTTGCCCCAAAAGCATCAGGGGCCATGAAAACATGTTTTTGAGAAAACAGTTGATCAGTCAAAAGCTCTTTTTTAGCAGTTATCAGAAATAAGCTTTTTATACTGAAAACTGCTTTTTGCCCCAAATAGCATCAGATGGCCATGAAAACATGTCTTTTGCAGAGAAAACAGTTGATCAGTCAAAAGCTCTTTTTAGCAGTTCCAACTGTCAGAAAAAGCTTTTTATACTGAAAACTGCTTTTTGCCCCAAATAGCATCAGGGGCCATGAAAACATGTCTTATATGCAAGAGAAAACAGTTGATCAGTCAAAAGCTCTTTTTTAGCAGTTCCAACTATCAGAAATAAGCTTTTTATACTGAAAACTGCTTTTTGCCCCAAATAGCATCAGATGGCCATGAAAACATGTCTTTTGCAAGAGAAAACAGTTGATCAGTCAAAAGCTCTTTTTTAGCAGTTCCAACTGTCAGAAAAAGCTTTTATACTGAAAACTGCTTTTTGCCCAAAAGCATCAGGGACCATGAAAACATGTCTTTTGCAAGAGAAAACAGTTGATCAGTCAAAAGCTCTTTTTAGCAGTTCCAACTCAGAAATAAGCTTTTATACTGAAAACTGCTTTTTGCATTAAACAAAGAGAAAACAGTTGATCAAAAGCTCTTTTTAGCAGTTCCAACTTCAGAAATAAGTTTATACTGAAAACTGCTTTTGCAAATAGCATCAGGGACCATGAAAACATGTCTTTTGGAGAAAACAGTTGATCAGTCAAAAGCTCTTTTTAGCAGTTCCAATTATCAGAAATAAGCTTTTTATACTGAAAACTGCTTTTTGCCCCAAAAGCATCAGGGACCATGAAAACATGTTTTTGGAGAAAACAGTTGATCAGTCAAAAGCTCTTTTTAGCAGTTCCAACTATCAGAAATAAGCTTTTTATACTGAAAACTGCTTTTTTGCTGCAAAAGCATCAGGGCCATGAAAACATGTCTTTTGCAGAGAAAACAGTTGATCAGTCAAAAGCTCTTTTTAGCAGTTCCAACTGTCAGAAAAAGCTTTTATACTGAAAACTGCTTTTGCCCCAAATAGCATTCATGTGTCTTTAGAGAAAACAGTTGATCAGTCAAAAGCTCTTTTTAGCAGTTCCAACTATCAGAAATAAGCTTTTTATACTGAAAACTGCTTTTTGCAAAAGCATCAGGGACCATGAAAACATGTCTTTGCAGAGAAAACAGTTGATCAGTCAAAAGCTCTTTTTAGCAGTTCCAACTATCAGAAATAAGCTTTTTATACTGAAAACTGCTTTTTGCCCCAAAAGCATCAGGGGCCATGAAAACATGTTTTGGAGAAAACAGTTGATCAGTCAAAAGCTCTTTTTAGCAGTTCCAACTATCAGAAATAAGCTTTTTATACTGAAAACTGCTTTTTGCCCCAAAAGCATCAGGGGCCATGAAAACATGTTTTTAAGAGAAAACAGTTGATCAGTCAAAAGCTCTTTTTTAGCAGTTCCAACTATCAGAAATAAGCTTTTATACTGAAAACTGCTTTTTGCCCCAAAAGCATCAGGGGCCATGAAAACATGTCTTTGCAAGAGAAAACAGTTGATCAGTCAAAAGCTCTTTTTAGCAGTTCCAACTATCAGAAATAAGCTTTTATACTGAAAACTGCTTCATCATAAACATGTCTTTGCAAGAGAAAACAGTTGATCAGTCAAAAGCTCTTTTTAGCAGTTCCAACTATCAGAAATAAGCTTTTTATACTGAAAACTGCTTTTTGCAAAAGCATCAGGGACCATGAAAACATGTTTTGAGAAAACAGTTGATCAGTCAAAAGCTCTTTTTAGCAGTTCCAACTATCAGAAATAAGCTTTTTATACTGAAAACTGCTTTTTGCCCAAAAGCATCAGGGGCCATGAAAACATGTTTTAAGAGAAAACAGTTGATCAGTCAAAAGCTCTTTTTAGCAGTTCCAACTATCAGAAATAAGCTTTTTATACTGAAAACTGCTTTTTGCCCCAAAAGCATCAGGGGCCATGAAAACATGTCTTTTGCAAGAGAAAACAGTTGATCAGTCAAAAGCTCTTTTTAGCAGTTCCAACTATCAGAAATAAGCTTTTTATACTGAAAACTGCTTTTTGGCATTCATGAAAACATGTTTTTGAGAGAAAACAGTTGATCAGTCAAAAGCTCTTTTTAGCAGTTCCAACTGTCAGAAATAAGCTTTTTATACTGAAAACTGCTTTTTGCCCCAAATAGCATCAGGGACCATGAAAACATGTCTTTTGGAGAAAACAGTTGATCAGTCAAAAGCTCTTTTTAGCAGTTCCAACTCAGAAATAAGCTTTTTATACTGAAAACTGCTTTTTGCAAAAGCATCGGGCCATGAAAACATGTCTTTTGTAAAACAGTTGATCAGTCAAAAGCTCTTTTTAGCAGTTCCAACTATCAGAAATAAGCTTTTATACTGAAAACTGCTTTTTGCCCAAAAGCATCAGGACCATGAAAACATGTCTTTGCAGAGAAACAGTTGATCAGTCAAAAGCTCTTTTTAGCAGTTCCAACTGTCAGAAATAAGCTTTTTATACTGAAAACTGCTTTTTGCCCCAAATAGCATCAGGGGACCATGAAAACATGTCTTTGTAAGAGAAAACAGTTGATCAGTCAAAAGCTCTTTTTTAGCAGTTCCAACTATCAGAAATAAGCTTTTTACTGAAAACTGCTTTTTGCCCCAAAAGCATCAGGGGCCATGAAAACATGTCTTTTGCAAGAGAAAACAGTTGATCAGTCAAAAGCTCTTTTTTAGCAGTTCCAACTATCAGAAATAAGCTTTTTTACTGAAAACTGCTTTTTGCCCCAAATAGCATCAGGGGCCATGAAAACATGTCTTTTGCAAGAGAAAACAGTTGATCAGTCAAAAGCTCTTTTTAGCAGTTCCAACTGTCAGAAATAAGCTTTTTACACTGAAAACTGCTTTTTGCCCAAATAGCATCAGGGACCATGAAAACATGTTTTGAAGAGAAAACAGTTGATCAGTCAAAAGCTCTTTTTAGCAGTTCCAACTGTCAGAAAAAGCTTTTTATACTGAAAACTGCTTTTTGCCCCAAATAGCATCAGGGGCCATGAAAACATGTCTTTGGAGAAAACAGTTGATCAGTCAAAAGCTCTTTTTAGCAGTTCCAACTGTCAAAATAAGCTTTTTATACTGAAAACTGCTTTTTGCCCCAAATAGCATCAGAGGGCCATGAAAACATGTCTTTTGCAAGAGAAAACAGTTGATCAGTCAAAAGCTCTTTTTTAGCAGTTCCAACTGTCAGAAATAAGCTTTTTATACTGAAAACTGCTTTTTGCCCAAATAGCATTCCAAAACATGTCTTTGAAGAGAAAACAGTTGATCAGTCAAAAGCTCTTTTTAGCAGTTCCAACTGTCAGAAATAAGCTTTTTATACTGAAAACTGCTTTTTGCCCAAATAGCATCAGGACCATGAAAACATGTCTTTTGCAAGAGAAAACAGTTGATCAGTCAAAAGCTCTTTTTAGCAGTTCCAACTGTCAGAAATAAGCTTTTATACTGAAAACTGCTTTTTGCCCCAAATAGCATCAGAGGGCCATGAAAACATGTCTTATGACAGAGAAAACAGTTGATCAGTCAAAAGCTCTTTTTAGCAGTTCCAACTGTCAGGAATAAGCTTTTTACATTGAAAACTGCTTTTTGCCACATATAGCATCAGTGGACCATGAAAACATGTCTTTGAAGAGAAAACAGTTGATCAGTCAAAAGCTCTTTTTAGCAGTTCCAACTGTCAGAAATAAGCTTTTTATACTGAAAACTGCTTTTTGCCCAAATAGCATCAGGGCCATGAAAACATTTTGAGAGAAAACAGTTGATCAGTCAAAAGCTCTTTTTAGCAGTTCCAACTGTCAGAAAAAGCTTTTTATACTGAAAACTGCTTTTTGCCCCAAATAGCATCCATTATGTTTTAAGAGAAAACAGTTGATCAGTCAAAAGCTCTTTTTAGCAGTTCCAACTGTCAGAAATAAGCTTTTTATACTGAAAACTGCTTTTTGCCCAAATAGCATCAGGGCCATGAAAACATGTCTTTGCAGAGAAAACAGTTGATCAGTCAAAAGCTCTTTTTAGCAGTTCCAACTGTCAGAAATAAGCTTTTATACTGAAAACTGCTTTTTAAAGCATCAGGGGACCATGAAAACATGTCTTATGCAAGAGAAAACAGTTGATCAGTCAAAAGCTCTTTTTAGCAGTTCCAACTATCAGAAATAAGCTTTTTATACTGAAAACTGCTTTTTGCCCCAAATAGCATCAGGGGCCATGAAAACATGTCTTTTGCAAGAGAAAACAGTTGATCAGTCAAAAGCTCTTTTTAGCAGTTCCAACTGTCAGAAATAAGCTTTTATACTGAAAACTGCTTTTTGCCCCAAATTCATGAAAACATGTCTTTTGTAAGAGAAAACAGTTGATCAGTCAAAAGCTCTTTTTAGCAGTTCCAACTGTCAGAAATAAGCTTTTTATACTGAAAACTGCTTTTTGCCCCAAAAGCATCAGGGACCATGAAAACATGTTTTTGAAGAGAAAACAGTTGATTAGTCAATAGCTCTGTTTTAGCAGTTCCAACTGTCAGAAATAAGCTTTTTACTGAAAACTGCTTTTTGCCCAAAAGGCCATGAAAACATGTCTTTTGGAGAAAACAGTTGATCAGTCAAAAGCTCTTTTTAGCAGTTCCAACTGTCAGAAATAAGCTTTTTATACTGAAAACTGCTTTTTGCCCCAAATAGCATCAGATGGCCATGAAAACATGTCTTATGCACGAGAAAACAGTTGATCAGTCAAAAGCTCTTTTTAGCAGTTCCAACTGTCAGAAATAAGCTTTTTATACTGAAAACTGCTTTTTGCCCCAAATAGCATCAGGGGCCATGAAAACATGTCTTTTGAAGAGAAAACAGTTGATCAGTCAAAAGCTCTTTTTTAGCAGTTCCAACTGTCAGAAATAAGCTTTTTATACTGAAAACTGCTTTTTGCAAATAGCATCAGGGGCCATGAAAACATGTCTTTAAGAGAAAACAGTTGATCAGTCAAAAGCTCTTTTTTAGCAGTTCCAACTATCAGAAATAAGCTTTTTATACTGAAAACTGCTTTTTGCCCCAAAGCATCAGGGGCCATGAAAAACATGTTTGGAGAAAAACAGTTGATCAGTCAAAAGCTCTTTTTTAGCAGTTCCAACTCAGAAATAAGCTTTTTATACTGAAAACTGCTTTTTTGCCCAAAGCATCAGGGGACCATGAAAACATGTCTTTTAAGAGAAAACAGTTGATCAGTCAAAAGCTCTTTTTTAGCAGTTCCAACTATCAGAAATAAGCTTTTTATACTGAAAACTGCTTTTTTGCCCAAATAGCATCAGGGGCCATGAAAACATGTCTTTTGAAGAGAAAACAGTTGATCAGTCAAAAGCTCTTTTTAGCAGTTCCAACTATCAGAAATAAGCTTTTTATACTGAAAACTGCTTTTTGCCCCAAAAGCATCAGGGCCATGAAAACATGTCTTTTTAAGAGAAAACAGTTGATCAGTCAAAAGCTCTTTTTAGCAGTTCCAACTATCAGAAATAAGCTTTTTATACTGAAAACTGCTTTTTGCCCCAAATAGCATCAGGTGGCCATGAAAACATGTCTTATGACAGAGAAAACAGTTGATCTGTCAAAAGCTCTTTTTAGCAGTTCCAATCAGAAATAAGCTTTTATACTGAAAACTGCTTTTTGCCCCAAAAGCATCAGGGGCCATGAAAACATGTCTTTGAAGAGAAAACAGTTGATCAGTCAAAAGCTCTTTTTAGCAGTTCCAACTATCAGAAATAAGCTTTTTATACTGAAAACTGCTTTTTGCCCCAAATAGCATCAGGGGCCATGAAAACATGTCTTTTGCAAGAGAAAACAGTTGATCAGTCAAAAGCTCTTTTTTAGCAGTTCCAACTATCAGAAATAAGCTTTTTATACTGAAAACTGCTTTTTGCCCAAAAGCATCAGGGGCCATGAAAACATGTCTTTTGCAAGAGAAAACAGTTGATCAGTCAAAAGCTTTTTTAGCAGCCAACTATCAGAAATAAGCTTTTTATACTGAAAACTGCTTTTTGCCCAAAAGCATCAGGGGACCATGAAAACATGTCTTTGAGAGAAAACAGTTGATCAGTCAAAAGCTCTTTTTAGCAGTTCCAACTATCAGAAATAAGCTTTTATACTGAAAACTGCTTTTTGCCCAAAAGCATCAGGGGCCATGAAAACATGTTTTGGAGAAAACAGTTGATCAGTCAAAAGCTCTTTTTTAGCAGTTCCAACTATCAGAAATAAGCTTTTTATACTGAAAACTGCTTTTTGCCCCAAATAGCATCAGATGGCCATGAAAACATGTCTTTGCAGAGAAAACAGTTGATCAGTCAAAAGCTCTTTTTAGCAGTTCCAACTATCAGAAATAAGTTTTATACTGAAAACCGCTTTTTGCTGCAAAATGCAATAAGGGACCATGAAAACATGTCTTTTTAAGAGAAAACGGTTGATCAGTCAAAAGCTCTTTTTAGCAGTTCCAACTATCAGAAATAAGCTTTTTATACTGAAAACTGCTTTTTGGCATTCATAAACATGTCTTTGAAGAGAAAACAGTTGATCAGTCAAAAGCTCTTTTTAGCAGTTCCTCAGAAATAAGCTTTTTATACTGAAAACTGCTTTTTGCAAAAGCATCAGGGACCATGAAAACATGTCTTTTGAAGAGAAAACAGTTGATCAGTCAAAAGCTCTTTTTTAGCAGTTCCAACTATCAGAAATAAGCTTTTTATACTGAAAACTGCTTTTTGCCCAAAAGCATGGGACCATGAAAACATGTCTTTTGGAGAAAACAGTTGATCAGTCAAAAGCTCTTTTTAGCAGTTCCAACTCAGAAGCTTTTTATACTGAAAACTGCTTTTGGCATCAGGGCCATGAAAACATGTTTGGAGAAAACAGTTGATCAGTCAAAAGCTCTTTTTTAGCAGTTCCAACTATCAGAAATAAGCTTTTTATACTGAAAACTGCTTTTTGCCAAAATAGCATCAGGGACCATGAAAACATGTCTTTGAAGAGAAAACAGTTGATCAGTCAAAAGCTTTTTTTAGCAGTTCCAACTGTCAGAAATAAGCTTTTTTACTGAAAACTGCTTTTTGCCCCAAAAGCATCAGGGGCCATGAAAACATGTAAGAGAAAACAGTTGATCAGTCAAAAGCTCTTTTTAGCAGTTCCAACTATCAGAAATAAGCTTTTTACACTGAAAACTGCTTTTTGCCCCAAATAGCATCAAGGGCCATGAAAACATGTCTTTGGAGAAAACAGTTGATCAGTCAAAAGCTCTTTTTAGCAGTTCCAACTATCAGAAATAAGCTTTTTATACTGAAAACTGCTTTTTGCCCCAAATAGCATCAGGGGCCATGAAAACATGTCTTTGGAGAAAAACAGTTGATCAGTCAAAAGCTCTGTTTTAGCAGTTCCAACTGTCAGAAATAAGCTTTTTACATTGAAAACTGCTTTTTGCCCCATATAGCATCAGGGACCATGAAAACATGTCTTTTGAAGAGAAAACAGTTGATCAGTCAAAAGCTCTTTTTAGCAGTTCCAACTGTCAGAAATAAGCTTTTTACTGAAAACTGCTTTTTGCAAATAGCATCAGGGGCCATGAAAACATGTTTTGGAGAAAACAGTTGATCAGTCAAAAGCTTTTTTAGCAGTTCCAACTATCAGAAATAAGTTTTATACTGAAAACTGCTTTTTGCAAAAGCATCAGGGCCATGAAAACATGTCTTTTATAGGAGAAAACAGTTGATCAGTCAAAAGCTCTTTTTAGCAGTTCCAACTATCAGAAATAAGCTTTTTATACTGAAAACTGCTTTTTGCAAAAGCATCAGGGACCATGAAAACATGTCTTTGGAGAAAACAGTTGATCAGTCAAAAGCTCTTTTTAGCAGTTCCAACTGTCAGAAAAAGCTTTTTATACTGAAAACTGTTTTTGAGCATCAGGGCCATGAAAACATGTCTTTTGCAGAAAACAGTTGATCAGTCAAAAGCTTTTTTAGCAGTTCCAACTGTCAGAAATAAGCTTTTATACTGAAAACTGCTTTTTGCCCCAAAAGCATCAGGGCCATGAAAACATGTCTTTTGCAGAGAAAACAGTTGATCAGTCAAAAGCTCTTTTTAGCAGTTCCAACTGTCAGAAATAAGCTTTTTATACTGAAAACTGCTTTTTGAGCAGGGGCCATGAAAACATGTCTTTGTAAGAGAAAACAGTTGATCAGTCAAAAGCTCTTTTTAGCAGTTCCAACTGTCAGAAATAAGCTTTTATACTGAAAAACTTTTTTTCAAAAGCATCAGGGGCCATGAAAACATGTCTTTTAGAGAAAACAGTTGATCAGTCAAAAGCTCTTTTTTAGCAGTTCCAACTCAGAAATAAGCTTTTTATACTGAAAACTGCTTTTTGCCCCAAATAGCATCAGGGGCCATGAAAACATGTCTTTTGGAGAAAACAGTTGATCAGTCAAAAGCTCTTTTTAGCAGTTCCAACTATCAGAAATAAGCTTTTTATACTGAAAACTGCTTTTTTTGCAAAAGCATCAGGGACCATGAAAACATGTCTTTAAGAGAAAACAGTTGATCAGTCAAAAGCTCTTTTTAGCAGTTCCAACTATCAGAAATAAGCTTTTTATACTGAAAACTGCTTTTTGCCCAAAAGCATCAGGGGCCATGAAAACATGTCTTTGCAAGAGAAAACAGTTGATCAGTCAAAAGCTCTTTTTAGCAGTTCCAACTCAGAAATAAGCTTTTTATACTGAAAACTGCTTTTTGCCCAAAAGCATCAGGGACCATGAAAACATGTTTTTGCAAGAGAAAACAGTTGATCAGTCAAAAGCTCTTTTTAGCAGTTCCAACTATCAGAAATAAGCTTTTTATACTGAAAACTGCTTTTTGCCCAAATAGCATCAGGGGCCATGAAAACATGTCTTTTGGAGAGAAAACAGTTGATCAGTCAAAAGCTCTTTTTAGCAGTTCCAACTGTCAGAAATAAGCTTTTTATACTGAAAACTGCTTTTTGCCCCAAAAGCATCAGGGGCCATGAAAACATGTCTTTTGCAAGAGAAAACAGTTGATCAGTCAAAAGCTCTTTTTAGCAGTTCCAATTATCAGAAATAAGCTTTTTATACTGAAAACTGCTTTTTGCCCCAAAATAGCATCAGGGGCCATGAAAACATGTCTTTAGAGAAAACAGTTGATCAGTCAAAAGCTCTTTTTAGCAGTTCCAACTATCAGAAATAAGCTTTTATACTGAAAACTGCTTTTTGCCCCAAATAGCATCAGGGGCCATGAAAACATGTCTTTTAGAGAAAACAGTTGATCAGTCAAAAGTTTTAGCAGCAATAAGCTTTTTTATACTGAAAATGCTTTTTGCCCCAAAGCATCAGGGACCATGAAAATGTCTTTTGCAAGAGAAAACAGTTGATCAGTCAAAAGCTCTTTTTAGCAGTTCCAACTGTCAGAAATAAGCTTTTTATACTGAAAACTGCTTTTTGCCCCAAAAGCATCAGGGGCCATGAAAACATGTCTTTGGAGAAAACAGTTGATCAGTCAAAAGCTCTTTTTAGCAGTTCCAACTATCAGAAATAAGCTTTTATACTGAAAACTGCTTTTTGCCCCAAAAGCATCAGGGGCCATGAAAACATGTCTTTTGCAGAGAAAACAGTTGATCAGTCAAAAGCTCTTTTTAGCAGTTCCAACTATCAGAAATAAGCTTTTTATACTGAAAACTGCTTTTTGCAAAATAGCATCAGGGGCCATGAAAACATGTCTTTTGGAGAAAAACAGTTGATCAGTCAAAAGCTCTTTTTAGCAGTTCCTATCAGAAATAAGCTTTTTATACTGAAAACTGCTTTTTGCCCCAAAAGCATCAGGGGCCATGAAAACATGTCTTTAAGAGAAAACAGTTGATCAGTCAATAGCTCTATTTTAGCAGTTCTAACTGTCAAAAAAAAAGCTTTTTATACTGAAAACTGATTTTTGCCCAAAAGCATTCATGAAAACATGTATTTTGTAAGAGAAAACAGTTGATCAGTCAAAAGCTCTTTTTAGCAGTTCCAACTATCAGAAATAAGCTTTTTATACTGAAAACTGCTTTTTGCAAAAGCATCAGGGACCATGAAAACATGTCTTTTGAGAGAAAACAGTTGATCAGTCAAAAGCTCTTTTTAGCAGTTCCAACTCAGAAATAAGCTTTTATACTGCTGCTTTTTGCCCCAAATAGCATCAGGGGCCATGAAAACATGTCTTTTGCAAGAGAAAACAGTTGATCAGTCAAAAGCTCTTTTTTAGCAGTTCCATCCATCAGAAATAAGCTTTTTATACTGAAAACTGCTTTTTGCCCCAAAAGCATCAGGGGACCATGAAAACATGTTTTGGAGAGAAAACAGTTGATCAGTCAATAGCTCTATTTCAGCAGTTCCAACTTTCAGAAATAAGCTTTTTTACTGAAAACTGTTTTGCAAAAGCATCAGGGCCATGAAAACATGTCTTTTGAAGAGAAAACAGTTGATCAGTCAAAAGCTCTTTTTAGCAGTTCCAACTATCAGAAATAAGCTTTTATACTGAAAACTGCTTTTTGCCCAAAGCATCAGGGGCCATGAAAACATGTTTTGAAAGAAAACAGTTGATCAGTCAAAAGCTTTTTTAGCAGTTCCAACTATCAGAAATAAGCTTTTTATACTGAAAACTGCTTTTTGCAAAAGCATCAGGGGACCATGAAAACATGTCTTTTTTAAGAGAAAACAGTTGATCAGTCAAAAGCTCTTTTTTAGCAGTTCCAACTGTCAGAAATAAGCTTTTTATACTGAAAACTGCTTTTTGCCCCAAATAGCATTATGAAAACATGTCTTTTGGAGAGAAAACAGTTGATCAGTCAAAAGCTCTTTTTTAGCAGTTCCTACTATCAGAAAAAAGCTTTTTATACTGAAAACTGCTGTTTGCCCCAAAAGCATCAGGGCCATGAAAACATGTCTTTTGTAGAGAAAACAGTTGATCAGTCAAAAGCTCTTTTTAGCAGTTCCAACTGTCAGAAATAAGCTTTTTATACTGAAAACTGCTTTTTGCCCCAAATAGCATCAGGGGCCATGAAAACATGTAATTTGTAAGAGAAAACAGTTGATCAGTCAAAAGCTCTTTTTAGCAGTTCCAACTGTCAGAAATAAGCTTTTTATACTGAAAACTGCTTTTTGCCCAAATAGCATCAGGGGCCATGAAAACATGTTTTTGAGAAAAACAGTTGATCAGTCAAAAGCTCTTTTTTAGCAGTTCCAACTGTCAGAAATAAGCTTTTTATACTGAAAACTGCTTTTTGCCCCAAATAGCATCAGATGGCCATGAAAACATGTCTTTTGCAGAGAAAAACAGTTGATCAGTCAAAAGCTCTTTTTAGCAGTTCCAACTGTCAGAAATAAGCTTTTATACTGAAAACTGCTTTTTGCCCCAAATAGCATCAGGGGACCATGAAAACATGTCTTTTGTAGAGAAAACAGTTGATCAGTCAAAAGCTTTTTAGCAGTTCCAACTATCAGAAATAAGCTTTTTACACTGAAAACTGCTGTTTGCCCCAAATAGCATCAGAGGGCCATGAAAACATGTCTTTGTAAGAGAAAACAGTTGATCAGTCAAAAGCTCTTTTTAGCAGTTCCAACTGTCAGAAATAAGCTTTTACACTGAAAACTGCTTTTTGCCCCAAAATAGCATCAAAGGGCCATGAAAACATGTTTTGTAGAGAAAACAGTTGATCAGTCAAAAGCTCTTTTTAGCAGCCAACTGTCAGAAATAAGCTTTTATACTGAAAACTGCTTTTTGCCCCAAATAGCATCAGGGGCCATGAAAACATGTCTTTTGAAGAGAAAACAGTTGATCAGTCAAAGCTCTTTTTAGCAGTTCCAACTGTCAGAAATAAGCTTTTTATACTGAAAACTGCTTTTGCCCCAAATAGCATCAGGGACATGAAAACATGTCTTTTTAAGAGAAAACAGTTGATCAGTCAAAAGCTCTTTTTTAGCAGTTCCAACTGTCAGAAATAAGCTTTTTACACTGAAAACTGCTTTTTGCCCCAAAATAGCATC
>VCII01000002.1:0-18938 GCA_006030095.1 Triplophysa siluroides | reverse complement strand
AAAAATAAAAAAAACGTGTAGTAAGAGAAACAGAGTTTAGTAGGTAAAAAGCGTTTCTGAGAGCTTAGGAGAGTCAGAATATGAGTTTTGGCACTGAAATCAACAATTTGTATAATACTGGCTGAGAGCAGAATGAAAAAAAAATGTTTAGTAAGAGTACTGAGTTAGTAAGGTAAAAGCTGTTTCTGAGAGCTGGGAGAGTCAGAAATATGAGTTTTGCACTGAAATCAGCATTTGTGTAAAACTGGCTGAGAGCAGAATGAAAAAAAACGTTTAGTAAGAGAACAGAGTTAGTAGGTAAAAAGCTGTTTCTGAGAGCTTGGAGAGTCAGAAATATGAGTTTTGCACTGAAATCAGCATTTTGTATAAAACTGGCTGAGAGCTGAATGAAAAAAAACGTTTTGTAAGAGAACAGAGTTAGTAGGTAAAAAGCTGTTTCTGAGAGCTTGGGAGAGTCAGAATATGAGTTTTGCACTGAAACCAGCATGTTGTGTAAAACTGACTGAGAGCAGAATGAAAAAAAACGTTTAGTAAGAGAACAGAGTTAGTAGGTGAAAAGCTGTTTCTGAGAGCTTGGGAGAGTTAGAAATATGAGTTTTGCACTGAAACCAGCATTTGTGTAAACTGCTGAGAGCAGAATGAAAAAAAACGTTTAGTAAGAGAACAGAGTTAGTAGGTAAAAAGCTGTTTCTGAGAGCTTGGGAGAGTTAGAAATATGAGTTTTGCACTGAAACCAGCATGTTGTGTAAAACTGACTGAGAGCAGAATGAAAAAAAACGTTTAGTAAGAGAACAGAGTTAGTAGGTGAAAAGCTGTTTCTGAGAGCTTGGGAGAGTTAGAAATATGAGTTTTGCACTGAAAACAGCATTTTGTGTAAAACTGTCTGAGAGCAGAATGAAAAAAACGTTTTGTAAGAGAACAGAGTTAGTAGGTAAAAAGCTGTTTCTGAGAGCTTGGGAGAGTCAGAAATATGAGTTTTGCACTGAAACCAGCATGTTGTGTAAAACTGACTGAGAGCAGAATGAAAAAAAACGTTTAGTAAGAGAACAGTTAGTAGGTAAAAGCTGTTTCTGAGAGCTTGGGAGAGTCAGAAATATGAGTTTTGCACTGAAACAGCATTTGTATAAAACTGGCTGAGAGCAGAATGAAAAAAAACGTTTAGTAAGAGAACAGAGTTAGTAGGTGAAAAGCTGTTTCTGAGAGCTTGGGAGAGTTAGAAATATGAGTTTTGCACTGAAACAGCATTTTGTATAAAACTGGCTGAGAGCAGAATGAAAAAAAAATGTTTAGTAAGAGTACAGAGTTAGTAGGTAAAAAGCTGTTTCTGAGAGCTTGGGAGAGTCAGAAATATGAGTTTTGCACTGAAAACGTAAACTGGCTGAGAGGAATGAAAAAAAACGTTTAGTAAGAACAGAGTTAGTAGGTAAAAAGCTGTTTCTGAGAGCTTGGAGAGTCAGAAATATGAGTTTTGCACTGAAATTTTGGTAAAACTGGCTGAGAGCAGAATGAAAAAAAACGTTTAGTAAGAGAACAGAGTTAGTAGGTAAAAAGCTGTTTCTGAGAGCTTGGGAGAGTCAGAAATATGAGTTTTGCACTGAAACCAGCATGTTGTGTAAAACTGACTGAGAGCAGAATGAAAAAAACGTTTAGTAAGAGAACAGAGTTAGTAGGTGAAAAGCTGTTTCTGAGAGCTTGGAGAGTTAGAAATATGAGTTTTGCACTGAAACAGCATTTTGTGTAAAACTGACTGAGAGCAGAATGAAAAAAAACGTTTAGTAAGAGAACAGAGTTAGTAGGTAAAAAGCTGTTTCTGAGAGCTTGGGAGAGTTAGAAATATGAGTTTTGCACTGAAACCAGCATGTTGTGTAAACTGCTGAGAGCAGAATGAAAAAAAACGTTTAGTAAGAGAACAGAGTTAGTAGGTGAAAAGCTGTTTCTGAGAGCTTGGGAGAGTTAGAAATATGAGTTTTGCACTGAAACAGCATTTTGTGTAAAACTGCTGAGAGCAGAATGAAAAAAACGTTTAGTAAGAGAACAGAGTTAGTAGGTAAAAAGCTGTTTCTGAGAGCTTGGGAGTGTCAGAAATATGAGTTTTGCACTGAAACCAGCATGTTGTGTAAAACTGACTGAGAGCAGAATGAAAAAAAACGTTTAGTAAGAACAGAGTTAGTAGGTAAAAAGCTGTTTCTGAGAGCTTGGAGAGTCAGAAATATGAGTTTTGCACTGAAATCAACATTTTGTATAAAACTGGCTGAGAGCAGATTGAAAAAAAGCGTTTAGTAAGATAACAGAGTTAGTAGGTGAAAAGCTGTTTCTGAGAGCTTGGGAGAGTTAGAAATATGAGTTTTGCACTGAAAACAGCATTTTGTATAAAACTGGCTGAGAGCAGATGAAAAAAAACGTTTAGTAAGAGAACAGAGTTAGTAGGAAAAGCTGTTTCTGGGAGCTGGGAGAGTTATGAGTTTTGCACTGAAAACAGCATTTGTAAAACTGGCTGAGAGCAGATTGAAAAAAGACGTTTAGCAAAGGAACAGAGTTAGTAGGTAAAAAGCTGTTTCTGAGAGCTTGGGAGAGTTAGAAATATGAGTTTTGCACTGAAACAGCATTGTGTAAAACTGCTGAGAGCAGAATGAAAAAAAACGTTTAGTAAGAACAGAGTTAGTAGGTAAAAGCTGTTTCTGAGAGCTTGGGAGAGTCAAATATGAGTTTTGCACTGAAACAGCATTTTGTAAAACTGGCTGAGAGCAGAATGAAAAAAATTTAGTAAGAGAACAGAGTTAGTAGGTAAAAGCTGTTTCTTCGTCAGAAATATGAGTTTTGCACTGAAACCAGCATGTTGTGTAAAACTGGCTGAGAGCAGAATGAAAAAAAACGTTTAGTAAGAGAACAGAGTTAGTAGGAAAAGCTGTTTCTGAGAGCAGAGAAATATGAGTTTTGCACTGAAAACAGCATTTTGTGTAAAACTGGCTGAGAGCAGAATGAAAAAAACGTTTAGTAAGAACAGAGTTAGTAGGTGAAAAGCTGTTTCTGAGCTGGGAGAGTCAGAAATATGAGTTTTGCACTGAAACAGCATTTTGTAAAACTGGCTGAGAGCAGAATGAAAAAACGTTTAGCAAAGAACAGAGTTAGTAGGTAAAAGCTGTTTCTGAAGCTGGGAGAGTCAGAAATATGAGTTTTGCACTGAAAACAGCATTTGTGTAAAACTGGCTGAGAGCAGAATGAAAAAAAACGTTTAGCAAGAGAACAGAGTTGTAGGTAAAAAGCTGTTTCTGAGAGCTTGGGAGAGTCAGAAATATGAGTTTTGCACTGAAATCAGCATTTGTGTAAACTGGCTGAGAGCAGAATGAAAAAAAATTTAGTAAGAGAACAGAGTTAGTAGGTAAAAGCTGTTTCTGAGAGCTTGGGAGAGTCAGAAATATGAGTTTTGCACTGAAACCATTTTGTGTAAAACTGGCTGAGAGCAGAAAAAAAAAACGTTTAGTAAGAGAACAGAGTTAGTGGTAAAAGCTGTTTCTGAGAGCTTGGGAGAGTAGAAATATGAGTTTTGCACTGAAAACAGCATTTTGTGTAAAACTGTCTGAGAGCAGAATGAAAAAAAACGTTTAGTAAGAGAACAGAGTTAGTAGGAAAAGCTGTTTCTGAGAGCTTGGGAGAGTCAAATATGAGTTTTGCACTGAAACCAGCATTTGTGTAAAACTGGCTGAGAGCAGAATGAAAAAAAACGTTTAGTAAGGAACAGAGTTAGTAGGTAAAAGCTGTTTCTGAGAGCTTGGGAGAGTCAGAAATATGAGTTTTACACTGAAATCAGCATTTTGTATAAAACTGGCTGAGAGCAGAATGAAAAAAACGTTTAGTAAGAGAACAGAGTTAGTAGGTGAAAAGCTGTTTCTGAGAGCTTGGGAGAGTCAGAAATATGAGTTTTGCACTGAAAACAGCATTTTGTAAAACTGGCTGAGAGCAGAATGAAAAAAAAAACGTTTAGTAAAGAACAGAGTTAGTAGGTAAAAAGCTGTTTCTGAGAGCTTGGGAGAGTCAGAAATATGAGTTTTGCACTGAAATCAACAATTTGTATAAAACTGGCTGAGAGCAGAATGAAAAAAAACGTTTAGTAAGAGAACAGAGTTAGTAGGTAAAAAGCTGTTTCTGAGAGCTTGGGAGAGTCAGAAATATGAGTTTTGCACTGAAATCAGCATTTTGTATAAAACTGGCTGAGAGCAGAATGAAAAAAAAATGTTTAGTAAGAGAACAGAGTTAGTAGTGAAAAGCTGTTTCTGAGAGCTTGGGAGAGTCAGAAATATGAGTTTTGCACTGAAACAGCATGTTGTGTAAAACTGGCTGAGAGCAGAATGAAAAAAAACGTTTAGTAAGAGAACAGAGTTAGTAGGTAAAAAGCTGTTTCTGAGAGCTTGGGAGAGTCAGAAATATGAGTTTTGCACTGAAATCAGCATTTGTGTAAAACTGGCTGAGAGCAGAATGAAAAAAAACGTTTAAGAGAACAGAGTTAGTAGGTAAAAAGCTGTTTCTGAGAGCTTGGGAGAGTTAGAAATATGAGTTTTGCACTGAAACCAGCATGTTGTGTAAAACTGACTGAGAGCAGAATGAAAAAAAACGTTTAGTAAGAGAACAGAGTTAGTAGGTGAAAAGCTGTTTCTGAGAGCTTGGGAGAGTTAGAAATATGAGTTTTGCACTGAAAACAGCATTTTGTGTAAACTGGCTGAGAGCAGAATGAAAAAAAACGTTTAGTAAGAGAACAGAGTTAGTAGGTAAAAAGCTGTTTCTGAGAGCTCAGAAATATGAGTTTTGCACTGAAACCAGCATTTGTGTAAAACTGCTGAGAGCAGAATGAAAAAAAACGTTTAGTCAGAGTTAGTAGGTGAAAAGCTGTTTCTGAGAGCTTGGGAGTTAGAAATATGAGTTTTGCACTGAAACAGCATTTTGTAAAACTGCTGAGAGCAGAATGAAAAAAAACGTTTAGTAAGAGAACAGAGTTAGTAGGTAAAAAGCTGTTTCTGAGAGCTTGGGAGAGTCAGAAATATGAGTTTTGCACTGAAACCAGCATGTTGTGTAAAACTGACTGAGAGCAGAATGAAAAAAAACGTTTAGTAAGAGAACAGAGTTAGTAGGTGAAAGCTGTTTCTGAGAGCTTGGGAGAGTCAGAAATATGAGTTTTGCACTGAAATCAGCATTTTGTATAAAACTGGCTGAGAGCAGAATGAAAAAAACGTTTAGTAAGAGAACAGAGTTAGTAGGTGAAAAGCTGTTTCTGAGAGCTTGGGAGAGTTAGAAATATGAGTTTTGCACTGAAAACAGCATTTGTGTAAAACTGGCTGAGAGCAGAATGAAAAAAAAACGTTTAGTAAGAGAACAGAGTTAGTGTAAAAAGCTGTTTCTGAGAGCGGGAGAGTCAGAAATATGAGTTTTGCACTGAAAACAGCATTTGTATAAAACTGGCTGAGAGCAGAATGAAAAAAACGTTTAGTAAAGAACAGAGTTAGTAGGAAAAGCTGTTTCTGAGAGCTTGGGAGAGTTAGAAATATGAGTTTTGCACTGAAACAGCATTTGTGTAAAAAACTGAGAGCAGAATGAAAAAAACGTTTTGTAAGAGAACAGAGTTAGTAGGTAAAAAGCTGTTTCTGAGAGCTTGGGAGAGTCAGAAATATGAGTTTTGCACTGAAATATTTTGTAAAACTGGCTGAGAGCAGAATGAAAAAAAACGTTTAGTAAGAGAACAGAGTTAGTAGGTAAAAAGCTGTTTCTGAGAGCTTGGGAGTTCAGAAATATGAGTTTTGCACTGAAAACAGCATGTAAAACTGCTGAGAGCAGAATGAAAAAAAACGTTTAGTAAGAGAACAGAGTTAGTAGGTAAAAGCTGTTTCTGAGAGCTTGGGAGAGTTAGAAATATGAGTTTTGCACTGAAAACAGCATTTTGTGTAAAACTGGCTGAGAGCAGAATGAAAAAAACGTTTAGTAAGAGAACAGAGTTAGTAGGTGAAAAGCTGTTTCTGAGAGCTTGGGAGAGTCAGAAATATGAGTTTTGCACTGAAATCAGCATGTTGTGTAAAACTGGCTGAGAGCAGAATGAAAAAAACGTTTGAACAGAGTTAGTAGGTAAAAGCTGTTTCTGAGAGCTTGGGAGAGTTAGAAATATGAGTTTTGCACTGAAACCAGCATTTGTGTAAAACTGCTGAGAGCAGAAAAAAAAAAACGTTTAGTAAGAGAACAGAGTTAGTAGGTAAAAAGCTGTTTCTGAGAGCTTGGGAGAGTTAGAAATATGAGTTTTGCACTGAAAACAGCATTTTGTATAAAACTGGCTGAGAGAGAATGAAAAAAAAATTTTGAACAGAGTTAGTAGGTAAAAAGCTGTTTCTGGGATCATGGGAGAGTCAGAAATATGAGTTTTGCACTGAAAACAGCATTTTGTATAAAACTGGCTGAGAGCAGATTGAAAAAAGACGTTTAGCAAAGGAACAGAGTTAGTAGGTAAAAAGCTGTTTCTGAGAGCTTGGGAGAGTTAGAAATATGAGTTTTGCACTGAAACCAGCATGTTGTGTAAAACTGACTGAGAGCAGAATGAAAAAAAACGTTTAGTAAGAAACAGAGTTAGTAGGAAAAGCTGTTTCTGAGAGCTTGGGAGAGTCAGAAATATGAGTTTTGCACTGAAATCAGCATTTTGTATAATACTGGCTGAGAGCAGAATGAAAAAAAAATGTTTAGTAAGAGTACAGAGTTAGTAGGTAAAAAGCTGTTTCTGAGAGCTTGGGAGTGTCAGAAATATGAGTTTTGCACTGAAACCAGCATGTTGTGTAAAACTGACTGAGAGCAGAATGAAAAAAAACGTTTAGTAAGAGAACAGAGTTAGTAGGTAAAAAGCTGTTTCTGAGAGCTTGGGAGAGTTAGAAATATGAGTTTTGCACTGAAAACAGCATTTTGTATAAAACTGGCTGAGAGCAGATTGAAAAAAAGCGTTTAGTAAGAGAACAGAGTTAGTAGGTGAAAAGCTGTTTCTGAGAGCTTGGGAGAGTCAGAAATATGAGTTTTGCACTGAAATCAGCATTTTGTATAATACTGGCTGAGAGCAGAATGAAAAAAAACGTTTAGCAGAACAGAGAGTTAGTAGGTAAAAAGCTGTTTCTGAGAGCTTGGGAGTGTCAGAAATATGAGTTTTGCACTGAAACCAGCATGTTGTGTAAAACTGACTGAGAGCAGAATGAAAAAAAACGTTTAGTAAGAACAGCTGTTTCTGAGAGCTTGGGAGAGTAGAAATATGAGTTTTGCACTGAAACCAGCATTTGTGTAAAACTGCTGAGAGCAGAATGAAAAAAAACGTTTTAGTAAGAGAACAGAGTTAGTAGGTAAAAGCTGTTTCTGAGAGCTTGGGAGAGTTAGAAATATGAGTTTGCACTGAAACCAGCATGTTGTGTAAAACTGACTGAGAGCAGAATGAAAAAAAACGTTTAGTAAGAGAACAGAGTTAGTAGGTAAAAAGCTGTTTCTGAGAGCTTGGGAGAGTTAGAATATGAGTTTTGCACTGAAACAGCATTTGTGTAAAACTGGCTGAGAGCAGAATGAAAAAAAACGTTTAGTAAGAGAACAGAGTTAGTAGGTGAAAAGCTGTTTCTGAGAGCTGGGAGAGTCAGAAATATGAGTTTTGCACTGAAACAGCATTTTTGTAAAACTGGCTGAGAGCAATGAAAAAAAACGTTTTAGAAAGAACAGAGTTAGTAGGTAAAAAGCTGTTTCTGAGCTTGGGAGAGTAGAAATATGAGTTTTGCACTGAAACAGCATTTTGTAAAACTGGCTGAGAGCAGAATGAAAAAAAACGTTTAGAGAACAGAGTTAGTAGGTGAAAAGCTGTTTCTGAGAGCTTGGGAGAGTCAGAAATATGAGTTTTGCACTGAAATCAGCATTTTGTAAAACTGGCTGAGAGCAGAATGAAAAAAACGTTTAGTAAGAGAACAGAGTTAGTAGGTAAAAAGCTGTTTCTGAGAGCTTGGGAGAGTCAGAAATATGAGTTTTGCACTGAAATCAGCATTTTGTATAAAACTGGCTGAGAGCAGAATGAAAAAAAACGTTTAGTAAGAGAACAGAGTTAGTAGGTAAAAAGCTGTTTCTGAGAGCTTGGGAGAGTTAGAAATATGAGTTTTGCACTGAAAACAGCATTTTGTGTAAAAACTGAGAGCAGAATGAAAAAAACGTTTAGTAAGAGAACAGAGTTAGTAGGTAAAAGCTGTTTCTGAGAGCTTGGGAGAGTCAGAAATATGAGTTTTGCACTGAAACAGCATTTGTGTAAAACTGGCTGAGAGCAGAATGAAAAAAACGTTTAGTAAGAGAACAGAGTTAGTAGGTAAAAAGCTGTTTCTGAGAGCTTGGGAGAGTTAGAAATATGAGTTTTGCACTGAAAACAGCATTTTGTAAAACTGGCTGAGAGCAGAATGAAAAAAACGTTTAGTAAAGGAACAGAGTTAGTAGGTGAAAAGCTGTTCTGAGCGGAGAGTTAGAAATATGAGTTTGCACTGAAACCAGCATTTTGTAAAACTGGCTGAGAGCAGAATGAAAAAAAACGTTTAGTAAGAGAACAGTTAGTAGGAAAAGCTGTTTCTGAGAGCTTGGGAGAGTTAGAAATATGAGTTTTGCACTGAAACCAGCATTTTGTAAAAACTGGCTGAGAGCAGAATGAAAAAAAACGTTTTTTAGTAGGTAAAAAGCTGTTTCTGAGAGCTTGGGAGAGTAGAAAATGAGTTTTGCACTGAAACAGCATTTTGTGTAAAACTGGCTGAGAGCAGAATGAAAAAAAAGTTTAGTAAGAGAACAGAGTTAGTAGGTGAAAAGCTGTTTCTGAGAGCTTGGGAGAGTCAGAAATATGAGTTTTGCACTGAAATCAGCATTTTGTAAAACTGGCTGAGAGCAGAATGAAAAAAAAAATGTTTAGTAAGAGAACAGAGTTAGTAGGTAAAAAGCTGTTTCTGAGAGCTTGGGAGAGTCAGAAATATGAGTTTTGCACTGAAATCAACAATTTGTATAAAACTGGCTGAGAGCAGAATGAAAAAAAACGTTTAGTAAGAGAACAGAGTTAGTAGGTAAAAGCTGTTTCTGAGAGCTTGGGAGAGTTAGAAATATGAGTTTTGCACTGAAAACAGCATTTGTGTAAAACTGGCTGAGAGCAGAATGAAAAAAAAATGTTTAGTAAGAGTACAGAGTTAGTAGGTAAAAAGCTGTTTCTGAGAGCTTGGGAGAGTCAGAAATATGAGTTTTGCACTGAACCAGCATTTGTATAAAACTGGCTGAGAGCAGAATGAAAAAAAACGTTTAGTAAGAACAGAGTTAGTAGGTAAAAAGCTGTTTCTGAGAGCCAGAAATATGAGTTTTGCACTGAAACCAGCATGTTGTGTAAAACTGACTGAGAGCAGAATGAAAAAAAACGTTTAGTAAGAGAACAGAGTTAGTAGGTAAAAAGCTGTTTCTGAGAGCTTGGGAGAGTCAGAAATATGAGTTTTGCACTGAAACCAGCATTTGTGTAAAACTGGCTGAGAGCAGAATGAAAAAAACGTTTAGAGAACAGAGTTAGTAGGTGAAAAGCTGTTTCTGAGAGCTTGGGAGAGTCAGAAATATGAGTTTTGCACTGAAAACAGCATTCTGTGTAAAACTGGCTGAGAGCAGAATGAAAAAAAAACGTTTAGTAAGAGAACAGAGTTAGTAGGTAAAAAGCTGTTTCTGAGAGCTTGGGAGAGTTAGAAATATGAGTTTTGCACTGAAAACAGCATTTTGTGTAAAACTGGCTGAGAGCAGAATGAAAAAAAAACGTTTAGTAAGAGAACAGAGTTAGTGTAAAAAGCTGTTTCTGAGAGCTTGGGAGAGTTAGAAATATGAGTTTTGCACTGAAAACAGCATTCTGTGTAAAACTGGCTGAGAGCAGAATGAAAAAAAAAGTAAGAGAACAGAGTTAGTAGGAAAAGCTGTTTCTGAGAGCTTGGGAGAGTCAGAAATATGAGTTTTGCACTGAAACAGCATTTGTATAAAACTGGCTGAGAGCAGAATGAAAAAAAAAACGTTTAGCAAAGAAAGAGTTAGTAGGTGAAAAGCTGTTTCTGAGCTTGGGAGAGTTAGAAATATGAGTTTTGCACTGAAACCAGCATTTGTAAAACTGGCTGAGAGCAGAATGAAAAAAAACGTTTAGTAAGAGAACAGTTAGTAGGTAAAAAGCTGTTTCTGAGAGCTTGGGAGAGTTAGAAATATGAGTTTTGCACTGAAACCAGCATTTTGTGTAAAACTGGCTGAGAGCAGAATGAAAAAAAACGTTTAGCAAAGGAACAGAGTTAGTAGGTAAAAAGCTGTTTCTGAGAGCTTGGGAGAGTAGAAATATGAGTTTTGCACTGAAACAGCATTTGTATAAAACTGGCTGAGAGCAGAATGAAAAAAAAACGTTTAGCAAAGAAACAGAGTTAGTAGGTGAAAAGCTGTTTCTGAGAGCTTGGGAGAGTCAGAAATATGAGTTTTGCACTGAAACAGCATTCTATGTAAAACTGGCTGAGAGCAGAATGAAAAAAAAATTAGTAAGAGAACAGAGTTAGTAGGAAAAGCTTTCTGAGAGCTTGGAGAGTTCAGAAATGAGTTTTGCACTGAAACTGTAAAACTGGCTGAGAGCAGAATGAAAAAAAAAACGTTTAGTAAAGAACAGAGTTAGTAGGTAAAAGCTGTTTCTGAGAGCTTGGGAGAGTTAGAAATATGAGTTTTGCACTGAAAACAGCATTTTGTAAAACTGGCTGAGAGCAGAATGAAAAAAAACGTTTAGTAAGAGAACAGAGTTAGTAGGTAAAAAGCTGTTTCTGAGAGCTTGGGAGAGTCAGAAATATGAGTTTTGCACTGAAACAGCATTTGTATAAAACTGGCTGAGAGCAGAATGAAAAAAAAAACGTTTTAAAGAACAGAGTTAGTAGGTAAAAAGCTGTTTCTGAGAGCTTGGAGAGTTAGAAATATGAGTTTTGCTGAAAACAGCATTTGTGTAAAACTGGCTGAGAGCAGAATGAAAAAAAACGTTTAGTAAGAGAACAGAGTTAGTAGGAAAAGCTGTTTCTGAGAGCTTGGGAGAGTCAGAAATATGAGTTTTGCACTGAAACCAGCATTTTGTAAAACTGGCTGAGAGCAGATGAAAAAAAAACGTTTTAGTAAGAGAACAGAGTTAGTAGGTAAAAAGCTGTTTCTGAGAGCTTGGGAGAGTAGAAATATGAGTTTTGCACTGAAAACAGCATTTGTAAAACTGGCTGAGAGCAGAATGAAAAAAAAAACGTTTAGTAAGAGAACAGAGTTAGTAGGTGAAAAGCTGTTTTTCTGAGAGCTTGGGAGAGTCAAATATGAGTTTTGCACTGAAACAGCATTTGACTGGCTGAGAGCAGAATGAAAAAAAACGTTTAGTAAGAGAACAGAGTTAGTAGGTGAAAAGCTGTTTCTGAGAGCTTGGGAGAGTCAGAAATATGAGTTTTGCACTGAAATCAGCATTTTGTAAAACTGGCTGAGAGCAGAATGAAAAAAACGTTTTGTAAGAGAACAGAGTTAGTAGGTAAAAAGCTGTTTCTGAGAGCTTGGGAGAGTCAGAAATATGAGTTTTGCACTGAAATCAGCATTTTGTAAAATACTGGCTGAGAGCAGAATGAAAAAAAACGTTTAGTAAGAGAACAGAGTTAGTAGGTAAAAAGCTGTTTCTGAGAGCTTGGGAGAGTTAGAAATATGAGTTTTGCACTGAAACAGCATTTTGTGTAAAACTGGCTGAGAGCAGAATGAAAAAAAACGTTTAGTAAGAGAACAGAGTTAGTAGGTAAAAAGCTGTTTCTGAGAGGGAGAGTAGAAATATGAGTTTTGCACTGAAATTTTGTATAAAACTGGCTGAGAGCAGAATGAAAAAAAACGTTTTGTAAGAGAACAGAGTTAGTAGGTAAAAAGCTGTTTCTGAGAGCTTGGGAGAGTTAGAAATATGAGTTTTGCACTGAAACAGCATTTGTGTAAAACTGGCTGAGAGCAGAATGAAAAAAAAACGTTTAGTTAGAGAAAAGAGTTGGTAGGTGAAAGCTGTTTCTGAGAGCTTGGGAGAGTCAGAAATATGAGTTTTGCACTGAAACCAGCATGTTGTGTAAAACTGACTGAGAGCAGAATGAAAAAAAACGTTTAGTAAGAGAACAGAGTTAGTAAGTGAAAAGCTGTTTCTGGGAGCATGGGAGAGTCAGAAATATGAGTTTTGCACTGAAATCAGCATTTTGTGTAAAACTGGCTGAGAGCAGAATGAAAAAAAACGTTTAGTAAGAGAACAGAGTTAGTAGGTGAAAAGCTGTTTCTGAGAGCTTGGGAGAGTTAGAAATATGAGTTTTGCACTGAAAACAGCATTTTGTGTAAAACTGGCTGAGAGCAGAATGAAAAAAAACGTTTTGTAAGAGAACAGAGTTAGTAGAAAAGCTGTTTCTGAGAGCAGAGTTAGAAATATGAGTTTTGCACTGAAAACAGCATTTTGTGTAAAACTGGCTGAGAGCAGAATGAAAAAAAAACGTTTAGTAAGAGAAAGAGTTAGTAGGTGAAAAGCTGTTTCTGAGAGCTTGGGGAGAGTCAGAAATATGAGTTTTGCACTGAAAACAGCATTTGTAAAACTGGCTGAGAGCAGATGAAAAAAAACGTTTAGTAAGGAACAGAGTTAGTAGGTGAAAAGCTGTTTCTGAGAGCTTGGGAGAGTTAGAAATATGAGTTTTGCACTGAAACCAGCATTTTCTGTAAAACTGGCTGAGAGCAGAATGAAAAAAAAACTTTAGTAAGAGAACAGAGTTAGTAGGTAAAAAGCTGTTTCTGAGAGCTTGGGAGAGTCAGAAATATGAGTTTTGCACTGAAACCAGCATTTGTGTAAAACTGGCTGAGAGCAGAATGAAAAAAAAACGTTTAGCAAAGGAACAGAGTTAGTAGGTAAAAAGCTGTTTCTGAGAGCTTGGGAGAGTCAGAAATATGAGTTTTGCACTGAAATCAGCATTTGTAAAACTGGCTGAGAGCAGAATGAAAAAAAACGTTTAGTAAAGAACAGAGTTAGTAGGTGAAAAGCTGTTTCTGAGAGCTTGGGAGAGTCAGAAATATGAGTTTTGCACTGAAAACAGCATTCTATGTAAAACTGGCTGAGAGCAGAATGAAAAAAAAACGTTTAGTAAGAGAACAGAGTTAGTAGGTAAAAGCTGTTTCTGAGAGCTTAGGAGAGTCAGAAATATGAGTTTTGCACTGAAATCAACAATTTGTATAAAACTGGCTGAGAGCTGAATGAAAAAAACGTTTAGAGAACAGAGTTAGTAGGTAAAAAGCTGTTTCTGAGAGCTTGGGAGAGTTAGAAATATGAGTTTTGCACTTAAAAACAGCATTTTGTGTAAAACTGTCTGAGAGCAGAATGAAAAAAAACGTTTAGTAAGAGAACAGAGTTAGTAGGTAAAAAGCTGTTTCTGAGAGCTTGGGAGAGTCAGAAATATGAGTTTTGCACTGAAATCAACAATTTGTATAAAACTGGCTGAGAGCTGAATGAAAAAAAACGTTTAGTAAGAGAACAGAGTTAGTAGGTAAAAAGCTGTTTCTGAGAGCTTGGGAGAGTCAGAAATATGAGTTTTGCACTGAAAACAGCATTTTGTGTAAAACTGTCTGAGAGCAGAATGAAAAAAAACGTTTAGTAAGAGAACAGAGTTAGTAGGTAAAAAGCTGTTTCTGAGAGCTTGGGAGAGTCAGAAATATGAGTTTTGCACTGAAACCAGCATTTTGTATAAAACTGGCTGAGAGCAGAATGAAAAAAAACGTTTTGTAAGAGAACAGAGTTAGTAGGTAAAAAGCTGTTTCTGAGAGCTTGGGAGAGTTAGAAATATGAGTTTTGCACTGAAACCAGCATGTTGTGTAAAACTGACTGAGAGCAGAATGAAAAAAAACGTTTAGTAAGAGAACAGAGTTAGTAGGTAAAAAGCTGTTTCTGAGAGCTTGGGAGAGTCAGAAATATGAGTTTTGCACTGAAACAGCATTTTGTAAAACTGGCTGAGAGCAGATGAAAAAAAAAACGTTTAGCAAAGAACAGAGTTAGTAGGAAAAGCTGTTTCTGAGAGCTTGGGAGAGTAGAAATATGAGTTTTGCACTGAAACAGCATTTGTGTAAAACTGGCTGAGAGCAGAATGAAAAAAAAACGTTTAGCAAAGCAACAGAGTTAGTAGGTGAAAAGCTGTTTCTGAGAGCTTGGGAGAGTCAGAAATATGAGTTTTGCACTGAAATCAGCATTTTGTATAATACTGGCTGAGAGCAGAATGAAAAAAAAATGTTTAGTAAGAGTACAGAGTTAGTAGGTAAAAAGCTGTTTCTGAGAGCTTGGGAGAGTCAGAAATATGAGTTTTGCACTGAAATTTGTAAAACTGGCTGAGAGCAGAATGAAAAAAAACGTTTTAAGAGAACAGAGTTAGTAGGTAAAAAGCTGTTTCTGAGAGCTTGGGAGAGTTAGAAATATGAGTTTTGCACTGAAACCAGCATGTTGTGTAAAACTGGCTGAGAGCAGAATGAAAAAAAACGTTTAGTAAGAGAACAGAGTTAGTAGGTAAAAAGCTGTTTCTGAGAGCTTGGGAGAGTCAGAAATATGAGTTTTGCACTGATTTGTAAAACTGGCTGAGAGCAGAATGAAAAAAAACGTTTAGTAAGAGAACAGAGTTAGTAGTTGAAAAGCTGTTTCTGAGAGCTTGGGAGAGTTAGAAATATGAGTTTTGCACTGAAACCAGCATGTTGTGTAAAACTGACTGAGAGCAGAATGAAAAAAAAAAACGTTTAGTAGAGAACAGAGTTAGTAGGTAAAAAGCTGTTTCTGAGAGCTTGGGAGAGTCAGAAATATGAGTTTTGCACTGAAACCAGCATGTTGTGTAAAAAACTGAGAGCAGAATGAAAAAAACGTTTGAGTTAGTAGGTGAAAAGCTGTTTCTGAGAGCTTGGGAGAGTCAGAAATATGAGTTTTGCACTGAAAACAGCATTTTGTAAAACTGGCTGAGAGCAGAATGAAAAAAAAACGTTTAGTAAGAACAGAGTTAGTAGGAAAAGCTGTTTCTGAGAGCTTGGGAGAGTTAGAAATATGAGTTTTGCACTGAAACAGCATTTTGTGTAAAACTGGCTGAGAGCAGAATGAAAAAAAAACGTTTAGTAAGAGAACAGAGTTAGTAGGTAAAAAGCTGTTTCTGAGAGCTTGGGAGAGTTAGAAATATGAGTTTTGCACTGAAAACAGCATTTTGTGTAAAACTGGCTGAGAGCAGAATGAAAAAAAACGTTTAGTAAGAAACAGAGTTAGTAGGAAAAAGCTGTTTGAGAGGGAGAGAGAAATATGAGTTTTGCACTGAAAACAGCATTTTGTGTAAAACTGGCTGAGAGCAGAATGAAAAAAAACGTTTAGCAAAGGAACAGAGTTAGTAGGTGAAAAGCTGTTTCTGAGAGCATGGGAGAGTTAGAAATATGAGTTTTGCACTGAAACAGCATTTTAAAACTGGCTGAGAGCAGAATGAAAAAAAAAAAATTTAGTAAGAGAACAGAGTTAGTAGGTGAAAAGCTGTTTCTGAGGGCTAAGAGAGTAGAAATATGAGTTTTGCACTGAAACCAGCATTTTGTGTAAAACTGGCTGAGAGCAGAATGAAAAAAAAACGTTTAGTAAGAGAACAGAGTTAGTAGGTAAAAAGCTGTTTCTGAGAGCTTGGGAGAGTCAGAAATATGAGTTTTGCACTGAAACAGCATTTGTGTAAAACTGGCTGAGAGCAGAATGAAAAAAAACGTTTAGCAAAGAACAGAGTTAGTAGGTGAAAAGCTGTTTCTGAGAGCTTGGGAGAGTCAGAAATATGAGTTTTGCACTGAAACAGCATTTGTAAAACTGGCTGAGAGCAGAATGAAAAAAAAAACGTTTAGTAAGAGAACAGAGTTAGTAGGTAAAAAGCTGTTTCTGAGAGCTTGGGAGAGTCAGAAATATGAGTTTTGATTGTATAAAACTGGCTGAGAGCAGAATGAAAAAAAAAACGTTTAGCAAAGGAACAGAGTTAGTAGGTAAAAAGCTGTTTCTGAGAGCTTGGGAGAGTTAGAAATATGAGTTTTGCACTGAAAACAGCATTTTGTGTAAAACTGGCTGAGAGCAGAATGAAAAAAAACGTTTAGTAAGAGAACAGAGTTAGTAGGTAAAAAGCTGTTTCTGAGAGCTTGGAGAGTCAGAAATATGAGTTTTGCACTGAAAAACAGCATTTGAAAACTGGCTGAGAGCAGAATGAAAAAAAAACGTTTAGCAAAGCAACAGAGTTAGTAGGTGAAAAGCTGTTTCTGAGAGCTTGGGAGAGTTAGAAATATGAGTTTTGCACTGAAAAAACAGCATTTGTGTAAAACCTGAGAGCAGAATGAAAAAAAACGTTTAGTAAGAGAACAGAGTTAGTAGGAAAAGCTGTTTCTGAGAGCTTGGGAGAGTCAGAAATATGAGTTTTGCACTGAAATCAGCATTTTGTATAAAACTGGCTGAGAGCAGATTGAAAAAAAACGTTTAGCAAAGGAACAGAGTTAGTAGGTAAAAAGCTGTTTCTGAGAGCTTGGGAGAGTTAGAAATATGAGTTTTGCACTGAAACCAGCATTTTGTGTAAAACTGGCTGAGAGCAGAATGAAAAAAAACGTTTAGTAAGAGAACAGAGTTAGTAGGTGAAAAGCTGTTTCTGGAGCATGGGAGAGTCAGAAATATGAGTTTTGCACTGAAACCAGCATTTGTAAAACTGGCTGAGAGCAGAATGAAAAAAAACGTTAGTAAGAGAACAGAGTTAGTAGGTGAAAAGCTGTTTCTGAGAGCTTGGGAGAGTCAGAAATATGAGTTTTGCACTGAAAACAGCATTCTATGTAAAACTGGCTGAGAGCAGAATGAAAAAAAAATGTTTAGTAAGAGAACAGAGTTAGTAGGTAAAAAGCTGTTTCTGAGAGCTTGGGAGAGTCAGAAATATGAGTTTTGCACTGAAATCAGCATTTTGTGTAAAACTGGCTGAGAGCAGAATGAAAAAAAACGTTTAGTAAAGAACAGAGTTAGTAGGTAAAAGCTGTTTCTGAGAGCTTGGGAGAGTTAGAAATATGAGTTTTGCACTGAAAACAGCATTGTGTAAAACTGACTGAGAGCAGAATGAAAAAAAACGTTTAGTAAGAGAACAGAGTTAGTAGGTAAAAAGCTGTTTCTGAGAGCTTGGAGAGTCAGAAATATGAGTTTGCACTGAAACAACAATTTGTATAAAAACTGGCTGAGAGCAGAATGAAAAAAAAACGTTTTGTAAGAGAACAGAGTTAGTAGGTAAAAAGCTGTCTGAGAGCTTGGAGAGTGTGAGAATATGAGTTTTGCACTGTGAGAAGCCAGCATTGTGTTGTATAAATACTTGACTGAGAGCAGAATGAAAAAAAAGCGTTGTAGTATGAGATGAACAAATTGGTTCGTAGGTTAAAAAGGTCTGTTATGAGCGCTTGGGAGTGTCAGAAATATGAGTTTTGCACTGCAATCAGCATTTGTATAAACTGGCTGAGAGCATGAATTGAAAAAAAACGTTTTTGTGCAAAGAACAGAGTAGTAGGTGAAAAGCTGTTTCTGGAGCTTGGGAGAGTCAGAAATATGAGTTTTTGCACTGAAAACACCAGAGTTGTTGTAAAACTGCTGAGAGCAGAATGAAAAAAAAAGTTTGTGAACGAGAAAAGAGTTTAGAGGTAAAAAGCTGTTCTGAGAGCTTGGGAGAGTTAGGTAAATCTGATGTTTGCCTGATTGAATACCAGCATTTGTGTAAACAAACTGATTCTGAGATGCGATAGAGTTGGGAAAAAAACGTGTTTAGTAAGCTGATACGGCGTTAGTAGGTAAAAAGTGTGTGTCTGAGAGCTTGGGGAGAGTCAGGAGAACTATGAGTGTTTGCACTGAAACCGCATGTTTGGTTAAAAACTGACTTGAGATGCAGATTGAATACAAACGTTTTAGAAAGAAAACAGATATGTTAGAGGTGCAAGTAGCGTTTCTGGGTCGTCATGGGAGAGCGAAATATGATGTTTTGCAATGAAAAACCAATTTGTTATAAAACTGGCTGAGGCTTGATATGGAAAAAAAACGTTTTGTAGGCAGAATTCAGTTTGTATGCTTAGGTAAAAAAGCGTGTTTTGGTGTCTGATGTAGTCTGTGGGAGAGTAGAAATATTGATGGTGTTTTGCTACTGAAAAACACATTTGTATAATAATGGCTGAGAAGCAGATTGAAAATAAAACGTCCTACTATGCAATAGGACATGATGTTCGTAGGGTGTATAAATTGTCTGTTTATTGCGATGCAGTGGAGAGTTAGAAAATATGAGTTTGCACTGTGAATACAGCTATGTGTGTGTATGTAATGACTGGTTTGTGAGATGCGGAGAATGTAATAAAAAATGTTGTAGTAAGATGACTACTAGATATTAGTGTAGGTAAATAGATTGTGTTGTGATGTAGGCTGTTGGGAGATGTTTGCGAATATATTGAGTTTTTGCAGCTTGTACACCCTAGTCATTTTTGCGTGTACAACTGGCTGAGAGCATGAGTTTGAATAAAAACGTAGCTATAAGGACAGCGTGTTATGTAGGTTAAAAAGTCGTTGTGTCTGTGCAGAGGAGATTCTGGAGGATGTAATGAAATATGAGTTTTGCACTTTGAATATAAATTTTTTTTCATTTTGTGTGTATATAAATACTGACGAACGCAGATTGAAAAATACAGTTGATGCAAACGAACAGAGTTGTTAGGTAGCGTTGAATTAAGCTGTTTCTGAGAGCTGGGGAGAGTCATGAATATGAGTTGGTGCCACTAAATCAGCATTGTGTATTTTATTAAAATGGCTGAGAGCCAGAAATGAAAAAAAAAAAAATGTTAGTAAGAGTAATGATGTTATGGTAGGTAAAAAGATTGTT
>VCII01001000.1:0-21979 GCA_006030095.1 Triplophysa siluroides | reverse complement strand
CTGTTTCTGAAGCTGTTTCTGAGAGCTTGGGAGAGAGAAATATGAGTTTTGCACTGAAAACAGCATTTGTGTAAAACTGCTGAGAGCAGCAGAATGAAAAAAAACGTTTAGTAAGAGAACAGAGTTAGTAGGTAAAAAGCTGTTTCTGAGAGCTTGGGAGAGTCAGAAATATGAGTTTTGCACTGAAATCAACATTTGTATAAAACTGGCTGAGAGCAGATTGAAAAAAAGCGTTTAGTAAGATAACAGAGTTAGTAGGTGAAAAGCTGTTTCTGAGAGCTTGGAGAGTTAGAAATATGAGTTTTGCACTGAAACAGCATTTTGTGTAAAACTGACTGAGAGCAGAATGAAAAAAAACGTTTAGTAAGAGAACAGAGTTAGTAGGTAAAAAGCTGTTTCTGAGAGCTTGGGAGAGTAGAAATATGAGTTTTGCACTGAAAACAGCATTTGTAAAACTGGCTGAGAGCAGAATGAAAAAAACGTTTAGTAAGAGAACAGAGTTAGTAGGTGAAAAGTTTTCTGAGAGCTTGGGAGAGTCAGAAATATGAGTTTTGCACTGAAATCAGCATTTTGTATAATACTGGCTGAGAGCAGAATGAAAAAAACGTTTAGCAAAGGAACAGAGTTAGTAGGTAAAAAGCTGTTTCTGAGAGCTTGGGAGAGTTAGAAATATGAGTTTTGCACTGAAACCAGCATGTTGTGTAAAACTGACTGAGAGCAGAATGAAAAAAAACGTTTAGTAAGAGAACAGAGTTAGTAGGTAAAAAGCTGTTTCTGAGAGCTTGGGAGAGTCAGAAATATGAGTTTTGCACTGAAATCAACAATTTGTATAATACTGGCTGAGAGCAGAATGAAAAAAACGTTTAGTAAGAGAACAGAGTTAGTAGGTAAAAAGCTGTTTCTGAGAGCTTGGGAGAGTTAGAAATATGAGTTTTGCACTGAAACCAGCATGTTGTGTAAAACTGACTGAGAGCAGAATGAAAAAAAAACGTTTAGTAAGAGAACAGAGTTAGTAGGTAAAAAGCTGTTTCTGAGAGCTTGGGAGAGTCAGAAATATGAGTTTTGCACTGAAACCAGCATTTTGTGTAAAACTGGCTGAGAGCAGAATGAAAAAAAAACGTTTAAGAGACAGAGTAGTAGGTAAAAGCTGTTTCTGAGAGCTTGGGAGAGTCAGAAATATGAGTTTTGCACTGAAATCAGCATTTTGTATAATACTGGCTGAGAGCAGAATGAAAAAAAACGTTTAGTAAGAGAACAGAGTTAGTAGGAAAAGCTGTTTCTGAGAGGGAGAGTCAGAAATATGAGTTTTGCACTGAAACATTTGTGTAAAACTGGCTGAGAGCAGAATGAAAAAAAAATGTTTAGTAAGAGAACAGAGTTAGTAGGTAAAAAGCTGTTTCTGAGAGCTTGGGAGAGTCAGAAATATGAGTTTTGCACTGAAATCATTTGTTAAAACTGGCTGAGCGCAGAATGAAAAAAAACGTTTAGTTAGAGAAAAGAGTTAGTAGGTAAAAGCTGTTTCTGAGAGCTTGGGAGAGTCAGAAATATGAGTTTTGCACTGAAATCAACAATTTGTATAAAACTGGCTGAGAGCTGAATGAAAAAAAACGTTTTGTAAGAGAACAGAGTTAGTAGGTAAAAAGCTGTTTCTGAGAGCTTGGGAGAGTTAGAAATATGAGTTTTGCACTGAAAACAGCATGTTGTGTAAAACTGACTGAGAGCAGAATGAAAAAAAACGTTTAGTAAGAGAACAGAGTTAGTAGGTAAAAAGCTGTTTCTGAGAGCTTGGGAGAGTCAGAAATATGAGTTTTGCACTGAAATCAGCATTTTGTATAAAACTGGCTGAGAGCAGAATGAAAAAAACGTTTAGTAAGAGAACAGAGTTAGTAGGTAAAAAGCTGTTTCTGAGAGCTTGGGAGAGTAGAAATATGAGTTTTGCACTGAAACCAGCATGTTGTGTAAAACTGACTGAGAGCAGAATGAAAAAAAACGTTTAGTAAGAGAACAGAGTTAGTAGGTGAAAAGCTGTTTCTGAGAGCTTGGGAGAGTTAGAAATATGAGTTTTGCACTGAAAACAGCATTTGTGTAAAACTGGCTGAGAGCAGAATGAAAAAAAACGTTTAGTAAGAGAACAGAGTTAGTAGGTAAAAAGCTGTTTCTGAGAGCTTGGGAGAGTTAGAAATATGAGTTTTGCACTGAAACCAGCATGTTGTGTAAAACTGACTGAGAGCAGAATGAAAAAAAACGTTTAGTAAGAGAACAGAGTTAGTAGGTGAAAAGCTGTTTCTGAGAGCTTGGGAGAGTCAGAAATATGAGTTTTGCACTGAAAACAGCATTTTGTGTAAAACTGGCTGAGAGCAGAATGAAAAAAAACGTTTAGTAAGAGAACAGAGTTAGTAGGTAAAAAGCTGTTTCTGAGAGCTTGGGAGTGTCAGAAATATGAGTTTTGCACTGAAACCAGCATGTTGTGTAAAACTGCTGAGAGCAGAATGAAAAAAACGTTTAGTTAGAGAACAGAGTTAGTAGGTAAAAGCTGTTTCTGAGAGCTTGGGAGAGTCAGAAATATGAGTTTTGCACTGAAATCAGCATTTTGTAAAACTGGCTGAGAGCAGAATGAAAAAAACGTTTAGTAAGAGAACAGAGTTAGTAGGTGAAAAGCTGTTTCTGAGGGCTAAGAGAGTCAGAAATATGAGTTTTGCACTGAAACAGCATTTGTATAAAACTGGCTGAGAGCAGAATGAAAAAAACGTTTAGTAAAGGAACAGAGTTAGTAGGTAAAAAGCTGTTTCTGAGAGCTTGGGAGAGTTAGAAATATGAGTTTTGCACTGAAACAGCATTTGTGTAAAACTGGCTGAGAGCAGAATGAAAAAAACGTTTAGTAAGAGAACAGAGTTAGTAGGTAAAAAGCTGTTTCTGAGAGCTTGGGAGAGTCAGAAATATGAGTTTTGCACTGAAAAGCATTTGTATAAACTGGCTGAGAGCAGAATGAAAAAAAAAACGTTTAGTAAGAGAACAGAGTTAGTAGGTAAAAAGCTGTTTCTGAGAGCTTGGGAGTGTCAGAAATATGAGTTTTGCACTGAAACCAGCATGTTGTGTAAAACTGACTGAGAGCAGAATGAAAAAAACGTTTAGTAAGAGAACAGAGTTAGTAGGTAAAAAGCTGTTTCTGAGAGCTTGGGAGAGTTAGAAATATGAGTTTTGCACTGAAAACAGCATTTTTGTAAAACTGGCTGAGAGCAGAATGAAAAAAACGTTTAGTAAGAGAACAGAGTTAGTAGGTGAAAAGCTGTTTCTGAGAGCTTGGGAGAGTCAGAATATGAGTTTTGCACTGAAATCAGCATTTTGTAAAACTGGCTGAGAGCAGAATGAAAAAAACGTTTAGAGAACAGAGTTAGTAGGTAAAAAGCTGTTTCTGAGAGCTTGGGAGAGTTAGAAATATGAGTTTTGCACTGAAACCAGCATGTTGTGTAAAACTGACTGAGAGCAGAATGAAAAAAAAATGTTTAGTAAGAGTACAGAGTTAGTAGGTAAAAAGCTGTTTCTGAGAGCTTGGGAGTGTCAGAAATATGAGTTTTGCTGAAATCAGCAATTTGTAAAACTGGCTGAGAGCAGAATGAAAAAAAACGTTTAGTAAGAGAACAGAGTTAGTAGGTAAAAAGCTGTTTCTGAGAGCTTGGGAGAGAAATATGAGTTTTGCACTGAAACCAGCATGTTGTGTAAAACTGACTGAGAGCAGAATGAAAAAAAACGTTTAGTAAGAGAACAGAGTTAGTAGGTAAAAGCTGTTTCTGAGAGCTTGGGAGAGTCAGAAATATGAGTTTTGCACTGAAATCAGCATTTTGTATAAAACTGGCTGAGAGCAGAATGAAAAAAAACGTTTAGTAAGAGAACAGAGTTAGTAGGTAAAAAGCTGTTTCTGAGAGCTTGGGAGAGTCAGAAATATGAGTTTTGCACTGAAACCAGCATGTTGTGTAAAACTGACTGAGAGCAGAATGAAAAAAAACGTTTAGTAAGAGAACAGAGTTAGTAGGTAAAAAGCTGTTTCTGAGAGCGGGAGAGTCAGAAATATGAGTTTTGCACTGAAACAGCATTTTGTAAAACTGGCTGAGAGCAGAATGAAAAAAAACGTTTAGTAAGAGAACAGAGTTAGTAGGTAAAAAGCTGTTTCTGAGAGCTTGGGAGAGTCAGAAATATGAGTTTTGCACTGAAATCAGCATTTGTGTAAAACTGGCTGAGAGCAGAATGAAAAAAAAACGTTTAGTAAGAGAACAGAGTTAGTAGGTAAAAAGCTGTTTCTGAGAGCTTAGGAGAGTCAGAAATATGAGTTTTGCACTGAAATCAACAATTTGTATAAAACTGGCTGAGAGCTGAATGAAAAAAAACGTTTAGTAAGAGAACAGAGTTAGTAGGTAAAAAGCTGTTTCTGAGAGCTTGGAGAGTTAGAAATATGAGTTTTGCACTGAAACCAGCATTGTGTAAAACTGGCTGAGAGCAGAATGAAAAAAAACGTTTAGTAAGAAAGAGTTAGTAGGTAAAAAGCTGTTTCTGAGAGCTTGGGAGAGTCAGAAATATGAGTTTTGCACTGAAATCAACATTTTGTATAAAACTGGCTGAGAGCAGAATGAAAAAAAACGTTTAGTAAGAGAACAGAGTTAGTAAAAAAGCTGTTTCTGAGAGCTTGGGAGTGTCAGAAATATGAGTTTTGCACTGAAACCAGCATGTTGTGTAAAACTGACTGAGAGCAGAATGAAAAAAAACGTTTAGTAAGAAACAGAGTTAGTAGGTAAAAAGCTGTTCTTTGGGAGAGTCAGAAATATGAGTTTTGCACTGAAATCAGCATTTTGTATAAAACTGGCTGAGAGCAGAATGAAAAAAACGTTTAGTAAGAACAGAGTTAGTAGGAAAAGCTGTTTCAGAGTTAGAAATATGAGTTTTGCACTGAAACAGCATTTTGTGTAAAACTGCTGAGAGCAGAATGAAAAAAAACGTTTAGTAAGAGAACAGAGTTAGTAGGAAAAGCTGTTTCTGAGAGCTGGGAGAGTCAGAAATATGAGTTTTGCACTGAAATCAACAATTTGTATAAAACTGGCTGAGAGCAGAATGAAAAAAAACGTTTAGTAAGAGAACAGAGTTAGTAGGTAAAAAGCTGTTTCTGAGAGCTTGGGAGAGTTAGAAATATGAGTTTTGCACTGAAACCAGCATGTTGTGTAAAACTGACTGAGAGCAGAATGAAAAAAAAACGTTTAGTAAGAGAACAGAGTTAGTAGGTGAAAAGCTGTTTCTGAGAGCTTGGGAGAGTCAGAAATATGAGTTTTGCACTGAAAACAGCATTTTGTAAAACTGGCTGAGAGCAGAATGAAAAAAAAAACGTTTAGTAAGAGAACAGAGTTAGTAGGTGAAAAGCTGTTTCTGAGAGCTTGGGAGAGTCAGAAATATGAGTTTTGCACTGAAATCAGCATTTTGTAAAACTGGCTGAGAGCAGAATGAAAAAAAACGTTTAGTAAGAGAACAGAGTTAGTAGGTGAAAAGCTGTTTCTGAGAGCTTGGGAGAGTCAGAAATATGAGTTTTGCACTGAAACAGCATTTTGTGTAAAACTGACTGAGAGCAGAATGAAAAAAAACGTTTAGTAAGAGAACAGAGTTAGTAGGTAAAAAGCTGTTTCTGAGAGCTTGGGAGAGTTAGAAATATGAGTTTTGCACTGAAAACAGCATTTTGTAAAACTGGCTGAGAGCAGAATGAAAAAAAACGTTTAGTAGAGAACAGAGTTAGTAGGTAAAAGCTGTTTCTGAGAGCTTGGGAGAGTCAGAAATATGAGTTTTGCACTGAAATCAGCATTTTGTGTAAAACTGGCTGAGAGCAGAATGAAAAAAAACGTTTAGTAAGAGAACAGAGTTAGTAGGAAAAGCTGTTTCTGAGAGCTTGGGAGAGTTAGAAATATGAGTTTTGCACTGAAACCAGCATTGTGTAAAACTGGCTGAGAGCAGAATGAAAAAAAAAACGTTTAGTAAGAGAACAGAGTTAGTAGGGAAAAGCTGTTTCTGAGAGCTTGGGAGAGTCAGAAATATGAGTTTTGCACTGAAACAGCATTTTGTGTAAAACTGGCTGAGAGCAGAATGAAAAAAAACGTTTAGTAAAGAAACAGAGTTAGTAGGTGAAAAGCTGTTTCTGGGAGCTTGGGAGAGTAGAAATATGAGTTTTGCACTGAAAACAGCATTTTGTGTAAAACTGTCTGAGAGCAGAATGAAAAAAAACGTTTTGTAAGAGAACAGAGTTAGTAGGAAAAGCTGTTCTGAGAGCTTGGGAGAGTTAGAAATATGAGTTTTGCACTGAAACAGCATTTGTAAAACTGGCTGAGAGCAGAATGAAAAAAACGTTTAGTAAGAGAACAGAGTTAGTAGGTAAAAAGCTGTTTCTGAGAGCTTGGAGAGTCAGAAATATGAGTTTTGCACTGAAACCAGCATTTGTGTAAAACTGGCTGAGAGCAATGAAAAAAAACGTTTAGAGAACAGAGTTAGTAGGTGAAAAGCTGTTTCTGAGAGCTGGGAGAGTAGAAATATGAGTTTTGCACTGAAACAGCATTTGTGTAAAACTGGCTGAGAGCAGAATGAAAAAAAACGTTTAGTAAGAGAACAGAGTTTAGTAGGTAAAAAGCTGTTTCTGAGAGCTTGGGAGAGTTAGAAATATGAGTTTTGCACTGAAAACAGCATTTTGTAAAACTGGCTGAGAGCAGAATGAAAAAAAACGTTTAGTAAGAGAACAGAGTTAGTAGGTGAAAAGCTGTTCTGAGAGCTTGGGAGAGTCAGAAATATGAGTTTTGCACTGAAACAGCATTTTGTAAAACTGGCTGAGAGCAGAATGAAAAAAAAACGTTTAGTAAGAGAACAGAGTTAGTAGGTAAAAAGCTGTTTCTGAGAGCTTGGGAGAGTTAGAAATATGAGTTTTGCACTGAAACCAGCATTTTGTGTAAAACTGGCTGAGAGCAGAATGAAAAAAAACGTTTAGTAAGAACAGAGTTAGTAGGAAAAGCTGTTTCTGAGAGCTTGGGAGAGTAGAAATATGAGTTTTGCACTGAAACAGCATGTTGTGTAAAACTGGCTGAGAGCAGATTGAAAAAAAACGTTTAGCAAAGAACAGAGTTAGTAGGTGAAAAGCTGTTTCTGAGAGCTTGGGAGAGTCAGAAATATGAGTTTTGCACTGAAACAGCATTTGTAAAACTGGCTGAGAGCAGAATGAAAAAAAAAATTTAGTAAGAGAACAGAGTTAGTAGGTAAAAAGCTGTTTCTGAGAGCTTGGGAGAGTCAGAAATATGAGTTTTGCACTGAAATCAACAATTTGTATAAAACTGGCTGAGAGCAGAATGAAAAAAAACGTTTAGTAAGAGAACAGAGTTAGTAGGTGAAAAGCTGTTTCTGAGAGCTTGGGAGAGTTAGAAATATGAGTTTTGCACTGAAAACAGCATTTTGTGTAAAACTGGCTGAGAGCAGAATGAAAAAAAACGTTTAGTAAGAGAACAGAGTTAGTAGGTAAAAAGCTGTTTCTGAGAGCTTGGGAGAGTCAGAAATATGAGTTTTGCACTGAAATCAACAATTTGTATAAAACTGGCTGAGAGCAGAATGAAAAAAAAAAGAGAACAGAGTTAGTAAAAGCTGTTTCTGAGAGCTTGGGAGAGTTTGAGTTTTGCACTGAAACCAGCATTGTGTAAAACTGCTGAGAGGAATGAAAAAAAACGTTTAGTAAGAGAACAGAGTTAGTAGGTAAAAGCTGTTTCTGAGAGCTTGGGAGAGTCAGAAATATGAGTTTTGCACTGAAACCAGCATTTGTAAAACTGGCTGAGAGCAGAATGAAAAAAACGTTTAGTAAGAGAACAGAGTTAGTAGGTGAAAAGCTGTTTCTGAGAGCTTGGGAGAGTAGAAATTTTGCACTGAAAACAGCATTTGTGTAAAACTGGCTGAGAGCAGAATGAAAAAAAACGTTTAGTAAGAGAACAGAGTTAGTAGGTAAAAAGCTGTTTCTGAGAGCTTGGGAGAGTTAGAAATATGAGTTTTGCACTGAAAACAGCATTTTGTGTAAAACTGTCTGAGAGCAGAATGAAAAAAAACGTTTAGTAAGAGAACAGAGTTAGTAGGTAAAAAGCTTTCTGAGAGCTTGGGAGAGTTAGAAATATGAGTTTTGCACTGAAAACAGCATTTTGTGTAAAACTGGCTGAGAGCAGAATGAAAAAAAAACGTTTAGTAAGAGAACAGAGTTAGTAGGTAAAAAGCTGTTTCTGAGAGCTTGGGAGAGTCAGAAATATGAGTTTTGCACTGAAAACAGCATTTTGTAAAACTGGCTGAGAGCAGATTGAAAAAAGACGTTTAGCAAAGGAACAGAGTTAGTAGGTGAAAAGCTGTTTCTGAGAGCTTGGGAGAGTTAGAAATATGAGTTTTGCACTGAAACCAGCATTGTGTAAACTGGCTGAGAGCAGAATGAAAAAAAACGTTTAGTAAGAGAACAGAGTTAGTAGGTAAAAGTTTCTGAGAGCTTGGGAGAGTAGAAATATGAGTTTTGCACTGAAACCAGCATTTGTGTAAAACTGGCTGAGAGCAGATGAAAAAAAACGTTTTTTAGAAAACAGAGTTAGTAGGTAAAAAGCTGTTTCTGAGAGCTTGGGAGAGTCAGAAATATGAGTTTTGCACTGAAATCAACATTTGTATAAAACTGGCTGAGAGCAGAATGAAAAAAAACGTTTAGTAAAGAACAGAGTTAGTAGGTGAAAAGCTGTTTCTGAGAGCTTGGGAGAGTCAGAAATATGAGTTTGCACTGAAACAGCATTTTGTATAATACTGGCTGAGAGCAGAATGAAAAAAAAATGTTTAGTAAGAGTACAGAGTTAGTAGGTAAAAAGCTGTTTCTGAGAGCTTGGGAGTGTCAGAAATATGAGTTTTGCACTGAAACAATTTTGTGTAAAACTGGCTGAGAGCAGAATGAAAAAAAACGTTTAGTAAGAACAGAGTTAGTAGGTAAAAGCTTTCTGAGAGCTTGGGAGAGTTCAGAAATATGAGTTTTGCACTGAAAACAGCATTTTGTGTAAAACTGTGAGAGCAGAATGAAAAAAAATTTAGTAAGAGAACAGAGTTAGTAGGTAAAAAGCTGTTTCTGAGAGCTTGGGAGAGTCAGAAATATGAGTTTTGCACTGAAATCAGCATTTTGTATAAAACTGGCTGAGAGCAGAATGAAAAAAACGTTTTAAAAGAAAGAGTTAGTAGGTAAAAAGCTGTTTCTGAGAGCTTGGGAGAGTTAGAAATATGAGTTTTGCACTGAAACCAGCATGTTGTGTAAAACTGACTGAGAGCAGATGAAAAAAACGTTTAGTAAGAGAACAGAGTTAGTAGGTAAAAGCTGTTTCTGAGAGCTTGGAGAGTCAGAAATATGAGTTTTGCACTGAAACAGCATTTTGTATAAACTGGCTGAGAGCAGAATGAAAAAAAACGTTTGTAAGAGAACAGAGTTAGTAGGTAAAAAGCTGTTTCTGAGAGCTTGGGAGAGTTAGAAATATGAGTTTTGCACTGAAACCAGCATGTTGTGTAAAACTGACTGAGAGCAGAATGAAAAAAACGTTTAGTAAGAGAACAGAGTTAGTAGGTAAAAGCTGTTTCTGAGAGCTTGGGAGAGTTCGAAATATGAGTTTGCACTGAACAGCATTTGTGTAAAAACTGACTGGAGCAGAATGAAAAAAACGTTTAGTAAGAGAACAGAGTTAGTAGGTAAAAAGCTGTTTCTGAGAGCTTGGGAGAGTAGAAATATGAGTTTGCACTGAAAAAACATTTTTGTGTAAAACTGCTGGAGCAGAATTGAAAAAAAGTTTGTAAGAACAGAGTTAGTAGGTAAAAAGCTGTTTCTGAGAGCTTGGGAGTGTAGAATATGAGTTTTGCACTGAAACAGCAATTTGTATAAAACTGGCTGAGAGCAGAATGAAAAAAACGTTTTGTAAGAACAGAGTTAGTAGTTAAAAAGCTGTTTCTGAGAGCTTGGGAGAGTTAGAAATATGAGTTTTGCACTGAAAAAGCATTTGTGTAAAACTGTGCTGGAGCAGAATGAAAAAAAACGTTTGTAAGAGAACAGAGTTAGTAGGTAAAAAGCTGTTTCTGAGAGCTTGGGAGTCAGAATAAGTTTTGCACTGAAACCAGCATGTTGTATAAAACTGGCTGAGAGCAGAAAAAAACGTTTTAGTAAGAGCCAGAGTTGTAGGTAAAAGCTGTTTCTGAGAGCTTGGGAGAGCCGAGCGTTCGACACTATGAGTTTTGCACTTGAACACCCCCGTTGTGTCAACACTGACTGAGTGAGCCTGAAAAAACCCCCCGTTTTAGTACGCGGCCCCGCAGTTAGTCGGTCCACAAAGTCGGTTCTGAGCGCTGGGCGAGTCCGAAATATGCGTTTGGCACTGAAACCAGTGTGTTGGGTCCAACACTGCTGCGAGCAGCTTGCCAACCCAACGTGGTTCGCCACCGCCCCGCGTTCGTAGGTGGTGACCGCTTGTTCTGGGAGCATGGGAGAGTCCCCGACCTCTGCGGTTTTGCCATGACCCCCGCTTTTGTGGTTCAACGGTCTGCGAGCCGCATGCAAAACCACCCACCGTTTTGCCGGCGCACCCGGTTGTAGGTAAAAAGCTGTTTCTGTGAGCTGGGTCGAGAGTTCGAACCATCTGAGTTTGCCATGACCACCGCATTTGTTGTAACACTGTCGAGAGCAGACTGAAAAACAAAAACGTTTGGTAAGAGAAACGAGTTCGTAGGTCACAAGCGCTGTTTCGCGAGCTTGGGCGAGTTAGCCGAGAGTTTGCACTGAACTGCCCCCAGCCATTTTGTGTCAACCTCTGTCTGAGAGCTGAATCACCCCCCCGATTTGTAAGAGAACAGCGGCTAGTTAGGTAATATCAAAGGTTTCTGAGAGCTTGGCGCGGTTAAATATGCGTTTGCACTGAACCAGGCACTTTTGTCTAATCCTGGCTGAGCGCGATTGGACAACCAAAACGTCTAGCACAGGAACCGAGTAGTAGGTGGAACCAGCTGTTTCTGAGAGCTTAGGAGAGTCAGACATATGAGTTTGCCTGAACTCACACCATTTTGTATAAACCTGGTGAGAGCAGCTTGACACAACCCGTTTAGCAACGAAAGAGTTCGGTAGGGTGAAAAAGCTGTTCGGCGAGCTTGGAGAGAGCCGAAATAGAGTTTTGCATTTTGCACTGAAATCGCATTTTGTATAATTGCTGAGAGCCGCAATGAAAAACAACCAAAATGTTTGTACGAGTACGAGTTAGTAGTGTACAAAGCTGTTTCTGGAGAGCTTGGGCAGTGTCATAAAATATGGTTTGCACTAAAATCAACAATTTGTATAACTGGCTGAGAGCGATGAAAAAAAACGTGTTTGTTATAGAAACATAGTTAGTCGGTAAAGCTGTTTCTGAGAGCTTGGGAGAGTTAGACATAATGGTTTTGCATGAAAACAGCCATTTTGTGTAAAACTGTCAGACTGAGCGCTAGAATGAAAAAAAAACACCTTTTAGGACGAGAACAGAGAGTAGTAGGTAAACAAGCTGTTGAGAGCTTAGGAGAGCCAGGCAATCAGCGTTTGTGGATGCCCACACCCCTCAAGTGGTTTTTTTTTCCGCCTGGCTGAGAAGCTGAATGGAACCAAAACCGTTTTGTCATTAGAAAGAGTTAGTAGACCGTTCCCAAGATGATTTCTGAGAGCTTGGGAGAGTTCGGCCCTATGATTTGCACTGCAACCAAACAGCTTTTGTGCCAACTGGGGCCGCGAGAGAATGAAACCAAACGTTTGTCGCGCCAGCGGTCGTCGCCACGCTGTTCTGCGAGTTAGTGGTGAGTTCCGACCCCTTAGCGTTTTCGTCCGCTTGCACCCAGTGTGCTTTTCTTCCCTCTGCTGAGTGCAGGCCCGATGACAAAAAGAGTTTTTGTAGTGCGAAGCCCGTTCGGTAGGTTTACAGGTTCTGAAGTTGGCGAGCTTAGAATATGCGTTGTGGGGGACTGAAAGCGCAATGGGATGTGTGTTTCTGTATTTTTCTTATCACTGAATGTATGACACACGTTTTTGGGTCGTCTGCTCGTTGTATGGGTGTTATTGGTTTTGGGATTTCTTTGTTTTCTTGGCCATTCTTTTTTTGTTTCTCTCATTGTGTTCGGGTTTCCTTTGTTCTCTCTCTCACTTTCCAAAATCGATTCTTCTGTCAGCGGTCTGTTTTCCCCTGTTTTTGTCTGTGCTGACTTGTGCGTTAGTCAAATCTTTGTCTTAGACGTTAACTATTTGTGTTGCCTTATTGTTATGTGTGCCTTTTGCCATTTTTTTCCGTTCTTTGAGCTTCCTTAGCGTTTCCGCTGGTTTTTGTGGAGCTTTGTGGTGTAGAAATCTGAATTGTTGTTGCCCATGACAATCAACAATTGTATTAAAAAATAGGCTGGAGATGAATGAAAAAAAACGTTTTGTAATAGAACTGAGTTAGAGGTTTCCAAAGTGTTCTTCTCTCTTGTGTGTTTCGTCTTTCTGATTTGCACCATTCCCCCCTGTTTTTGTTGTGTTCTTTTGTCTTCACACCGTTCAGATCAGCCGCCGCGTGTCAGGTCCTTGTGTTTCTGGCGTTTAGGTCGCGTCAGCCGTCATGCGTGTGCGTGCTCTTTTTGTGTCACTCCCACCCATTGGCTTAACACAGATGCGCTTGTGCTGGCGCTGAAATAGCAAAAAACTTTTGTCAGGAATCAGAGTTAGAGGTTAAAAAGCTGTTTATGGAAGCTTGGGAGAGTTTCGCAAAGTCTTGCGTGTATTGTCTGCCCCGGCGGCTTGTTGTGTCCACTGGCATTACGCCTGTGGCAAAACTGAACCACAAGTTTAGTAAGAGAACAGAGTTAGTAGTTACAAAGCTGTTTCTGCGGCTGGGCGAGTCCGAAGCTATGAGGTTTTCCCTGAAACCGCCTGTGTGTCCCACTTGGATGAGAGCAGATTGAAAAACCACGTTCGCCCCCCCAAGAAACAGAGTTAGTTCCGGGGTGCGGCTGCCGGCTAGGGAGAGTTTAAAGTGTGGCCATCTGGTGTTTTCCCTTTTCCCCGCCGTTGTTCCACCCGTGCTGGGATGCTGCCATGAAACAAACACCAAAGTCTTTGTAGAGAGAACCAGCATAGTAGGCTTAAAAAGCTTTTTCTGCGGAGCTTGGAGGGTCGTTACAGCCATCTTGAGGTTTCCTTGTCTCTGGAACCCTTAATGTTGTGGTTCCAAAAGAATGCTAGCAGATGAACCAAAAAACACCACGCCCCTTTTTTTGGCGACCTGTGTTTGTGTCCCTGCCCTTCGTTTCGTGGGAGCTTGCGGAGAGTCCGAAATAGAGTTTTGCACTGGCCACAACCAGCATGTGCTGTAACAGACTGATGGAGCTCAGACTTGACAACCCGTTTTAGCCCCTCTCACAGCGTTAGCGAGTGCAAAGCTGTTTCGGTGGGCCTGGGGAGTTCAAGAACTTGAGTTTGCTGACCTAACCCTCATGATGTCTACCTCCTGTGTTGCTGCTGAAGTGAATGTTTGAAAAAAGTCTTGTCATTAAGCGCACCCGGTTAGTCGTGGTGAAAAAGCTGTTTCTGAGCGTTGGAGCGTTGAGGGGGAGGGTGAGGCAGCCGTTAGCAAGAGGAGTTTTGCACTGAAAACCGATTTTGTATAATATGGCTGCGCGTGCGACTTTGCACACCCACGTTCGGGCACAGCCCCAGAGGTTGTCGGTGAAAGACCACAATGATTTTCGGGGGTGGATGTCGGCAGCGTGAATGACGATTTTTCTGATGACGTCATCGCGCTGAGACGCATGTTGTATAATACTGGTGGCGGTGCGCCTGAACAGCAACCAGTATGGTTCAGTACGGAGAAACAGACTATAGGTTGTAAAAGAGGTTTCTTAGGCAGCTGGTATGTGAGCTGCCCCATATTTGCTGTTTTGCCACTGCCGCCCCGCCTCCTGTCCCCTTGCTGCGCTGATTGAAAAAAAACGTTTAGCACATGTCACCCGCGTTAAGTCGGTTTCCCACGCTGTTCCTGTCGAGCTTCGAGCGTAAGAAATATGGACGTTTGCATGCCATCCCCCACCCTTTTGTCTACCTCCTGAAGCAGCTTGACAAAACAAAGTTAGCAAAAGAACAGATGTGTAGGTTGACCCGCGTTTTCTGCAGAGCTGGTGAGACTGTACAGGAAATCGTAGTTGCCCTGCCTCATTCCTTGCCTTCTCCTTTTTCCCTGTTCATCTCCGATCCTTTCCCTTTCACACCCACCTTTTGTTTTTCTTCCCTCGTACCCGCGTTTCGCTGCGGTTCCCCGAGCGTTCGAGAGCTGGAGTGTCAGAAATATGAGGTGCACATGAATCAAACCAATTTGTATAACAACATCTGGCTGAGAGGATGCCTGAAAAAAAAACGTTTGGTAATAGCCACAGACGGTAGTAGGTAAAAAGCTGTTTCTTGCAGAGTTGGGAGCAGTTAGAACATATGAGTTTGCACTGAAAAACAGATTGTGTGGTAAAACTGTTGAGAGCAGAATGAAAAAACAAACGTTTAGTAAGCGACCGGAGTTAGTAGGTAAAAGTCTGTTCGCAGAGATTAGGAGAGTCAGAAATATGAGTTTGCCTGAAATCACACAAATTTGTAATAAAACTGGCTGACGAGCTGAATGAAAAAAAACGTTTGGAGAGGAACAGAGCTGTCTGTCCACAGCTTGTTTCCTGAAGCGGGTGCTTTTTTGGATTGTTAGGACCTCTGCGTTTTGCACTGAAACCGCTGTTGTTGTCATGTTGTCAGCGGGCACTGAGTGCAGACATGCACCCACAGTCTCTGCCGCTACCGGCGGGCCCCGCGTAGTGCGTCCCGCTAGCGACTGTTTCGGCGCGCTTGGGCGCGAGCGAAATACTGAGTTTTGCAACTGCCCACAAGCAGTTGTGTCAAACTGACTGCACCACGCTGAGAGCAGATTTGAAAAAAAACCCGTTTAGCACAGCCACAGCGCTAACCGTAGTAGGTGAAAACGCTGTTTCTGGGAGCAGGGAGAGTCATGAGAAACATATGCGTTGGCCCTGAAAAACCAGCATTTTGTGTAACTGTATGAGGCGAACGACTGAAACAAGTTGTCGGCGACCGCGTTAGTCGGTACACACGCTGGTTTATGTGCGCGTGGGAGAGTTACGACAATCTGAGTTTGCCCATGCCCGCGCATTTTGGGTAAAATGTCTCGAGAGCAGAGAACAAAAACAGTTTTGTAGGCACCCGCGTTCGTCGGTTCCACGTGTGTTTTCTGGCCGTCTTTGTGGCGCGTCGCGCTTGCGTGGCAGGTCTTTGACCTGTCCCCCCCCTGCCTTTGATTCTTCCGCGCAGTGTTGGACGCTGTGCCGATCACCTCCGTCGTTTGTAAGCGATCCCGCGTGTTAGTAGGTCCCAGCTGTTTTGAGCGCTTGGGAGCGTTCTGCCCTATATTGCAGTTTTGCCCCCTGCACCGCCTTTTCTCATCTGGTGTCGCCAGATGAACAGAAACGTAGCCACGTCGCAGAGTTCGCTAGGTGAAAGGGTTTCTGGCGCCATGGAGAGTAGCCATTATTGCGTTTTGACCCTGTACAGAATGTTGTATCAATACTGCTTTGTGCCGCGCCGCATGCCCCCCCAAAACGTTAGTAAGAGCCCCAGAATTACGTCTGGTAACATGCTGTTCTGAGCAGAGAGCTTGGGAGAGTTCTAACTATGAGAGTTTTGCACTGAAACCAGCATTTGCTGTAACATGGCTAGAGCAGGATTGAAAAAAAAAACGTTTTTTTTTAGCCAAGGGACAGGAGTTAATAGATAAACAGCGTTGTCTGCGGGCTTCGGAGAGTCACGAAATATGATGTTTGCATGCAATCAACATTTGTCTGTCAAACCTGCTTGAGAGAGGGAGATTGACAAAACCGTTTAGCCAATCGCCGAACAGAGTTCTGTTCGGTGCCAGCTGTTTCTGGCGCTTGGGCGAGGTCAGAAAGGCATCTGCGGTTTGCCCTGCCCTCAGCCATTTTGTCTCTACTGGCCTGCGCGAGCCCACTGAAAAAAAATGTTTCGGACGGGGCCCCGCGTTAGGCGTTCACCCAGCTGTTCTGCGAGTGGGCGTTGTGTCCGCATCTGAGTTTTGCCTGCCCTCCCCCCTTTGTATCCTGGTGCGCGCTGCCTGCACACAACACGTTTTTGTCGACACTCGGTAGTCGGTCCAACGCTGTTTCTGCGCGCTTGGGAGAGTAGCTCTATGAGTTTGCCACTGCCCACCCCCGCATTTTGTGTTCCCACTGTTGCAGAGCCGCTGACCCCCCCCTTTAGTACGCGACCCCGCGTTCGTCGTCCCAGCTGTTTCTGCGCGATTCGGAGCCGCGTCAGTGACAATAATGCGTTTTGCCATGAAATCCAACAATTTGTCTCTACCACTGGCTGAGCGCTGAATGCCCACCCACCGTTTGGCATAGACACCCGGTTAGTCGTTCGTAAAAGCTGTTTCTGAGAGCTTGCGCGCGTTCGACCTCTGCGTTTTGCCCTGCACCCCCGCATTTGTGGTGTACCAACTGTTGCGCGCGCCGGCCCCCCACGTTTTGTCCACGACACCGCGTCGTAGGTAAACGCTGTTTCTGGCGAGCTTGGCGAGTTCAGAAATATGAGTTTTGCACTGCAACCAGCATTGTATAAACACTGAGCCGAGAGCCCGCTGACCCAAGACGTTTGTCGGCCCCCGCGTTCGAGTAGGTCCAAGCTGTTTCTTGAGAGCTGGCGAGTTAGCACATGAGTTTTTGCCTGAAAATCCAGCAGGTGTGTGTGTACAAACTGCTGCGCGCAGCATGAAAAACGAAGTTTTGAGGAAGAGAACAGAGTTAGTTCGTCGGTGCCAGCTGTTTTGGAGCATTGGGAGAGCGTCCAGCACTATGAGTTTGCACTGAAACCAGCATTTGGTATAATCCTGCTGAGGCCAGACTGCAAAAAAAATGGTAGTAAGAGTACAGCCCGTAGTCAGGTGAAAAGCTGGTTATGCGAGCTTGGGGAAGTAGAAATCTGCGTTTTGCACTGAAACTCGGCATTTTTGTATAAGACTGGCTGAGGCCGCCTGCCCCAAACTGTTTCGTCAGCTACAGCGTTCGTCGGTACCCCCGCTGTTTGCGGCTGGGAGTGTCAGCCATCTGCGTTTTGCCCTGCCTCCACCATTGTATAAAACTGGTGAGAGCTGACTGCCACACCACGTTGTAACTAGCCCCGCGTGTAGGTCCAAAGCTGTTTCTGAGAGCTGGGCGCGAGAGTTAGGACACATCATGAGTTTCCCTCTTGACAAACAGATTGTGTGTCCACACCTGTGTGAGCGCAAGCACTGCCACACCCCCGTTAGTCGCGCAGAGGTTCGTCGGTCAACGCTGTTTCTGCGCGCTTCGGACGCGTCCAGGACCTATGAGTTTGTTTTTGCTGCCTGAAACAACAATTTGTCTTAAACCTTGGCTGCGCGCTGCAGACACACACCACACGTTTTTGTAAGCGAACAGAGGTAGTAGGTGACGGCTGCTGTTTCTGAGAGCTTGGGAGAGTAGCACTCTGAGTTTGCCGCTGCCCCCGCCCTGTTGTGGTCACACGCCTGAGTGCAGCATGAAAACGTAAAACCAGTTCGTCAGCGCACAGCGTTCGTCGGTCCACGCGTTTTTGAGAGCTTGGGTGGGCGTCGAACTAGTGGGACTTGGGCACCCCCCAGCCAGCTGTGGGACACCTGAGGTGAGCCCGCAGATGAATAAAAAACGTCTTAGCAAAAGCGCACAGCGGTGTGTAGGTTGCGCGGGCCGGCATTTCCTGGGAGCTGGGCGAGTCGCAATCTGAGTTGTTGCGCCTGACAACGCCCTTTGTTTGTTAAAACACTGTTCTGCGGAGCCGCATGCCCCCCCGGTTGGTCCGCGCACCCGCGGTCGTGGTCAAACATCACGCGTTTCTGCTGAGATTGGCGAGTGTTCGAGAATAATGAGGTTTGCTTGACCCCCCGCATTTTTTATGGGTCACACGTCTGAGGCGCCCGGCGTGCCGCGTGGAGCTTTGTCACGAGCCCAGTCGCTTCGTCGGTTTAAAACGCTGTTTTTGAGAGCTGGAGAAGGAGAGTTCGCCATATTGCGTTGGCACTGAAACCGCATGGTGTGTGGTCCCTGTCTGCGAGGCTGCTGCCCACAGAAGTTGTCGCAGCAACAGAGTAGGTAACGTCCACAGCTGATTTGAGCGCTTGGGAGAGGGTTCGCCAAGCCTGGAGTTTTGCCCCTGAAAAGCCTTTGTCTCCTCCTGGTGAGGAGCAGATTGAAAAAAAAATCCGTTGGCAAGCGAGGACCCGCGTTCGTGCGGTGCCACCGCTGTTTCTGGCGCAGGCGAGTTAGCCAAATGAGTTTGCCTGCCCCGCCTGCTTGTCTACTCTGGCTTGAGAGCAGCTGAAAAAAACATGTTTCGGCAGCGCCCGACCTTCGTCGGTCCCCAGCTGTCTGCGCGCATGGGAGTCGGAGAGTTCGCAATCTGAGTTTTGCCTGCTGCCCCCGCCCTTTTTGTCCCCCCTGGTGAGCGCAGATTGATCCAACAACGTTAGCACAGGGCACCGCGTAAGTCGGTACAAGCCGCGTTGCGGCTTCGTGAGCTGTCCGCCACTGCGTTTGCACTGCCATCCCCATTTGGTCTCACCTGGTTGCAGGCCGCTTGCCCCACAACGTTTAGCCCACCGCAACGGATTTGTCGGTGAACACGCTGTTTCTGCGAGCTTGGGCGCGGCCCGAATCTGCGTTTTGCCCTGCAGCCCTGCCCCTTTGTCTCATCCTGGATGCGAGCCGAATCAACACAACACACAGGTTTAGTACCGCGTACAGAGTCAGTAGTAAAGATGTTCTGAGAGCTTGGGTTCCGTGTCGCAATATTTGTGTTTTTGGCACTTGCAATCCCCACTTGTATTCCCTCTGGCTGCGGAGCTGGCCTGACACAAAAAACACCCCGTTTTGTAAATTCGACCCAGCTAGTCGGTCCCCCGCTGTTTCTGGCGAGCTTGGGCGCGTTCGACCCACTCTGCGTTGGCCACTGCCCACTGCCTTTGTTGTCACCCTGTCTGAGAGCAGCCTGCAAAAACACCGTAGTAAGAGCACAGAGTCGTAGTCACCCCAAAGTGTTCTGACGCGCTTTAGGAGCGTCGCACCTTGAGTTTTGTGCCCTGCCCCTCCACCTTGTATCACCCGGTGCGCGCTGACTGAACACCCCCAAACGTTTTGTAATCGAACAGAGTTTAGTAGGTACACAAAGCTGTTTCGGAGATGCTGGGAGAGCAGCCCATATGCGTTTTGCTCATGCCCCCAGCATTTGTATAAAACCGGGCTGAGCGCCGATGACCAAGAGGTTTATGTACGCCCCAGAGTTATGTAGGTACCAAGCCTGGATTCTGAGAGCTTGGGAGAGGTTACGAGTACGAAATATGAGTTTTCGCCACTGAAACCAGCATGTTGTAGTAAACTGACTGCGAGAGAATGCAAAAAACGTCGTATGAGACCGGAGTTAGTAGGTCAAACGCTGTTTATTGGGCCATGGGAGAGTCAGAAATGGAGTTTGCCTGCAACCCCCGCGCTTTTTATTACCTGCTCGGAGCCCTGCCCCCCGTTTAGTCGCGCCCCCCCGTTAGTCGGTGCACCGCCCGGTTTGCTGATGCGTGTGAGCGTTCTTCCGCACATACATGGCAGTTGTTCGCCCCTGGCCTAGACGCCCCGGCATTTTCCTGTGTTAACCCTGGCTGCGCGCCGATTGACAAAAACGTTTAGCAAAGGGACGGAGTTAGGGCGGTCACACAGCCGCTTGTTTCTGCGAGCCTGGCGCGTCCAGAAATATGCGTTTTGCCATGCACAGCATGGATAAAACTGGTCTGTAGTGCGCTGCTGACAAACAAACGTTTCTAAGAGCACAGAGTTTGTAGGTAATACCGTGTTTCTGCGAGCTGGGCGAGTCAGAAAGTATGAGTTTTGCACTGCCCCACCCGATTCTTTCGTCTAACTCGGTGAGAGCAGATTGAAAAAACGACGTTAGCAAAAGGCACACCCAAGAGTTAGTCAGTGACAGTTCTGGAGCTTGGAGAGTCAGAACTATGAGTTTTGAATGCCAATACCCGCCATTTGTATTAAAAGTTTGGGCTGGCTGGAGCTGAAGGAAAACAAAACGTTTTGTAAGAGAACAGATGTAGTAGGTAAAAAGTGTTTTTCGCGAGCTTGGGAGAGTAGCACCGTGAGTATTGCACTGCCCAGCCTGTTGTGTACACTGACTGAGTGCAGAAGTGAAAAAAACCGTTTCGTAGGAGCGACAGAGGTTAGTAGACACGCTGCTTCTGAGAACATTGGAGGAGTTCGAAATATGAGTTTTGCACTGACCCGCACTGTTGGTTAAAATGGTGCTGCAGAGACGCATATGCACACAAAAACCGTTTAGCCAGCCCCGAGTTAGTCGTGCACAAAACCTGTTTCTAGGGAGCATGGGAGGTCAGAACTTGATGTTTTGGCCTGCCAACAGCCTTTTTGTTGTGCCCTGTCTGTAGCGTCACGCATGACAACAAACGTTTGTAAGAGACCGGTTAGTAGGTACAAAGATGTTTCTGGAGCTTGGGGGAGAGTTAGAAATATGAGTTTTGCACTGAAAACAGGCATTTGTGGTGTAGTAAACTGTCTTGAGAACAGAATGAAAAACAAAAACGGTTGTAGAGAAACAGAGTTATAGGTAAAAACGTGGTTTCTGAGAGCCGGGAGGAGTTAGGACTATGAGTTTGCATGAATGAAAACCGCATTCTTGTGTTACCACACCTGTCTGCGAGCAGATGAAAACAAAACGTTGTAAGCGCGAAACAGATGATAGGTACAAGCGGTCTTCTGAGAGCTTGGGAGAGAGTCAGAACTATGAGTATGCACTGAAACGCATTTGTCTACAACTGGCTGCGCGCCGATGCACACAACACGTTTCGCAAAGAACCGAGTCGTAAGGAACAGCTGTTCTGAGAGCGCTTGGACAGTCAGAAATATGAGGTTTTGGCACTTGTGAAATCAGCATTTTGTAACTACTGGCCTGAGCGCAGAATGAAAAAAAAACGGTTTAGTAAGAGTACAGCGGTAGGAGGTCAAAAACGCTGTTTCTGAGGAGCTGGGGAGAGTTTCAGAAATCTGAGTTTTGACTGAAAACCAGATTTGTATAAATTGGCTGAGAAGCAGATTGAAAAAAGACGTTAGCAACGGAACTAGCACAGTTTGACGTGACAAGCGTTTCTGAGAGCTTTGGGAGACGTCAGAAGACATATGCTGTTTTTGCACTGCAATCAGCCTTCTGTCATAATATGCTGAGAGCAGAATGAAAAAAAATGTATTACTAGCGTACAGACTTTAGTATGGATTAATAAACAGCTTGTTATGAGAGCTGGGAGGGCAAGTTCGAAAGATTGCAGTTTTTGCATGAAACAGCATGTTGTGGAAAATCTCTGAGAAGCAGAATGAAAAAAAAACGTTTTGTAAGCGATACCAGAGGTAGTAGGTTAAAAAGCTGTTTCCTTCTGCGAGCTTGGGAGATGTCCGACATATGAAGTTTCACTGAAATCAACAATTTTTGTATCAAACTGGTGCGAGCTGCAGACACAACAGTTTTAAGAGACCCGGGTTAGTAGGTAAAGCTGTTTCTGCGCGCTGGAGCAGTTCGAATATGAGTTGGCACTGAAAACACAGCAATTTTTGCTAATACGGGTGAGAGCGATTGACAAAAAAAAGTTTAGCAAAGGACACAGATGTTACGTAGGTTGATGAAAGCTGGTTCTTAGAGCAATGGAGAGTTAGGATAATATGAGTTTCAATGAAACCCCAGCATGTGTATAATACTGGCTGAGAGCAGAATGAAAAAAAAAGGTTTAGTAAGAAGAACAGATTAGTATGTACAAAATCGATG
>VCII01001001.1:0-77484 GCA_006030095.1 Triplophysa siluroides | reverse complement strand
GCGCGAGAGGGAGGCGAGCGAGAGGACAGGCGAGAGAGCCACCGCAGAGGAGAGCGCGAGAGAGGAGCGAGCGAGCGAGAGAGAGAGAGAGCGACGGAGAGAGAATAGAGAGAGAGACAGAGAGGAGAGAGATGAGAGAGAGGAAAGAGAGACGAGAGGCGAAAGCAAGAGAGAAAGAGAGAGAGGAGGCGAGGAGAGGGCGAGAAGAGAGAGAGCAGACGAGAGAGGAAAGAGGAGAGAGAGAGAAAAGGAGAGCGAGAGAAAGAGAAGAGAGAGAGAGAGAGAGAGAGCGAAAAGAGAGGAGAGAGAGAGACAGAGAGAGAGAGAGAGAAAGAGAGAGAGAGCAGAGGAGAGCTGCTCGACGAGCGAGATAGATACGAGGAGAGAAGAGAGGAGAGCGAACAGATGGAGAGAGAGAGAGAGAGTCAGAGAGAGAGAGAGCGCGCGGATAGGCGCGCGAGCTAAAGCCATAGAAAGAGGAGAGAGAGATCGCAAGAAGAGATAGATACAGTACATATACCTCTCGTTAACTATACCTCCTCTCCCTCTCCCTCTCCTCTATCTCTCTCTCTCTCTCTCTCTCTGAGGATTTTATCAGTTCATCTCTAAAGCGTTCCAAACGGTTGCCTCAGAGGACTCATGTTTAGGCAGCAGGCAGGGGGGAGACGCTGTGTGTGTGTGTTTCTTTCTCTTTGCTGGAGTTCAGTGAGCCATGTGTTCACCAGAGTATGAAATCAAGTCAAGAGAAGCTCTATTCCAAAACTCACAGAGTTTCTCACCTGTCCACTTTCTGCACAGACATCCGGCCGTTAACACAGCATCCAAACTTAAACACAAGCTCACGAGAGGACACAATCCCAACATCAACACATTTTCACAGACATCGCACTGCTTATTTAAAGCGATACAATATTATAAAACCTTTTTTTCAGGGGAACACAAAAGAAGATATTTTGAGAAATGTCTCTGTGGTTTTGTGTTCACACAATGGAAGGAAATGGAGTTCAGAGTCATTTGATGATCAACATTCTTCAAAATATCTTCCGTTGTGTTCTGAAGAAAAACAAACAAATATACCATGCAGCTAAATCTACAACACAACACTCTTATAAACGCAAACATACACATTGTGTATAATCAGACATATTAATCTCATACATCTTGGCACTCAGCGTGTGGCAGTGCATTCTGGGATTTCACTCACCGTGAAGGATCCACGTGACTGCTGGAGAAGATGGAGCACAGAGCAGTGTTACTGTGAGGAAATGACACACACGTCGTCTAGCTCACTGGACTCTGAAATGGAGAAAGAGATGACAAGCCTTTGTATTAATACACTTCACACACACACCTTCTATAATGTTTGCAAATAGTTAGGATTAGGGTTTAACGTAAACCTGCGTTGGCAATGTAAGGGTTTTATGGTTAAGTCAATAAAGCATTTCAATCTTAAAAGAGAAATAAACAGAGAATATCCAACCCATTCATCCAAAACTAAAATATACACTAAAATATATACACTAATATACACTATAATCTCATCATATAGACCGTTTCGTCGGACGCGCGCGCGCTCCCCGTTAACTTCCGGTTTGTGTGTTTGGCTAGTGTCTAATAATAATACGATTTATATATTCTTTATTTATGTTCATTACTATTTCCTTGCATAATAAATGATTTGTTTAATTTCGTTGTATATTCATTATTAATTAAACAATTTGTTGAGTGGGTCCTGTAGTTCGGTGGCATCTAAAGAAACCGTCTGGTACACTGACATCTAGTGGTTGAACTTGGTATCGCAGTATAAAATAAAAATATTGGAGACTCCAGTTTAGCCAAGTAACGCTTCTCGGTTTCTTTTGATGGATATCAGAATTATTCACAGGCGCTCTAATGTTTGTGAATGTGTTAAGGTGGGCTCACAAAAGTGCGCATGCGCAGTAACGTTTGTTTATGTTGTTAAGATGAAACCGTCTTTATTGTTGTGTGTGTGTGTGTATGTGTGTTACTGTGCTTGAAGGAGAAAACACTCACAAGAGAGCCTCTCTCTCTCTCTCTCTCTCTCTCTCTCTCTCTCTCTATGTGTGTGTGTGTGTTTGTGACACTGATGTATTGGCCTATTTCACTGCAATGTCCATCGTAATAGGACAGGATGAATGTGTGACCCAGAGATAACTGCCCAACACTGCCCGAGTCTCACTCTGTATGTGTGTGTGTGTGTGCGTAGAATATTCACAAGCACTTAGCTGTGTGTGTCTGTACACAGATTGTGTGTGTTTGTGTATCTGTGTGTTCATCAGTTCATCCATTATCGTCAGGACTAAACCTTCACAAATATAAACTTGCCGAATCGCACATTAGTTCCTTAAGCACAAATACACTTTGTGCAAAAATAAATAAAAACCTTGTTGTTATTAACAAGCAAAAACAAACATTATGTTCAGATAAACATCATTAAACCAAAATTATATTTTAAAACAAAATATTCAAAATGTTCTTTCACGGTAGCAAAAATTTTTTATTCATGCGCAAAATAATTTCCCATGATGCTCTGCTGTGAACCGTGTTTTTCATGAGATTGGGCCTCTGGTGAAAGGACTGAAGTTGGGGTTTAATTGGAGTGAAATGGGCTCGCCTGTGGTGAGAAGACAATGAGAAATGTCGAGCCGGAGCTGCCGGGTTTCCTTCACGTCTACGACTCTGTCCATCTGCACCAGCACACACCCGCTCAGCTTCAGCCAGATGAAATCCTGTTACAACTGATCCTGGAACAGCCTCATCCGCCCTTATTTCCAGCCATGCCCCGGGACAAACTGACAGCGAAGCAGTCCGACAAACTTCTGTCTTCAACAGACACGACCGTCAAATCTGGATTTGATTTGAGTGATGTCCAGCGGGACATCTGAACTTTGCTTTCATCGCCTCCAGAACTTCTCAATGAGACCCTCTCTCTCACACACACACACACACACACACACGCACGCACGCAGACACTGCGACTCGACATGAGAGAGAAAACAGACGCCGGACCCCCTCACCCACCCACGCATACAGTTCATATACATTTAAGTGATTTTCCAGCCGTCTGCATCTCAGATTTCTCTCTCAATACGGTCAGAGATTCCTTTCAGACCAAACGAAGAATGTGTTGAAACATGAATCACAGATTTCTCTACACATCAATTCAGTGTTAAAGTATGATTTTAAACTATGAAAGTCATGTTACTGATTTTTAATAATGAAAACATGATTCTCTGAAGAGATCGATTCATCGATGTGTGAGTTTTGATCCACTTCAGATAATGCTCCAGCTTCAAGTGAGTTCACACAAAAATCATTTCTTCATTCGTCATTTCTTTCTTCATTTCTTCTGCAGAACACGACAGAAGATATTTAGAAGAATGTTGATCGTCAAACAACACCCAACTCCATTGACTTTCATTGTACCAAAACAAGTCGCTGAGACATTTCTTGAAATATCTTCTTTTGTGTTCCACTGAAGAAAGTCTGACGCACAGGTTTAAAAATATTTTTTCTATATCAGTGACTGGGAGCTGACAACAGACAGAAGTGTGTGTGTGTGTGTGTGTGTGTGCGTGTGTGTGTTCCTTCCAGTACCCTTCAGTTCATTTCGGTGAATCTAAATCTCTTCTAATGGAGCTTAAAGACTTCTGGATTCAGCTCTCCAGATCTGTCTGTCCATAAATCTCTCTCTTCATTTATCTCTCCATCTCTCTCTCCTGCCAAACACACACGCTTTCTTCACTAATAAATCCATCCCATAAACACTCACAGTCCTCCTGTCTCATGGATTCACGTCCACTTCAGCTGCGATACGGACATCTTGACCGACAGGAAGATGAGAAAGATGAGTCGAGTGTGAAAGACGCTGGGATTCCAAACATCACAGACTCTCAGACTGGATCTCAAACGGGACGGACACAGAATTAGGATGGAGAGAAGAGGTGAAAGGTGAAAGGTCAAAGATCAAACGCTGCTGGTTTGTAAAACCATTAGCTGTGGAAACCGACTCGTTATTCACAAATGACAGAAGATATCAGAGAACTCCCACACAAATGAGCAGAAGAAGATAAAACATTTAACATCACGACATTCACTAGAAAGTAGATGTTGTTGGTGTACTTGTGTACTTAGTGTTTGTGTGTGTGTGTGTGGAGGCAATGTGTTGACTCTGATAAGCTCAGAACGCTTTTCTCTCTCGGCCTCTGGCTTTACTCCAATACTTCCATCCACAACACACACACACACGCATGCGCGCACCCACATACACACACGCACACAATCTCATTTGCCACTTGTCGAGGAGTCTGTTTGTATATCACACAACACAATAGTCAAACAAACACTTGTTTTGTCGCTTTTGGGTCGACAAACAAACACACACACACGTGCACACGCACGCACCCACATACGCACACACAAACACACACATGCACAAACACACGTGCACAGACACACACACGTGCACACACAAACAAACAAACAAACAAACACGCACACAGACACACACACGCACACACATGCATAGACACACACACACACACCCCCCCTCCCACAAACACACACACGTGCACAAACAAGCACACACACACTCTCACAAACACACAGACACACGCATACACACACACACGTGCACAAACAAGCACACACACCCCCCCTCCCACACACACACACTTCCACCTGAGATGTGAGTTCTGGTCTCATTTCACCTGCTTCACTTCTCCCCGACCAGAGATCATCAGAGAACTGAAGTTCACAGCAGAGAAACACACAAATGATGTGTACATGATATCATTTAACATCAGCATGTGTGTGTTTACTTTTAAATACAAAATGAAAGTATTATTTAACACACAAACACACAGAGCAGACTGAACTCAATCTCTGAAATGTTCACCTGTGAATCTACAAACCTGTCAGACACTGTGTTACCCAGCCAGAGACTCCTCACATTCATAAATTAGACAAACCCTCACGTCTGTGTGTGTGTGTGTGTGTGTGTGTGTAGACTCTCCTCATCCTGTTCAGGTTCTTTATAGTCTCATAAAGTCAGAACTCTTAAAAAAGAGGGTTGTGTTCAATTCTGTTTACAGCCGATGTTAACATCTGTGTCGTCTCGTCCAATCACACCACTTCAGCGTCACATACAGACATTGTGTTCATGACACACGTGTTCATGTTAAAACATCATGAAAGTTATATACACACAATCACTCACAACAAGAGGTTCACGAATCAACTCAAACACACAGATCTCTGCTCAAAGGACAGAAAGGTCAACAGGACGGACTTAAAGTAGCAGAAGCTCTCGTGTATAAAACTTAAAAAAATAAACAAATCATCATTTGATTCTCTCATGTGTTTGTAAACCTGTATGTGAGGCTTTCTTCAGTGGAACACAAGAGAAGATATTTTGAGAAATGTGTTCATGCAACAGAGTTTAGTGTTGTTTGATGATCGACACTCTTCAAAATATCTTTTGTTGTGTTCTGCTGATAAAAGAAACTCAAACAGGGTTGACAGGACACGAGAATGACGACAGATTACTTTTGGGTGAACTGTTTCTTTAACTACAGCCTCTGCTGTGTGTTAATCTGGATTCATACGAGCTAAATATTGTTCCGTGTGATTTATTGTGTAGCTGTGGCTGTGTGCAGATGTTACGATATAAACATCACAGTGAGGAGTTATGATGCTGAGGGTAGAGAATGTTAATGACAGACAGACCGACAGACAGACGCGTCTCCTGCTGAGCGTGAGGCTGCTGGAGGTGTACGGGAGTGAACAGGAGGAGGTGTGAGATTTAATGTCTTCAGCATATTGAGCTGCTTTATAAATCTATCAGAGAGAGAAATCTGAGCTGTGAAGAGTCATACCGGGAGTTTATTTAACTCACGCGCGCGCACGCACACACACACGCACGCACGCACACGCACACACGCACACACACACACACACACACACACACACACGCACACACACACATACACACACGCACACACGCACACACACACACATACACACACACGCACACACACACACACACACACACACACGCACGCACACACGCAACACAAACCACGAACAAACACAAGAACACAACACACACACAAACACACAACACAAACACCACACACACACACACACACACACACACAACACACACAACACACAAACACAACAACTACACACACCCACATACACACACACAACACAAACAACCACACACCGCACACACACACGCACACATAGCAAGCACACACACGCGCACGCACGCATGCACAGCACACCACACACGCACACACAAACACACACACCACCACACACGCACGCAACACACGCACGCAGGCACACGCACATAAACACACCCCACACAACACGCACGCACACGCCGCCACACACACACACACGCACAACGCACACACACCACAAACAACAAACACACACACACACCACCAGGCCACGCAGCAGGCACACGCACAGACACACACACACACAAACACACACACACACACACACACAACCACCACACAACACAAACACACACACAAACACACCACACACACACACAAACACACACACAACACACACACAAACACACACACAAACACAACACACACACACAGGGAAGTCATTGTTGCTGTGTGTAAACAGTGATTTAAAGGAGTGCGCATGATTGTGAGTGTAATTGAGGTTTAGAGAGCTGAACTCAGTCCTGTCTCTCTGTGTTTCTCTGCTCTGTTGAGTTTTATATGACAGCATCATTTTCTGCTCGGCCTGGAGAACAAACACAGAGTCATTACAGTGTCAGCTGTCATCCATCAGAGCACATCCACCACACCGACTCTACACACCATCTGCTCTACACAACTCTACACACCATCTGCTCTACACAACTCTATACACACCATCTGTTCTACACTACTCTACACACCATCTGCTCTACACTACTCTATACACCATCTGCTCTACACAACTCTACACACCATCTGCTCTACACAACTCTACACACCATCTGCTCTACACAACTCTACACACCATCTGCTCTACACAACTCTACACACCATCTGCTCGACACAACTCTATACCACAACCATCTGTTCTACACTCCTATACATCTGGCTCTACACAACTCTATATGCTCTACCACCAACTCTAACACCCTCTGCTCTACACAACTTATACACACATATGCTCTACACATCTCTTACACACCAATTGCCTCTACACAACTCTACACACACATCTGCTCTACACAACTCTATACACAACCATCTGCTCTACACACTCTATACACACCATCTGCTCTACACAACTCTACACACCATATGCTCTACACAACTCTACACACCATCTGTTCTACACTACTCTATACACCATCTGCTCTACACAACTCTACACACCATCTGCTCTACACAACTCTACACACCATCTGCTCTACACAACTCTATACACACCATCTGTTCTACACTACTCTATACACCATCTGCTCTACACAACTCTACACAACTCTACTCTACACACCATCTGCTCTACACAACTCACACACCATTGCCTCTACACAAACTCTACACACCATTCTGCTCTACACAACTCTATACACACATGCTCTACACAAACTCTACACATACTCTACAACCTATGCTACACAACTCTACACACCCATCTGTTCTACACTACTCTATAACCATCTGCTCTACACTCTACACAACTCTATACACACCATCTGTTCTACACTACTCTATACACCATCTGCTCTACACAACTCTACACACCATCTGCTCTACACAACTCTATAACACCATCTGTTCTACACTACTCTACACACCATCTGCTCTACACAACTCTATACACACCATCTGTTCTACACTACTCTATACACCATCTGCTTACACAACTCTATACACCATCTGCTCTACACACACCTACACAACTCTACACACCATCTGCTCTACACAACTCTATACACACCATCTGCTCTACACAACTCTACACACCATCTGCTCTACACAACTCTATACACACCATCTGTTCTACACTACTCTACACACCATCTGCTCTACACAACTCTATACACACCATCTGCTCTACACAACTCTATACACCACATGCCCTACACAACTCTATACACACCATCTGCTCTACACAACTCTATACACACCATCTGCTCTACACAACTCTATACACACCATCTGCTCTACTATACACACCATACTCTATACACCATCTGCTCCATACAACTCTTCTGTACACTATACACCATCTGCTCCATACAACTCTATACACATCAAATGCCCTACACAACTCTGCACTGTACACCATGTGTAATCTATAAAGATACTGTATGCAGTCTTTTCTATTCCACCTCAATCTAGCTGTTCTATTCAGAGGGGTATATGCACACAGAGCGATGACGTCCTTCTGCTAAAATCTCTGTTACATCCGGCTTCGTAGGCAACAATGGCGTTTCACTTCAGGATGCACAAGATTACGATAAACAACGTGAGTCTACGTATTCAAACACTTCACCATACGTCAATGACCAAAAAGGAGAAGCACTTCAGGGGATCCGTTTCCAACGTACATCAACAAAAATGAAAAAAGCCAAGTGAACTTTTGGCCTTACTAGAGGCATGATCACAGAGATTTGAACGTTTTCTTACTAAACACACCTCTTAAAGGGAAGTGACGTATACTCATCGTACCGCGTGCATACACCCTATTTTACACTCCTCAGCTATCCTCGATCTACTCTTGTGTGTTTAACACTGGTTCTTCCACCGCACTCCGTCTCCTCTTTCACAGACTTACACATGAACAGACATTCTGACACGCAGAAGAGAGAGAATCATGCAGACTGTGTGTACATTGGTCATGATGAATGGGTTTATGGCATGAGGATGACAGGACGAGCCCGGCGCTCATTAATGTGCCCGAGGCAAGGTTGAGATGTTTATTCATGTCAGAAAGTATGTTTATCTGAAATCACGGTACGCTCAAGAATACGTCTGAAAGGAAAAGTCATAAAGGAAGGAAAATGTCGAAAGAGGAAAATAAACACACGCTGTGCTTGAGTGTTATCATGCTTCAGTCTGACCGCTGTCTCACGGTTCACATACATTCCTTACAGCGAATGCAAATGTTGTTGTTTGTTTCTCAAAGAATCAAATGGAAAGTGATATCCGTTCATACAGACAGACAGCAGCGATGTCTCAGGTTCATCTCTACCTGCAGGCTTTCCCATTTCACGCTAAACTCAATGACACAGTGCTGAATAAATCAATACAACAACCTTAGTTCTCTTCTGTTATATATTTCTAACCTGATATCAAAAGAAGACGCAAATACTTTAGGAGTTGGCTTACCAACACCTTACCTCACCCCAAACCCTACAATCACAGCCGCAAAGGCTAATTTAGCTAAAAATGCTAATTTCACAAGATGGCAAAGCAACGATAAATGGCTGCCCTAACCCGCTCAACCTGATTTTACCAAGTGGTTGATGTCCTCAGGACAACATTTTTTTAAATAAAACCTAAACCCACACCAAAGCCCAACCCTGACCATAACTTACCCCTAAAATCAGAAGGAAACGAGAAGTGAAAAACAATGTAAACTTATTTCTGAAATCTGATTGGTTGATTTAAATGTCGTCCCAGGGTCAACGTGATGTTTTTCCTAAGGATATCAACCACTTGACTAACCCCGCCCCTAAACCTACGTCACAGGGAAAAGTCATATAACAAACATACGAATAAGATCGTAGGAATTCACATGAATGAGCCACGTTGTAAAATAGATATGAATTCCCATGAGGTTGCGTTGATATATATTTATACATATGAAAGATATCGCGTATTAAAGTACTTTTGATGGAAAGTCGTGCTGGGTGACATTGAGCCTCCTGATGTTTAAGATATATAGTCATTAGGAAGGAAGTGCATTTTCAGATTTTGACTAAATATTATGAGGGCACACGAATCAACTTTTCACAATAAACGCTGCAATATTTCATGAAAATTTAGGCATTGTCATTTTTAATTTCACTGGGACTTTAAGATGCACATAGAATTACGGTCAACGACGTGAGCCTTGTTATCCAAACACGACGTCATACACCGAAAACCAAAATGGAGAAGCGCTTCAGGCTATATTCATTTATGAAAAAAGCGAAGTCAACTTAGCATTTACTCGTGGCATGATCAGCAATGTTTAGTCATAGTTAATCCGATGAAACTTAAAACGTTTTATTGCGAAACATATCATTTCACTTGATGAAAAATGACCTCAGCACCACTTTTAGCAGAAGTACGTCATCGCCCAGTAGCCTATGAATATACCCCATTAGAGCCGTAAAGTGTGTGTGTGTACAAAGTGAATCAAGTATCATGTTGACTTTAAAAGGTAATTTGAATGATAATTGTAAGTGAAAAAACTATTTTCAATCGAGTCTGCAAGAGGTGGACACATGCCGAGCGTCAAAGCGCTTTATTTCAGCAGGTGATTCTTCCGGTGTGTGTGCGCGCGCTTTACGTTGGAATGAACACGACTCGGTTCCGCCTGACGGGTTCTGTGCACTTATTCACGCCTCTCTCACAATGTGATAATTACACACAACACGACAAACAAACAAACAAACAAGCAGAAACAATTAAGAGATTCTCTCTCTCTCTCTCTCTCGCCACAGGTTCTCTCGCTCACTTCTGTTATGGAGCAGAAGTTATAATTTAGTGTCGAGCTGTTCCCACGGCGATGAGAACCGGGCGCGCTCACCTGAGAAAAACAATCCTATCAGAGAACGACAGTAATTACAGAGAGACAGAAAGAAAAGAAGGAGGGAAAAGATGGAGGGGGTGAGAAATACACGGAGGGCAGAAAAAAGTCTGCAGCACATTACTGCTTCAAAAGAGAGAAAATAAACGAGGAAACGGAGAGGAAAAAACACAGAGACACGAGAGAAAGAAAGTGACCTCAAGGAAAGAGAGAGAGAGAGAGAGAGAGAGAGAGAGAGAGAGAGAGAGGGAGATAATTTAATGTCGGGACAGAAGATCAGTGTGTGTGAACAAACGTTGTGTGTGTGTCCTTTAGCTTAAACACACACCCTGTGTTTATGTGTGTAACTGTCAGGCTCTGCTCACATCAGCACCCGGTCGCCCTGCACTCCCTCCAGTGCCATGACAACTGCATCTATCGCCATGACGATAATGATGACCTGACCCGAGGACTGTGAGGGATGCCCAATCATTTTATTTCATCCCTCTTTCCATGAATCACACAAATGCACGCAGACGCACTCACACACTACGCACACAGTCGCACACAGACACTAACAAACACATGCACACACATTACACGCACACACACACACACTTATTACGCGCACACACACAAACAAAGTTTACACACAAACGCAAGCACACAAACGCACAAGCACACACTACACACGCACGCACACACAACACACACACACACACACATTACACACACGCACACACATCACACACACACACACACACATTACACACACGCACGCACACAAAAACACAGTTTACACACAAACGCAAGAACACTTTACAAACGCACACACACACATTACACACACGCACATCCACACACAACCACACACACACATATAGACACGCACGCACACACAGAAACACAGAAACCAACACATTACACACACGCACGCAACACAAAAAAACACAGTTTACACACAAACGCAAGCACACACAGAAACACACACACACCTTCAATTCACCTTCAAATAACACACGAGCAAACATGATATATTTTTTTATTTATATCTTTTGCCATTTCATTTTTTTACACTGACTTTATATTTTATATTTTAAAATTGATCTTAAAAACAACACAAAACAGTGTTTTTCATCCGTCCGTCTGGAGGTATATCGCAGTGTTTGTAACATGTGTTTGTGCGCTTTTGTTAGGAACAATGTAAAGCAAGGCACATGTGGACACACAATGCAAACACAAAGCACTTTGGTCAAAAAAAAAAAAGGCGCTGCGGCGGTACAAACAGCATAAAAACACAGCGCTAGTTTACACTTTAGAAATAGTTTAGGTTGGTGTCTTCCGGGTCGTCCACCTGAGCAGAGTTTTCGGTGGGTTTGCCTATGGACAGGGTAGAGTCCAGGAGGCGGTCCTGAGGCGGGGCGTCGTCATAGAAACCCAGCACCAGAGTGTTGGGTCTCATACCGCCTGCATGGCAGAGAATAAATTGAAAAGGTAAAAGAAGTGATCAGAAGTTAAAGAGTGTGATGTTTGTGTGATGGACGTCTCTCGCTCACCGAGTCCTGATATGAACAGCAGGTGTTGAACTCCATGTCTGACGGAATCTGCCAGCGTGAGATTCACAAACGCTTTAATATTCAAATGATCCACCAGAGACAACCACGAGTCGTACTGAGACTGCAGCGGATCCGACGGGAACATCTAGAGGTTTACAAAACATTTATTACAATTTATTACAAAAATCTTATCGTCAGGTCTCAGCCTAAAATGTACATTTTATATAAGAGTTTATTTCCAAAATGAGATAACTAAAAAAATCATGTTTTCTTTACTGTGCATTACAATAAATATCAAACAAACTGCAGTTGGTTTGTTTTGATGTAAGCCGTAATAACTCAAAACTATAATTAAAATGGTTCTCTCATTTTGGAAACATACTCTACATATATTTTAATTGTTTATATTTTAGTCAATTTGTTTATTTACATATACTTTATTTTATATTTCATTCTTTTTTTATCTTTTACTCAGCACCTTATTTTAATTTCACTTTAGTTTCTGTATTTATTGTATGTCTTTTGTTATGTTATGTTCAATACTTTGGCAATATTGTAAGAACACGCAATTATGCCAATAAAGTATCTTGAAAATTAAAATTGAGAGAGAGAGAGACAGAGAGAGAGAGAGAGAGAGAGAGAGAGAGAGAGAGAGAGAGAGAGAGAGAGAGAGAGAGAGAGATTGACATGTTTCCATCTCTCTCTCACGCTCACGCTCAAGTTATGAAACTCTGTGTGTGTGTGTGTGTGTGTGTAATAAGTAAAGTGGTTGTAATATTCCTATGGGATGAAAGTATCCTCTGATGCAGACTAACTTCCTGGCAACGGTTTCTAAGGCGACAGACTCCTGGCATCAGTCCAGTGTAGCACAGGACAGATCACACAACTAAACGTGTGTGTGTGTGTACCTACAGAACCATACGTTGATCAAAAAGTAAATAAACCAGACATAACCCCTTTTGGGGACATCCACAATTGTAAAACCACTGTGAACACAAACACTAAAATATTGAACATTAAATAAGATTTTTATTTGTACTTTCTGCATGAGCAGTTAGTGTTAGGCTTACATTTACCCTAACCCATTTCTTTTATCCAAACGTAGACTTACATTGCATGATACCATACACTTGTTTCTAAGAATGTGCAATCCCCTGGGATCAAACCCATGACCTTGGCGTTGCTAGCGCCATGATACAACAACATAAACATATGTTATGTGGTCCAGACTGAACTTCCAATAGACCTCTGCAAAGAATCATCAATGTTTGAGTACTTTTCATTCCATAGCATACAATTAATAGAAAATAAAATGTTAAAATAAATAAATTATAAAGTCAATTAAATTTGTATGTAACATACAATTTGTAATTGTATGTTTGCATTTGTGTTGTATATGTAAGTGTGTGCGCGGGTAGATGTTTTGTGTGTGTGTGTGTGTGTTTGTGTGTAAATGTATATATATATATGTGTGTGTGTGTGTGTGCGTGTGTGTTTGTGTGTAAATGTATATATGTATATATATATACATGTATATATATGTGTGTGTGTGTGTAAATGTATATATATATTACTGTATATATGTGTGGTGTGTGTGTGTGTGTGTGTGTGTGTGTGTGTGTGTGTGTGTGTGTGGTGTGTGTGTGTGTGTGTGTGTGTGTGTGTGTGTGTAAATGTATATATATATACTGTGTGTGTATATGTATATACTGGTATGTGTGTGTGTGTGTGTGAGGTGTATATGTCTGTATGTATGTATGTTTGCATTTGTGTTGTGTGTGTGTGTGTGTGTGTGTGTGTGTGTGTGTGTGTGTGTGTTGTGTCCCCTGTCATCTCTCTCTATATGTGTCTCTGTGCTGTGTGTGTGTGTGTGTGTGTGTGTGTGTGTGTGTGTGTGTGTCCCTGTATCTCTCTCTCCTGTTCTCATGTGTGGTGGTGTGTGTGTGTGTGGTGGTCCTATATACTGTATATATGTGTTTGTTATGATCGTGTAACCTGTATCTACATCTTCTCTTACTGTATATGTGTGTATTTGTGTGTCAAACTGTGTAATCTATATACTGTATATTGTTGTGTGTTTTGTGTGTAAATGTATATCTATCACTGTATTCTGTGTGTGTGTGTGTGTTTGTGTGTTAAAATTAATATATATATATATATATACTGTATTATGTGTGTGTAACATGTATATATATATATATATACTGTATATACATGTGGTGTGTGTGTTTTGTGGTGTAATGTATATATATATATTGTATATATGTGTGTGTGTGGTGTGTGTGTGTGTGTATATATATATACTGTATATATGTGTGTGTTTGTGTGTAAATGTATATATATATATACTGTATATGTTGTGTGTGTTTGTGTGTATATATGATATATATATATACTGTATATATGTGTGTGTGTGTGTGTGTGTGTTTATATATATACTGTATATATGTGTGTGTTTGTGTGTAAATGTATATATATATACTGTATATATGTGTGTAGTTTGTGTGTAAATGTATATATATATACTGTATATACCGCGTGGTGTGTGTGTTTTGTGTGTAAATGTTATATATATCTATACTGTATATCATGTGTGGGTGTTTGTGGGTAAATATATATATTATATAAGATGCATGGGTGTGTGTTTGTGTGTTTGTGTGTAAATGTATATATATATATACTGTAATACATGTGTGTGTTTGTGTGTTATCTTATATATGTATATCTGTGTGGTGTGTGGTTGTGTGTAAATGTATATCTATTACTGTATAACATGTTGTGTTTGTGTGTAAATGTATCTATATATACGGTATATATGCGTGTGTGTGTGTTTTTTTGTGGTAAATGTATATATATCTACTGTATATATGCTGTGTGTGTGTTTGTGTGTAAATGTATATATATATACTGTATATATGCGTGTGTGTGTGTTTGTGTGTAAATGTATATATATATACTGTAATATATCTGTATATATGTATATATGTGGTGTGTTTGTGTGTAAATGTATATATATAACTGTATATATTGTGTGTGTGTGTTGTGTGTGTAAAATGTATATATGTATACTGTATATACGCGTGTGTTGTTTGTTTGTGTGTAAATGTATATATATAATATATTATAATATACTGTATATAATGGCATGTGGTGTTGTGTTTTTGTGTGTAAATGTATATATATATATACGGTATATATGTGTGTGTTTGTGTGTAAATGTATATATATATATACTGTATATACATGTGTGTGTGTGTTTGTATGTAAATGTATATATATTATACTGTATATACATGTGTGTGTTTGTGTGTAAATGTATATATATATATATACTGTATATATGCATGTGTGTGGTGTGTTGTGTGTAAATGTATATTATATACTGTATTATGCATGTGGTGTGTGTTTGTGTGTAAATGTATATATATACTACTTATATCATGTGTGTGTTTTGGTGTACCTGTAATATATATATACTGTCTATACTGTGTGTGTGTGTGTGTGGGTTTTGTGTGTAAATGTATATCTATATACTGTATATAAGCGTGGTGTTGTGTTTGGTGTGGAAATGTATATATATATAACTGTATATATGCGTGTTTGTGTGGTTGTGTGTCCAATCTATAATATATATACTGTATATATGTGTGTGTTTGTTGTGTACATGTATATATAATAACTGTATAGACATGTGTGTGTGTGTTTTGGTTGTGTACATGTATCTATCTATCCTGTATATCTTGGTGTGTTTGTGCTGTACATGTATATATATATAGACGTCTATACATGTGGTGTGTTTGATGGTTAAATGTATATATCTATATACTGTTCTATATGCGTGGTGTGTGTTTTGTGTGGTAAATGTATATATATATACTGTTGATCCATGGTGTGATGTTTGTGGTGTAAATGGATATTATATACTTGTATATATGTGTGTGGGTGTGTGTGCTGTGGTGTAAAATGTATATATAGATACTGGTATAGATTGCCTTGTGGTGATGTTTTGTGTAAATGTATATATATATACGGATAATATGCTGTGGTGTGTGTTCTGTGTGTAAATGTATCTATATATACTGTATATATGGTGTGTTTTGTGTTGTACATGTATCTATAGAATACTGTATATACCTGTGGTGTGTGTGTTTGTGTAGTAAAATGTAATTATATCTACTGGTATATATTGTGTGGTTTTGTGTGTAAATGTATATATATTATATACTGTATATACATGTGTGTGTTGGTGCTGTAAATGGTCTATAGAGAGAATACGTACGCCACCTCTGTCGAGTTGTGGTGTGATAAAATCTTACGTATCTTTTGTGTGCGTGAAGTGGTGGTGGGTTGTGGGGGTGGGGTTTAATCAGTAAACAACGTTCTGATAGAGAGAGTATCGGTTTGCGTGGTATAGACAGGGTGTGGGTGGTGGGGGGGTAGTTTGGAGCTGGGTGGGGGGTACGAAGGCCGGTGATTAGAGGGGCTGTGGGGGGGGGGTGTTGTGTGGTGGGTGTGTATATAGGGTGTGGTGGGTGGGGTGTGTGGTGTGTTGTGGTAATGTATAATATAGATATACGGTGATATGATGCTGTGGGTGGTTTGTGGGTAAATGGTATAGTATAGTGGGTGCTTTGGGGGGGTAGCTGTATATATTGTGGGGCGTGTGTGTGGGTGTGTGTGGTGGGTGTGGGGGTTGGTTATGTGTGTTGGTGGGTTGGGGGGTTTTGGGTTTTGTGTGGTGTGGGTGGTAAATTATCTATATATACTGTATATATGGGGGTGTGTGTTGTGATGTACAATGGTATATAGAGAAAACTTTGTTGTTTTTTCGGGTTGGTGGCTGGGTGAGGTGGGCTGGGGGTAGGGCACTGTGTGTGGGTGGGGGGTGGTGTGTGTGTGGTGGGTTTTGTGGAACTGTCATAGGTAGGTGGAAAGGGTAGTCTACTGTCTAAATAATGTTGTGTGTTTGGTTTGTCGTGTACATGTTATATATAATATTACTGTCTATATGTGTGTGTGTGTGTTTGTGTGTAAATGTATCATATATATATTTACAACCTCAACGAAGGGGGTAATCGGAGAGAATAACTCAGTTGTGTGTTTTTGTGGTGTAAATGTAGATACTATCTCTATACCTCGTTTAGATGCGTGGTGATTGTGTGTTTGTTAGGACGGATGTAAATGTATATATATATATACGGTGGGGTGGGTATATATGCTGGGGTGGTGAGCTAATGAAAAGAAGTGTTTGTGTGTAAGTCGGGGGGTGTATACGTGAGGGTGGATGATAATACTGGTATATATGGTCGGGGGTGTGTGTGTGTGGTTTGTGGGTGGTGGTGGGGGAAATGTATATATATATACTGTAATACGCGTGTGTGGTGTGTTTTGTGTTAAAGTTATGGGTAGTGTGATGGTTGGGGGTATTGGGGGGGGGTATACGTATATAGTGCATGGTGTGGGGTTTGTGTTTGTGTGTAACTGTAAGATTATATATCTCTCGGTGATATTATGTGTGTGTTTGTGTGTAATGTATAATATAGGGTGTGGGGTGCGGGGGGGGTTGTATGGGCATGGGTGGGGTGGGGGAGTTAGGTAGGGGTGTGGCAGTTGGGAGGGGAGTGGGGTGTTGGGGTGAGTTGTGTTTGTATGTAAATTAATATATAGATACTGTATAGTACATGTGTGTGTTTTGTGGTGTTGAGGTGTATATAATACGGGGGGGGGTATAGGGGGGGGGTGGTATGCTGTATATAATGGTGTTGGCTGGTTGGATTGTGTTGTGGTGTGTAAATGGGGGTATATGTATATATATTACTGTATATACATGTGTGTGTTTGTGTTGTAAATGTATATATACTATACTGTATATATGCGTGGTGTGTGTGTTTGTTGTGTACATGTATATATATATACTGTATATATGCGTGTGTGTGTGTGTTTTGTGTGTCAAATGTTATAATATATAACTGTATATATGCATGGTGTGGTGTGTTTGTGGTGTAAATGTATACATGTATATATATATACTGTATATACATGTTGGTGGTTGTTTGGGGTGTAAATGTATAGGCGTTGGGGGTTGGGTCTCTGGGGGGTTGGGGGGGGTGAGGGGCTGGGGTTATCGGGGTGGTAGTGGCCGTGTGGTGTGTGGTTTTGGTGTGGTGAACCCTTGGGGTGTTGGAGTAGGGGGGTCGTATGGTGGGGGGGGGGTCGGCTGTTGCACTGATAGCGCCGTGGTGTGTGTGTTTTGTTTGTAATGGGTATAGGGGGTGAGTCGGGTGATATGGTGGGTAGGAACGCTGGTAGGGGGGTATTGCGGTGTTGTGGGGGTGGTGTGTTTGGGGGTTGGGTGGGGGGGGTAAGGGTTGTATAGGGTATGATATATACGGGGTTGAGAGTCTGTGGGTGGCGTGGTGTGTGTGTTTTGGTTGTAAAGTGTTGGGTCTATCTAGTTCGGTAGGGGTAGGGGCGTATCTATGCTGTGTGTGTGTTTGGTGTGTAAATGTATATATCTATACTGTATATATAGATGCGTGTGTGTGTGTTTGTGTGTAAATGTATATATATATACTGTATATATGCGTGTGTGTGTGTGTTGTGTTGTGTAAATGTATATATATATACTGTATATATGCGTGTGTGTGTGTGTTTGTGTGTAAATGTATATATATATACTGTATATATGCGTGTGTGTGTGTTTGTGTGTAAATGTATATATATATACTGTATATATGCGTGTGTGTGTGTTTGTGTGTAAATGTATATATGTATACTGTATATATGCGTGTGTGTGTGTTTTGTGTGTAAATGTAATATATATAATACTGTTATATCTGCGTGTGTGTGTACCTGATGGAAGATGAGCGCCTGGCTGATGCAGCCCCAGCTGCTGACAGGACTCAGGTAATGAATGAGCAGCAGTAAGAGAATCATGAAGGCGATGCTGGCAGACGCATAGATGGAGTTGATGAGAAACATCATGATGGCACAGCCGATGATCCCCAGAACACACGTGTGCCACGTGAAATACCTGAACGTGGGCCTGAACACACAAACAGAGAGAGAGAGACATGATGAGAGACTCCAGAGCAAACACACAAACATTAGTGTGCGTGTTCAGAGCGGGTCACACACATTTAAAGCTCTTCCTGCTTCATTAGAGGAGAAAGTCAAAGTTCAGCCGTGTGTGCGACAGTCATTATAACGCCAATTATGACTTTGTCTTTAATGGAGCATTATCTTCTGTTGATGTGTGTGTGTGTGTGTGTGTGTTTAATGGGTCTTTTGGAGGTCCGTGCCAAACACATCAAAGCATTTAAACAACAGTTTAGTGCAGATGGTTGAATCTCATGAAAACAAAAATGAGATTTGGCATCAAGAAAATGGATAATTAAGATGCTTCTGCATTTGTGACGGTTAAGCAGATTTAGTTCAGTGTTAGATTGTGTTGAGTTTTAGATTCTCCGTCTTACGTTCATCTCGGTGGTCTTGTACATGGTTGTAAAATCATCTTTAAAATGAGAGGTATCATTTTTAAAAGCAGCGGAGTAATAAGAACAGGATGTTTTCTGCATTACAGTAATGAGAGCTGAAGGGGAAATGTGCTGTAATTGAAATAAAAATAATGTCACCGTGCCAAAAACACCTAAAAATAGTCTTCATTTCCTTCACACATTGACAAGGTTTTTCCTTGATGTGAGGGGTGAAATATAAGCTGAATGTGTTCCTGCTGGATCCGTGAAATCCACACACACACGGCGCCTGTTCTTCACATTTGTTCAAGTTGAAAATCTCATTCCAGTTTCTCTCACACATTCTCCCTTTCATTTCCTCTTTTCTTTTCATTTATCTGACATTTCACCAGCGTCTCTCTCGCCCTGCTTGTGTCTTTCTTCTCTTGTACTTCCATCTCTCTCTCTGTCAGCAGGAGTAATTATGTTAAAAGCAGATCGGCCCACGGCTTTATTGATGTCACCCTGCTCGTGTCAGCAAAAAGCTAAGTTCCCGTCGCCGCGCGACACGCGCACAAACTCTGGCTGCGTTTCAATCAGCGCGTGATTAGCGGGACAGTGGAATCAGATGAAGGGCCATTACTCAGTTTAATTGCTTTCCTCAATCCAATCAAATAATTACAAACGTGAGAAGAGACTCGTTTTCTGACGCTGGGAACAAACACGCTTCAGTTCCACTTACACACATCACACTCATTACATCCCAGAAACATATCTGTCATCTGTCAGTGCGGACAAACACCGGAGTTCAACCCGAGAGCTGACGACAGCACCTGTACACTACAAATCTAAACAACAAACAAAAACAAAAACATGACATCTACAGCACACAGCACCTGTCCATCACCTCCACACAAACAAACAAAAACAACAAACACATAACAACAACAAAAACCTAACACAAACATGACATTTCCCAACCACTTTGCATCAACTCAACCAAAACAACAACCAAACCTTAACAAAACAACACAAACATTCCAGCATACAAGCACTTGTGCATCAACTCAACACAAGCAAACAAACAAACACAAACACTTAACAATAAACACAAACATGACATTTCCAGCATACAACCTTGTGCAATCAACTCAACACAAGCAAAACAAACAAAACAACAAACACTTAACAACAAACACAAACATGACATTTTCCAGCATACAACCTTGTGCATCAACTCAACACAAGCAAACAAACAAACACAAACACTTAACAACAAACACAAACATGACATTTCCAGCATACAAGCACTTGTGCATCAACTCAACACAAGCAAACAAACAAACACAAACACTTAACAATAAACACAAACATGACATTTCCAGCATACAACACTTGTGCATCAACTACACACAAACAAACAAACACAAACACAAACACTTAACACAAACATGACATTCCCAGCATACAACACTTGTGCAATCACTACACACAAACAAAACCCAAACACTTAACACAAACATGACATTTCCAGCATACAACACTTGTGCATCAACTACACACAAACAAACAAACACAAACACTTAACACAAACATGACATTTCCAGCATACAACACTTGTGCATCAACTACACACAAACAAACAAACACAAACACTTAACAATAAACACAAACATGACATTTCCAGCATACAACACTTGTGCATCAACTCAACACAAGCAAACAAACAAACACAAACACTTAACAACAAACAAACATGACTTTCCATCATACAAACTTGTGCATCAACTCAACACAAGCAAACAAACAAACACAAACACTTAACAACAAACACAAACATGACATTTCCAGCATACAACACTTGTGCATCAACTACCACAACAAACACACACTAACAACAAACACAACATGACATTTTCCAGCATAACACTTGGCATCAACTCACACAAGCAAACAAACAAACACAAACACTTAACAACAAACACAAACATGACATTTCCAGCATACAAGCACTTGTGCATCAACTCAACACAAGCAAACAAACAAACAAACAAACACTTAACACAAACACAACATGACATTTCCAGCATACAACACTTGTGCATCAACTACACACAAACAAACAAACACAAACACTTAACACAAACATGACATTCCCAGCACTTGTGCATCAACTACACACAAACAAACAAACACAAACACTTAACACAAACATGACATTTCCAGCATACAACACTTGTGCATCAACTACACCAACAACAAACAAACACAAACACTTAACAACAAACACAAACATGACATTTCCAGCATACAACACTTGTGCATCAACTCACAACACAAGCAAACAAACAAACACAAACACAAACACTTAACAACAACACAAACATGACATTTCCAGCATACAACACTTGTGCATCAACTCAACACAAGCAAACAAACAAACACAAACACTTAACAACAAACACAAACATGACATTTCCAGCATACAACACTTGTGCATCAACTACACACAAACAAACAAACACTTAACAACAAACACAAACATGACATTTCCAGCATACAACACTTGTGCATCAACTACACACACAAACAAACAAACACAAACACTTAACAACAAACACAAACATGACATTTCCAGCATACAACACTTGTGCATCAACTACACACAAACAAACAAACACAAACACTTAACACAAACATGACATTTCCAGCATACAACACTTGTGCATCAACTACACACAAACAAACAAACACAAACACTTAACACAAACATGACATTTCCAGCATACAACACCCTTGTGCCTCAACTACACACAAACACAAACACTTAACAACAAACACAAACATGACATTTCCAGCATACAACACTTGTGCATCAACTACACACAAACAAACAAACACAAACACTTAACAATAAACACAAAACATGAAATTTCCAGCATACAACACTTGTGCATCAACTCCACACAAACAAAACACAAACACTTAACACAAACAGACATTTCCCCATACACACTTGTGCATCAACTACCCACAAACAACAACACAAACACTTAACACAAACTGAACATTCAGCATACAACACTTGTGCATCACTACACACAAACAACAAAACACCTTACAACAACACAAACGTGACATTTCCAGCATACAACACTTGTGCATCAACTACACACACAAACAAACAAACAAACACTTAACAACAAACACAAACATGACATTTCCAGCATACAACACTTGTGCATCACCTCCACACAAACAAACAAACTAACAAACACACACTTAAACAAACAAACAAACAAAGAAACACATAACAACAACAAAAACCTTACAAAAACATGAAATTTCCAGCATACAAGACTTGTGCATCACCTCCCAAACCAAACACACACACACACGCGCACAAACAAACAAACAACCAAATAAACAAACACACACACACAGACAAACAAACAAACACGTAACAACAAAAAACAAACAAACACATAACATGACATTTGCAGCAAACAGCACCTGAGCATCACCTCCAAAACAACAAATAAACATACAAATAAATAACAACAAAACAAACTATAGACATGACATTTGCAGCAAACAGCACCTGTGTATCACCTCCAAAAAAACAAACAAAACAACAAAAACAGTAACACATAAACACACAACAACACCCAAAAACAAATAAAAACACAAAAAACATGACTTTACGGCAAACAGCACTTGAGAATCAACTCTTTACACCAAACAAATGGCCACAAACACTGCATTTTCTCTCTTTTCTGTGTTCTTAATTTTAAATCTTTATTGTGATTGATTAATGTCTGTCGGTCCGGTTCATCTCACTGGTTCTGAACAAAAACTGAATCTTTGGGCTAAAATGTTACACGTTTACTTAGTGGGAAACAAAACGCATCCGATATTCAGCTCAGATCCAAACCGCTGGAGCAAAAGATCTGCTTTTATCCTTCAGCAATAACAACAGAGAAATATTGTGTTGTTTGGATCTCCTCTTATGTCTTTTGTGTTGAAAACAGATTGGAAATCATCTCAGTTTTGGACAGCAGACATGCTCGGCAGATTCAGAATCAGACAGTTCAGTTAAATCAAATGAGAAAGAGCTAAAGTCCAGACACACAAATACACAAAACCAGATGTTCATCTGAACTCACAAAAACCTCTGGACATCAGCTCATGTCACTAAAAGAAAAACTACAGACCCTGAGAATCCAGCAGAGACCACGTTCTCTAGTTTTTATATCACATGTCTATATATATTAAATAGATATTCTTCTTCAACTGGCAGAGAACTGTGTTAGCCATAAAAGTTCATTTCAACGACTAAAGACGCAGCTGAAACAAAACCTGAAAATGTACTGAAATGTTTCACATCATCCTTAGATTTAGTGAAGTTATGTCCTGTAACGAAGAACAACAAACACACACAAACACACATATTTTCGTTCTCCAGAACCCAATTCCCTCCTTCAGTTCCAGGAACACACCCGTGGCTCTCGCCTGTGTTCATGATAAAGTTGGAGTGTTTGGAGTAAATTAGCTCTGCTAATCGCGCTCGTCTCCGGGGACGTGAACACTAAACGGCTTTTAATCTGACGCGCCGCTGCAGACATAACAAACAACACAAAACCAACAACAACACCACACGGCGACAGAGAATGTCACAGCGCCTACAACACGCTCTCAGCCAATCACCAGACGGAAAGAGCAGGAGCAATATCTGTTGTTTAACCTTGACCTCTGACCTCTACACAGGGCAACACATTACTACCACTATTTGTTTTCAATTCAATTTTATTTCTATAGCGCTTTCCACAATGTGCATTGTTCCAAAGCAGCTTTACAGGAGAAAAACTGAAAAACACAGAACAAGGTGAAGCGCAGCGCATGGTGTTTATAGACCAAGCAAGATCATTCTAGTAAATAATATCGAATAATATCTCATAAATGCAGTCAAGTCAACACGGCCCTGTGGCGAGGAACCCAAACTCCAATGATAAATAAATGGAGAAAAAAAAACTCGGGAGAAACCGGACTCAGCTGAGGGCCAGTGCATAAAGCACCTTAAGTGTGATCTTCCCCTAAGTTCGCCCCTTAGTTAAGAGTGTTGCAGAAAGTAACCCTGAAGTGTTACTTAAGGAAAGTTCTAATTTTCACGCAAGAGAGAGAGAGAGAGAGATAGAGAGAGAGAGAGAGAGAGAGAGAGAGAAGAGAGAGAGATAGCGAGAGAGAGAGCGAGAGAGAAGAGAAGAGATAGAGATAGATAGAGAGCCCAGCGAGAGAGAGAGCGATAGATAGAGAGAGATATAAGCGAGAGAGCTCGAGAGAGAAGAAGCGAGAGAAAGATCGATAGAGACGAAAGCAGGGACTCGATCTAGAGACTGAGGGTCTCTCCGCGTGAGAGATAGATCGAGAGAGGAGAGAGGGATTAATTGGTCATCATCAATAAGTCCACAGTTCAAAGTGACCTCTACACACACACTTTACTTCTGTGGCTGTGTTCCAGTCGTGCTGTCTGCTCTCCACTGAAGGAATCTGTCTTCTCATCTGAAGTCACTGCACAGGTGGCATTACTACTCCAACCAGACAAACATGACGCAAAACCATGACGCTATTGTGAACAAGAAAGAATAGATGCAGGGAATACTGCAGGGGGTACTGAGGCGGTGTAGAAGTTTAAACACATCCCTGGCATCAGCAGCGATGCATTAAAATGCTGCCTATGTAGTCAGCTAACTAGATTTGGAAGGGAGCCATTATTTCCCTGTATTAGCCTGCACTCAAGTAAAGAACACTGACAGGTGTGTGTGAGAGGTTTAATTCAGACAGAGTGTTATTAAGACATCGGCCGAGCATTAGCGCTCCTCTTTTTAACGCAGTCGTATATAACATTAACGCTCATTTAAGCGTCGCAGATAAATTGCGCATTTATGAGGCGGAAAGCTGCCGGCGCACTCCAGCAACAGGGTCAAACTTACAAATCACATCCAGCTTTCTGAAGAGAAAACATTGATCTGCTCAGTCATTCCTCTGTTTATAAGCACTGCTGGTGCATGATGGGAAACTGACTGACTCCCACTATGGTATAATATCAACTACGGTACATTTGAACCAGCGTCACACACTAAAGCTTGATATCCAGGTTAAAGCAGCAGTGTGATGGTAGTACTATGCTGTTGTTTAAAACGGGACATTAATAATATATCATTTCTAAATTCATTCATAAATTGATTAATATGAGGAGTTTAAAAGAGATCTGACTCTTACATGTGTGTGTGAAGCAAGTGCTAAATGGAGGTTATTTCAAATTTAATAGTGCACATCAGGCAGCGTACGAGCACAGGTCAGGTGTGTGTGTGTGTGTGTGTGTGCGTGTGTGTGTGTGTGTGTGTGCGTACGTGTGAGGTCGTGTCATTGTGTTCTTCACAGCTAATGGAGTAAGATCTTCCATAATCTGACAGTCTTCAAGCAATCAGAGACTAACAACTCCATGAGAGAGAGAGGATTTAAGCTACCAAATGGATATAAAGCAAATGTGTTATGAAATGAAAGCCTCTACAGGGAATACGATTATTAATACGCTGAAAGAGATGAAGATTTTCTTACACACTATAATAAAGATTATGATCAAAATACAGACTGTCGATGAACTATAAAAACTGTCAAGAGATGGACATTCTGAACACTGAAGGGCAACATGAGGCCGTCTGAGGATCTGACTAAAAACATCAGACCGCTTCATCAGACGCGCGTGCCTGGACTGCTGTTAACTTCAGATCTGTTTGGCTTGTGTCTAATAATAACACAAGTCTTTAACACTGAAGCCGATGACCGATATATGGCCATATACAGTCTCAAAATGTTCATATAAAATCCCCAAAGACTGAACAGACGACTGCTGTTATTTGAAAACATTGACTGCAGAAAACAAGGTAACCGTTGGTCCTCTTTTCCCCCTGAAAATCACGTACCAAGCCCACTTTACACTCGTTATCGATTCTATAACCTTCTTAATAAACACATGATAGATGTTCTCCCAACGCAGATTAGAAACGTGTTCTTAACAGACACAGTCTCACCCAGTCAGCAAATTTCCTTTGGTGCAGATCTGGCCCAGATAAACTTAACCTGTGGCCCGCTTAAGAAAGTGTTTCCAGGCCCAGATCTGGCCCACATCTTCTCAGCCGAAACTCAACCGGATCTGTGCCATAATTCCACCAGCAGTGAGCCGTGTAATAAAGAATGATGTGGCCCATATCTAGATCTTATATGTCATTCTTGTTTGGCTGAGTTCAGTAAGGACTGACGGCCCTTATGTGGCCCACATGTGGCTGATAGACCAAAAGCCAGAATTATCCCAGATTTAACTATATTTACATACATTCAAACATTCCATAAACACAAACACTGATTCTCAAAATAGATTTTTTTATTACAGATTATGCAAAAGTCCAACTACACTCAACTACAAAAATGAATTCAACATCATTTGCTGAACCCACACATCCAGATGACATCTGATGAAGAGAAATAAACTCTCACCTGCACAAGAAACCAAGAGATGAGGACAGACGACCAGGGATTCCCACTGCCTGATGTGCGTTTAGCTGGAGACAGAGCTCGTCCTGACACACAGACAGGTGATGTGGAAGTGAAGAACTCAATATCTCATATATCCACATGAATAAGAGCAGAATCACATTATTAACAGCTGAAGGTCAGACGACAGCAGGAGAATCAATCACTCTTACATCCACAACCATATCCATCCATCATATGATCAACCATCACACACTCGAGCATATTTAACACGCTCAACACATGCACACACACGCATAAGAACACACATGAATTTAAAATGAAACCTGGCTTTAGGATCATGAAGATGTTTTGCTTTCTTACATTAGTTCTATGATAATGATTATAGTTTCAGGTGAAATCTGATTGGTTTATGTTCCTGACAGGTGTAATAAACTTCACTCATGCAGATCTTTGCGTTACAGCATTATGAACACAACAGGGCTCAGCGTTACTGTAAATATTAATGGGCCGCATTATGGGATTTCCAGACGGGATGTTTGTGGGTGTTTTGTGGGGGTCACTCACCGAACAGATCGTCCCGGGCCAGAGCGTACAGAATGCGGGACGCACCAATCAGATTGCTCATAGCAGCCGACAGCGTGGAGGAATAAACACCGATGGTCACGAGAGGACCCCACACGTTTATATCTCGGAGAAAACTGTAATCTTACATTTACATTTATGCATTTGGCTGACGCTTTTATTTATCTTTCTGCAAAAGAACTCTGACAGACACAGAGAGAGACAGAGAGAGAGAGAGAGAGAGAGAGAGGTCATATAAAATCTGGAAACGAAATGATATTCTGACAATAAAGACAAATGTATTTTTCTATCTTTATCAGCGTTGTCTCTCTCTCTGGTTGAAACACGTGTCACACATTCTTCAGGCTGAGGGATTTAATAGCATCATCTCAGCTCTATTAACTATTATACAGACCAACCACAGATCTGAACACGCACACACACAGGCTAGAAAAACAAGTTAACAACTCTGAGCAAAATGGAAAATGTCAGTTGTCCATCCATGCGAGCATCCACCTGCCTGTGTGTGTGAGTGTGTGTGTGTGTGTGTGTGTGTGCGTGTGTGTGTGCGTGTGTGTGTAGCTGACGGCAGTGGTCGATGGTTTTTATTGGATATTAATTTTGGTGGCACAAACCAAATGAAACTAAATACTGACAGCTGCAAACAAACAAAACTATTAAAAAACACCTTGCAACAGAGAGACAGAGAGAGAAAAACACACAGACAATAAGAGATAGAGATATATTGAGATATATAGAGATATATAGAGATATATAGAGATATATATATAGAGAGAGAGAGAGAGAGAGAGAGAGAGAGAGAGAGATAGAAAATAGGAGATAAAGAGAGAGAGAGATAGAGATAGCAACACAAAGAGAGTGATGGAGATAGACAGAAAGAGAGAAAGAGAGAGAGATGTGTCATTGCTCTCAGTATTGATCGCAGTTGGAATGGGTTTTTGGTTAAGGGGCGAGCGAGTGATTGCGTGTGTGTGCGTGTGTGTGTGTGCGTGTGTGCGTGTGTGTGTGTGTATAATTGGGCCGTACTGTTGGAATGTATTGAGTTGTGATAACTGGAGAGAGGAGAAAAAACACAACCCAACTCATAAAGAAGTTAAAGAGCTGAAGAGTGAGATGAGCCGCCAGCATCATCTAACAATCTTTCATTCAGAGTCTAGAGCTGCGACTGATCTGTATTTCAATCTGAACAACATCTGATATTTCACATTGTGACCAATGTTGACTGAATGTCGACCTGAGAAAAATCCTCCAGTGGAAAGTCATCTTGGAGATTTCATGTGATTTCTCGAACCCTTTAAATGCTCAAAATAATTTTGTACACATTTAGTAATAATAAACACATTTAGTAATGTTAAATTCATTTTTTTTAAATCTGCTACTAATGATAATTACCTCGAAGTTTTGACTAAAACTCAAAAAATTAATTTGCTCGTTGTTCAATTGACTTTATTTAAAGTTATTCCTACACAATTGGTCGAGAAAGATTTCCAATTCCCAGCATGCTTTGCGTTAGACTCTGCAAATGTGATTTGATGTTTATCAGTAAAGTTAAAGACTTGATTAGTGATTAATGTTCACCTCTCTTGGATATTTAGAAGACATATTTCTCTTTGTGTAGTTATTTTTTAAGTTCCGTCTACTTAATTTCATGAGACGGATGAATTAAATATGTAAGTCACACTCTCTAAGACTAAAACGAACTGTAATTTAATAAGTAATGAAAATATGAAAGATATTCAGCTTTCTTAAACCAATAACCTCTGAAACTCAAAATGTTTTTTTTGAGGAATGCCAACTTCTCCGGGGTTTACAGTGCACATCAGCACTAGCTATATGCTTCCGACACTCGCTTGTCACCCAGAAGAAGAATTCCTCTTCATCGTTGGTATCCAAAATGTGTCCTTGGCAAGACCTTTTCGTGCCTGAGCGCCACCAGATCGTGTTTTACTGCAACTTCAGCAGCTCCAGGTACGTAAACAGAAGCGCCAGTCTTATTGGTCGGCCAGTTTTTAACGCAGCGCGTCAAACCAAAAAAACATTGATGCTTTTACGTCTGCTGTTTGGGGCGTCTGTGTGCACACTCACATTGGTGCCTTTGTTTAGTCATGAAGCGTTAAACGTGCACGGTTATCCTCCCGGAGTGAACAAGCCTTAATAATGTCTATTGACACCATTACAGTATTCGGTGGTATTAACAAATGTATAAACTGTAGACAATACTGTAATTTGACAGCATGATAGTAATATAACTTGCGAGGTCAAGTTTCACTCTCAATTGACAAGGCTGCGTTTATGGTGGTGAAGGTGGCATGACTACAGTCAAACATTAAAAGTTAGTAATGAAGGGAACTCACGGAAAGCCTTTTTGTTACTTAGTATTTGATCATTAAGATATCTGACAAAATAAGGAATGAATAGTGATAAATCACACACAAATATTTTGCAATTAATTGTTATTTCCTTCAGTTCACTGGGCCTCTTCATTTAGGGGTCACACTTGGATCCTGTGACTGATTTCAGGAAAATGTATGTGTGTCTTATTTTGCATTTTGAGAGAATTTGATGGTACTTATTCACATTTATACCATAATATATATTTTTTCTACCCATTGAAAACAATAAAAAATTTACATTTATTGTTTTAGAATTTTGTCAAATACTTTTAAATATAATATTTCAGCTAATGCATTATTTCAGGTTAAAACAGATACCAGGCCGCTCAAATTTCAATCCTTGAAAAGCAGATTAGTGAGTCAGAGAGAGAGAGAGAGAGAGAGAGAGAGAGAGAGAGATGGAGCCTCTTTTGTATTTTTATTTCATTTAGTGATTTTATTTAACATTTTCAATATTTGCTCTGTTGCAGCCTTACCAGTTCATTTATTTGAGTGTGTGGCTTAGTGTGTCTGTGTGTGTGTGTGTGTGTGTGTTGTGTGTGTGTCTGTCTGTGTGCGTGTGTGTGCGTGTGTGTGTGTGTGTGTGTCTGTCTGTCTGTGTGCGTGTGTGTGTGTGCGTGACTATTTTGCACTCTTGATATTTTAGAGCATCACCCCTTGATTGCTGTGCACTGTTTTTCTCCACAGTGGCTGATTTGTAGTTTGCACCACCTAAAGTTTCACTGAGTTTTCATATTTTTTCATATTTCCCATTTATTTCCTATGGCGGTCACTTTTGACTGTTTTTTTGTGACCCTTTGATATATACGAAATCATGTTCACAGAGCTAAAATGAAAACAAGTTTCCTAATGTCATCTTGTTCCGATGAAGCTACGATTTTTTACATTTCAAAATCTTGAAGAGTCGCAGAGGGTAATGATGATTATTTTCAGCCATCATGTTTCAAGAATCCCATGAGATGATTTCTGTGCTCAGATCTATCTAAACGCGACCCAGTGTGTGATGTCCGGAGATGCCACTGTTAAGCCAATGAGCCGTGACCACCAATGGGAGTGAAGATGTCATGTGATAGCCTGAAAAACACGCAACAACTTTTCACTACACAAACTGGACTTTGCGTCATTACTGTAAAGACTTCTCATTGTGATCGCTGGTCATCAGGTGACATCTTTAAAGCTTCCAGCGGTGGAAACATTCAGAATACAGAATACAGCTGTCCGGCGAGCGCTGAGGGGAAATGAGACGGCGTGAGAGATGTTTCTCCGGTTAAGTGCTCCTGCGGGAGCACTCCAGCGGGATCATTAAAAAATCAATAAGTAACAAGCCCTGCTGAATCACTCATCACAACACACCTCACCGCTGCGTCTCTATCACTCCATCTATGCATTCTCTATTTATCTCTCTCTCTCCTGCACACGGCTCTATATGACATTTACACAAAACACTGTCATTCTCACATCACACGTTATCATTTCACAAGGACATTATGTGCCGTAACAACTCAATCCTCCTCTATCTTATTTTATACTAAAGTGCAGAAACAAACCCTCTGATTTTCTGACATGAAGGCGTCTCATGAATGCAGTTCTGATCACACACACATCAGTGTTTATTACTGATGCAGAGATCAGAGCCGGCCCTCCCTATTAGTGAACTAAGCAGCTGCATAGGACCCCGCCGCCAGTAAGGAGCCCCCAAGAGCACATGAAATTACAGCTTTTTGTGATAAATTCACAACAAACATCCATTTTCTCCCGCAGGGCCATACCCACTATTTGTTCTGTGGTGTGTGTCAAAATTTGTGAAATTACTGACTAAACGCATCATCGTAATATCAAGTGAGGTGGCCAATCAAATGAAAGGAGGCGGGAGTTACTGGTTACAGAGCCGAGCAGTGACCAATCAAATCACAGAAGACGGAGCTGCCGTCACATCTTCAGCTGTAGTTCAGCAAGACGCTTCAGTTTTAAAGTTGAAAGAGTTTTGTGCAACACACCACATACTGTTGGTGTGTAACGATAGAAATATTGAACAACTGACAGTATTCACTGATGCAAACGACAAAATGCTGATTTAGATGAAAAATATGTGATTTATAACTATCTGTCAATTCAGCGTTTTGTTTGGGATAAGGTTAAGAATAATTGTGTGCTTATTGTAAATTAATTTAATGGTTTTCAAGAAAATATGCTAAATAAAAATGTTTAAAAGATTAAATCATCCTCAAGGGCTGTGTGGCTTTAAAAGGGTGTTTATAGGTTGTGGTTAAAATAAAATAAAAATGATTTTTAATATAACATCTTTGGAAATAAGTTAAATGCATTAAACTATAAATTCCACAAGTTTTGTATGATTAGTCCCTGTATGGTCTGTGCTCAAAATTTAAAGGGACAGTTCACCTAAAATTGAAAGTAATGAAATTATCAAATGTTTTGACAATCACAATACACTTTTAATGCCATTCCTACATCCCAAACACAGCTACAACTAATAGAATTGGACGTGTGCGTGCAAATAATCAAACATTGAAAATTGTTAATTGTATTGAGGGCACAGAGGGACGGACCCCCTCACAAAATTCTGCCCAGGGCCCCGTAAAGGCTTGGGCCGGACCAGACAAAGATCTTTCAATGTGTCACTGTAAGAAAAAAAAAATCAATTAATGACTCCAGCTAATTTAAATATTTCTCTCAGATATTCAAATTTTCACAGTTTTGCACTGTTGCATAGCAGCTTTACATTAAAGTCACAGAGAGAGAGAAAGAGACAGAGCGAGAGATAGAGAGAGAGAGAGAGAGAGAGAGAGAGAGAGAGATAGAGAGAGAGAGAGAGAGAGAGAGAGAGAGAGAGAGAGAGAGAGAAGTCTAAAGTTCATCTCCCTCCAGCAGTGATTTCCATTAAAAGAAAAGAACACAGATAGAAATTTGTATACAGAAATATTAACTGAGAAACTGAAAATGTAATTGACCACAACAGGTTCTTCCCCAAAGTCTCTCATTGGCTATCACCCAGTTTGAGGCGGGGTTCAAACAAAACCAGAAAATACATAATTTGCTAATACTACGAGCTGCACGTGTCATGATCCACCCCAGACACAGAGAGACAGACAGGCAGACAGACAGGACAGGCAGACAGACAGACAGACAGACAGACAGGCAGGCAGGCAGGCAGGCAGGCAGACAGACAGACAGACGAGGGCGTCTGACCCTCAGGGTGCTGTGGGTTCGAGATAACTGAACAAAAGACGAGACAGATTTAAACTAATACAATTAAACACTAAAACAATAATGAATAAACCCACACACATTCTCTCTCCCGCTCTCTCTCACACACACTGCAAAGACTATGAGCTCAGTCCCTCAAACACATTTACGTGTCAATCACACGCTGATAAGTTTTGAGTTCTGGAAGTCAACATTATATTATTTCAAAAGAGCAAGAAATATTGAACTTCTCGCGATATGAAACCATTGAAGGTGTCCTATATCTGCAGCAGTTCTTCTGATCTTTATTCTATTAGAGCATCAGACCTGCAATTTTCATAATGTTTCTACTCTGAGCCTGTGTGTGTGTGTGTGTGTGTGTGTGTGTGTGTGTGTGTTCGTGTGTGTAGTGGTGTGTGTAATAAAGAAATGTGAAAGTATTTGTTTCTAGCATCTATCAAGCAACTATAGTAATAAATAATTTGTATGAATTACGTCTAATGCATCGAATTCATTATAATGAAATAAAAAATATATCATGCAAAATGCAAAAAATGTACACACTGGGGTTGGTGCAGTACTGCGCGCTGATCTCTGCTGATGGAAAACACTCTTTTCCACTTGATTAAGCAAATTAATCTTTAATGTACAACCACCCATCTCTGTTGTCATGGCAACGGGCAGCAGGTCTCCTCGGCGATCAGCGTTTGGCATTTGGAATCGACAGTGATGAGACACTGACTGATGGTTTTAATAATGACTAAAACAATGTGTTTTTAATCTCTCACATTCAAGGTAATACAATGAGCGCAGATGACTGAACTCTCTCTCTCTCTCAGAGCTGATCAACTCAATAAAACTCCATCATAGCACCACTTCTGCTTCTTATCCCACACAAAAACAACGTGTAACAGACGTAAGACAGATCATCTATCAATCTAAACCAGATCTGATCACACTAAACCATCAAGTTTTGGATAAAAGCGTCTGTCATGTAATGCACCAGAATGAGATACAAGAGTGATCCTGAAATCTGCAATGACTGATTCAAAACAATCAAACCCATTGTTAGTGTTCACTATTATTACACAACGCTCACATTCATTCAGAAAGTCAGACTTTACAACAGCAAACGTAGAGAAACGCTCTGGGACGGAGAGACCACGTTCAGTTATAAAGATCAGGAGGTTCAAGGAGGACACATGACCGCTAACTGATTCACGTGAATTTCGCCATTTTAACCAGTGACACTGGCCGTGTCTGGCAATCGACTGTCAATATCGTCATATCCGTGTAACCAAAGACATTAGATGGAAAGCCTGCAACCTTCAGCAGATCATATGATTGGCTGAGGTGACTCACACGCAGTGTTGGGCAAGTTACTCTGAAGAAGTAATTCATTACTAGTTACTAATGACATATTCAGTAGTTCTATTAGATTACTGTACATATGACTCTCCAAAAAGTATTTCATTACTAATGACTTTCTATATCCTACATCAAGCTTGATTAGTTCAGTGATTCAAGCATAGACATGAAACCACTCTTAATTCATTCAAATCAATCATATAAAACAACAGAAAGTCATATATGATTAATTACAAATGTGAGAGTTATACATTAAAGCACAGATTTTAAACTTAGACTTTAAATTTTGATGTCAATTCCACTATTGCACACACATATATTACACACAGTATTTAGTTTAAATACATCAGAAGTAACTAATTAAATTACAGAGAAAATAAGAGTAATCCCTTACTTTACTTTTTCAAGGGAAGAGTAATTCAATTACATTAACAAATTACTTAGTAACTAGTTACACATACGATTCATGTTTGCCGTTACGCTTTCTCCAGACCTTGCATCTCACTAATAACACAATCTCTGGCGTTACCTTTGGTTTCCGCTTTTAGTGCCGTAGAAACCACGACAACACAGTCTTGTGGAGAAATGTGAAAGTATTTGTTTCTAGCATCTATCAAGCAACTACAGTAATAAATAATTTTTATGAATTACGTCTAATGCATCGAATTCATTATAATGAAATAAAATAATATCATCCAATGCAAAATGTACAAAACTTTATTACTTACATCATCTATAAACATGATTTCTAATTCATTCTGATCGATTTTTAGCGGTCGAGTTAAAGTCGAATGTCCCCATCATTCAACGCTCCGTCACAGCGTCATCTAGCTACGCCGTTGTTGTTGTTTTCAACATACAGTGAGGAAAATAAGTATTTGAACACCCTGCTATTTTGCATGTTCTCCCACTTAGAAATCATGGAGGGGTCTGAAATGGTCATCGTAGGTGCATGTCCACTATTTATTTGTATGATACAGCTGCAAATAAATTTGAACACCTGAGAAAATCAATGTTAATATTTGGTACAGTAGCCTTTGTTTGCAATTACAGAAGTCAAACGTTTCCTGTAGTTTTTCACCAGGTTTGCACACACTGCAGGAGGGACTTTGGCCCACTCCTCCACACAGATCTTCTCTAGATCAGTCAGGTTTCTAGCCTGTCGCTGAGAAACACGGAGTTTGAGCTCCCTCCAAAGATTCTCTATTGGGTTTAGGTCTGGAGACTGGCTAGGCCACGCCAGAACCTTGATATGCTTCTTACAGAGCCACTCCTTGGTTATCCTGGCTGTGTGCTTCGGGTCATTGTCATGTTGGAAGACCCAGCCTCGACCCATCTTCAATGCTCTAACTGAGGGAACGAGGTTGTTCCCAAAATCTCGCATACATGGCCCCGGTCATCCTCTCCTTAATACAGTGCAGTCGCCCTGTCCCATGTGCAGAAAAACACCCCCAAAGCATGATGCTACCACCCCCATGCTTCACAGTAGGGATGGTGTTCTTGGGATGGTACTCATCATTCTTCTTCCTCCAAACACGTTTAGTGGATTATGACCAAAAAGTTCTATTTTGGTCTCATCTGACCACATGACTTTCTCCCATGACTCCTCTGGATCATCCAAATGGTCATTGGCAAACTTAAGACGGGCCTGGACATGTGCTGGTTTAAGCAGGGGAACCTTCCGTGCCATGCATGGTTTCAAACCATGACGTCTTAGTGTATTACCAACAGTAACCTTGGAAACGGTGGTCCCAGCTCTTTTCAGGTCATTGACCAGCTCCTCCCGTGTAGTTCTGGGCTGATTTCTCACCTTTCTTAGGATCATTGAGACCCCACGAGGTGATATCTTGCATGGAGCCCCAGGCCGACGGAGATTGACAGTCATGTTTAGCTTCTTCCATTTTCTAATGATTGCTCCAACAGTGGACCTTTTTTCACCAAGCTGCTTGGCAATTTCCCCGTAGCCCTTTCCAGCCTTGTGGAGGTGTACAATTTTGTCTCTAGTGTCTTTGGACAGCTCTTTGGTCTTGGCCATGTTAGTAGTTGGATTCTTACTGATTGTATGGGGTGGACAGGTGTCTTTATGCAGCTAACGACCTCAAACAGATGCATGTAATTTAGGATAATAAATGGAGTGGAGGTGGACATTTTAAAGGCAGACTAACAGGTCTTTGAGGGTCAGAATTCTAGCTGATAGACAGGTGTTCAAATACTTATTTGCAGCTGTCTCATACAAATAAATAGTTAAAAAAATCATACATTGTGATTTCTGGAATTTTCATTAGTCTCACAGTGGACATGCACCTACGATGCCAATTTCAGACCCCTCCATGATTTCTAAGTGGGAGAACATGCAAAATAGCAGGGTGTTCAAATACTTATTTTCCTCACTGTATCTGTTTTGAATGAGCGCCCTCTAGCGGCGGAGTTTACAAACTGTACCTTTAATATAAACATTATTCTCCTGATGATCATTTCAACCCATGTTTTACATAAATGTGACTTTACTCACAAACAGATAAAGCTCAGAATATAAAACAATAAAGGTGAACACATCTCTTGTCGTTTAACAGAAGAACCTTTCATTGTATATTACTCTCACGTCACACACACACACAGTCAGGTCATGTGACATTGCAAACACGCACGCACGCACACACACACACCAGGTTTAACTATATATGGAGTCATTTTAGACATCTGATCAGCACAAATACAGCAGAATTCTATCACACACACACACACAGTCTCATGACCCACTGTACACAAATTATTTTCTACCGTAGATCACGATGAACTGTCTTTAATCATTAGATCTAAATCAGGGCTGTCCAAAGTCAGTCCTGGAGGGCCTGTGTCCTGCAAAGTTTAGCTTCAACCCTAATCAAACACACCTGAACAGCTAATCAAGGTCTCACAAAGCAGACTAGAAACTTCAAAACAGGTGTGTTGAGCCAAGTTAAACTCTGCAGGACTATGGCCCTCCAGGACCGACATTGGACAGCCCTGATCTAAATCAACAACATGCACCCTAGACCCTATACCTCCAAATCTACTGAAAGAGATGCTCCCAGAAATTACCACAGAGAGTCAGGACTTCGGTTTAACGTCTCATCCGAAGGACGATGCTTTTTGACAGTAAAGTGTCCCCGTCACTATACAAGGAATTAGGACCCACACGGTTCTTCAGTGGGCAACCAGTCTTGGGCTACAGGGTGATTTATTAACTCATCTCTGAGACTAGGACATGTGCCTAAGCATATAAGAATATATACAGTATAAGCTGATATATATGAGCTGATATAAGAAAAAACCCAACACGACCCTAGAGAACTAGAGACCTATATGGAAGCTACCTTTTCATATCTATCTATCTTCTGTCCAGACTGGACTATTGCAATGCGTTACTGGCTGGACCAGCTAGTACAACCAGACCTCTAGATGATCCAGAATGAGAGTGGTCTTCAACGAGCCGAAGATCTTCATTATGTTGAACCGGCTCCCTTTAGTCGCTCGCATCCAGTTCAAATCTCTGCTCTTGGCCTACAAAACCACCACTTGTACCCGCCGATCCCTGCGCTCTGAGATCCAACAACGTCTTGTGTTGCCGTCTCTCAAAGGAAGAAATCACTCTCACGCACTTTCTCCAGATGTGTTACGAACCATCTTCCTCTTGCCACAAGATCAGATTCTGTTGTCTTTAAAGATGGCGTATCACACAGCTTCTGCCAATCTCATATTGATGTGCTTTGGTGCTTATTGTGACCTTTAGATCATAGGATAGATGTTGAGAGGTTAAAGTAACATAAGAATTATATGCAAAGCCTATAACTGTAAATATGAATACATACAGTTTATACATTCACAATAGATGATACGTTTCTCTAATAATATGAAATAAACTACTTAAATGTGACATTTTCTTTTAAAACAAAAGGTTTGTATTATTATTTAGTGAATTAAATCTCTTATTTTTTAACGTAATCTTGTATCTTTTCTCCAATGCTGATTAAAATAACTAAATGTAGCTCTGGGTAATTCAACGTGCTGTTGCTAATGTAAGTTTTTGCTTTGCCTGTAGCCAAATAATAACAAAAGAAAGAAAGACACTGGTAATGGTACTCCAGGTTTAACACCGGGATGGGGTTTCAACTCCCTGCAGTGTACTTGCTTGTTATTATTAGCTATGAAATAATCAATGGTACTGAAAGCTACTAAAACAATAGATATTATACTGAAAAAAATATATATTTTGTCTGTTTGAATCATTGACCCTTTAAAACTCTTATAATGTGTCGATTTCAAGGCAAGGCAAGGCAAGTTTATTTATATAGCACATTTCATACACAGAGCAATTCAAAGTGCTTAACATAAAATGATTGACAGAAAGAAATAAGACGTATCTTTAAAATGCAAATGATTTAAGATCACAAATACTTCAGATTTTAAGAAACAATAAGACAGCAATAAAATTGATTAAAAATGTGAGTGTATATATAAAAAGAATAAGAGCAGAATAAAAATAAATTTGAAATAAAAGTGCAGTTGATGTAAACCAGCACAGTGCTCAGGTTGTGAATGCAGCTAAACAAGTGTGTTTTTAATCTGGATTTAATAGTAGCTACTGTTGGTGAACGTCTGATGTCATCTGGAAGCAGATTCCAGCTACGGGGCGTAATGACTAAACGCTGACTCGCCATGTTTTGAGTGAACCCTTGTTATCTCTAACTGACTTGATCCTGATGATCTGAGAAGTCTGTTTGGTTTATATTCAATGAGCATATCTGAGATGTATTTAGGTCCTTGACCATTAAGTGATTTATAGACAATTAATAATAATTTGATTCTAAAAGTGACTGGTAACCAGTGTAAGGACCTGAGGATTGGAGTGATATGCTCAGATGTTTTGGTTCTGGTCAGAATCCTGGCAGCAGCGTTCTGTATGAGCTGCAGATGTCTGATGGTCTTTTTGGGAAGACCTGTAAGGAGTCCATTACAGTAATCCCCCTGCTGGTGATGAAAGCATGGACTAGTTTCTCTAAATCTTGGCTTGAGACAAAACATCTGATTCTGGCTCTGTTTCTGAGATGGTAGTAGGCTGATTTGCTTATTGCTTTGACATGACTGCTGAAACTAAGGTCAGACTCTAAAATGACACCAAGATTTTTTACCTTGCTTTGTGTCTTTAGACCTCTTAAGTCAAGGTGTGTGTTTACCTTGTTAGTTTCATCCTTGTTACCAAAAAACAATGACTTCAGTTTGTTTTTATTTAACTGAAGGAAGTTTTGACACATCCAGCTGTTAATTTCATCAATGCATTGGCAAAGAGAGTCAATAGGCCTGTAGTCATTGGGTGAGAGGGCTATGGGTAGATCTGAGTGTCGTCTGCATAGCTGTGGTCGGCAATTTGGTACTTTTTCATTATTTGGCCAAGTGGGAGCATGTACAAATTGAAGAGGAGCGGAGCAAGAATCGAGCCCTGTGGAACACCACAAGTCATGGGTGTCCAGTCAGATTTATGGTTGCCTATGTTCACATGGTAACCTCTCCCTTTAAGGTATGACCCAAACCATTTACGTACCAACCCAGAAAGCCCTACCCAGTTTTCCAGCCTATGTAGGAGTATGGTGTGATCTACCGTGTCAAATGCAGCACTGAGATCTAGTAAAACCAGAACTGATATTTTGCCTGAATCAGAATTCAATCGAATATCATATAGTATCTTTATGAGCACTGTCTCTGATGCTGACGGAAACCAGACTGATAATTGTCCAGGTAGCCATTTGAGTTTAAGAATTTGGTCAGCTGATTGAAAACAACCTTTTCAATGATCTTCCCTATAAAAGGAAGATTTGATATTGGTCTGTAGTTAGATAGTAAGGTTTTGTCTAGATTGCCCTTTTTTTTAGAAGAGGTTTGACAACTGCATTTTTAGGGACTCTGGGAAAGTTCCTGAGAGCAGTGAGGTATTAACTATTTTTAGGAGATCTGCTTCCAAACAGTTAAACACTCTTTTGAAAAAGGATGTGGGAAGTGTGTCAAGGCTGCAAGTTGACGCCTTAAGATGCTGTACCGTTTCCTCCAGGGTTTTGAGATCAATTGTCTGAAATTCAGACAAAGTTACTATTTTCTGATGTACTGGAGTCTGACTGACCTGACTGCCGCATGGAGCTTTGCTGATTTCCATTCTGATATTACTGATCTTTTGAAGGAAAAAAGTTGCAAACTCATTGCATTTGTCATCAGACAGCATTTCCCTCGGAACTTGACTAGGGGGATTTGTTAGTCTCTCTACAGTTGCAAAAAGAGTGCGAGTGTTATTTATGTTGCAGTTTATAATGTTAGAGAAAAAGTTCTGTCTAGCTTTGCCTAAGTCAACATTGAAGGCATGCAGACTGTCTTTATAGATGTTATAGTGAACTTCAAGTTTGGTTTTTCGCCACATACGCTCAGCTTTTCTGCATGTTCTTTTCATGCTTTGAACTGCTGGTGTGTTTCTCCAGGGTGCTTTACGCCTGCCAGTTTTCACCTTGACCTTTACTGGAGCAATGGCATCGATAGCATTTTTAACTTTTGCATTAAAGCTATCGAGGAGAGCATCCATAGAGTCTGCAGATATACTTGGTGACAAAGACATAGCATTCATAAATTTCAGATTAGATATAATTGAATTAAAGTTCTTAGATATTTTAAATGACTGAACAAAAATCTAAATGACATTCTTGTCAAATAACAACATGTTTTATTAAACCTTTAGACAAAATATATATGAAAAACAGTGTTGTAAAAAGTTTTGAAGCGTTTGGATAATGCACATTAAAGATATAAGAGAATTACTGTTATATTTTTTAATAAATCGCCATGGCAACACTGTTCAAGATATTCAAAATCCATTTGCAGATTATTATCAGTATCTTGGCATCATGTTGACAAAGTGAATTGGATCATTTTCCTCGGAGAAACACCACATTTGTCTGAGAGCACATAGCTAATCCACATCATGTGTGATGATAACAAACAATCACACGCTTCTGTTTTTCATTCCAATTAAACACATTTATTATTGTTTTGAAGCTGATATTTGCCCTAAATTGTTTAATGCACATTTTTCACATGACTTTTCTAAAGATAGTTAATATGCATGCTAGATCCTATACCTACTACTTTACTGAAAGAAATATTCCTGAAATCATCCATAATATTGTTCATTAGTCTCTGTTATTAGGATACGTCGTGTCCTTAAATCTTTTAAGCCGTCTGTATAGGCCCATTAATCCCAAAGAATGAGTTCATTATAGACTTATCTCAAACCTCACATCTTTTAATACTTGAAAAGGTATTTTCCTCACAGCCTTGTTCCTTCTTAGAAAGACAAAGCAACTGGGACGTCTGCTCATCTGCTACACTCTTAAAGACAAAAGAGCTTTTTGGATCCATAAATCCATTTCACTTTCGACTTTCGACCAAATGTGTTTTCAATAGAGTCCAGCGGTCTGAATAATAACACTGAACTTACACACTTATCGACTATTACAACAGAAATGTGACGTTTATATTGTATAATCTGATCAGATACAGATTTAAATCCTATAGAGCAAAACTTCAATGAATCTATTTGTGTGATTAATCTCTTGTATCATCACACGGTCTGTGTCGCCCTCTGCTGGTGAAACACTGTAAACATCAGATCACTAACATCCTCACAGCAGCTGAAAGATGTGAAATAAACCTCATAAAATAATATATCCTATCAGAAAGTAAATGATCATGAAAATATGAAGAGTTGCAAAACTGCTTGTATATTGATTTGGGGACTTGAACCATAAATACATGTGTGATAATATTACACTTACAGCCCCTGTGTGAACCTGTAAATATAACAATGTGAAGATCTCGTGGACAATAATCCCACTGTGTTCTGAATCTGAAGACAAATCATCCCACAAACGCTTCTTCTCTTATTATTATAGCTGCACTGATCTTACTTATGGAAGTAAATGTGCAGCTCATAGATTTTAGTTACATTAGTTTCCTTCTTGTAAAAGTCAAATCAAATAATAATAATGTTAATATGAAGTCATTACTTCAATGCTTTCAGGATTCAGACTCAAAGTTTCAATCTCTTTCTATTTCTGATCCTTCTTCAGATGTTGTGACGCTTAAATTCATTTGTTTTATTGGTTGATGAAGTGAGTCACACACATGATGATCTTTACTGTACATCTCTGAACACACACACTAGATTTGCTCTATTTGACTCAAATCTACTGGAGTTTACACAACATTTGTCTGTTTACTGTCCTCACAATATTGTGAAACATCATTTTCTTTTGTTGAAGAAGTTTTTCAGTCACTTCATCAAGACTCTCACAGGATTATGAGACTGAATGTGTGAAGGATTGTTTTCTAACAGTGTTATCAGTGTGAGGTGTTATTGTGTCTTCAGTCGGTGTTGATTGTGTGTCTGTGATGTCACTATAGTGTCGTCTTCTTATTGTCCATCAGATGATACTGAACATCACACACACACCTTTAAACACACACATTACTGACATCTTTAAAACCTAAAAGAGAAACACAAAGACAGAACTAATGTCTCATCACTACACATATCAACAATAATAAACTCACTTTAATCTTCCTCTGTTGAACTCATAACCTGTATTATATGTGTCATCTGTCACTTTATTGTGTAGATGTTTTGTGTATATATTGTGTGTTGTTATTTCTACAGTCTGTCAGTATTCTGCAGTGTCTGAAGCACTCAAGACTTTCACTCACTGCACACGTGTGATGATGATGATGATGATTTGATCAATAATAATGATGAAGAGCATCAATAAAACACATCTAGCCATGTGTGCACAAACACTGAGGTGAACATCATCAAACAAACAGCAGGAAATAAAAGAATAAACCTCCACATCAATAATAATCATATGTGTAAGAAGAGGAAGATGAGCGTATTAAATCCTGAAGTGAACAGACTCTTCATCACACTCATTAAATTGAATTCTTATTGTGCTGCTTATAAAACATCAAGTGTGTTCATCTGTTCACTTCTCATTTACTCTTGTGCTTTATTATTCACAACTCATATGTGCTCCAGACACTGTTGAACAATATCGGTTTTGATTCGAGTTGGAATAAAATCTCAGAAAAAACACATATGAAGTTTCCTTAAACTAAGTAATATTTGTATTGAGACAAGAACTTAAACTAGTCAGAGGGGTCGAGATGAGTAGAAAGATTTTAACAAACAAACTATAAGGAAATAATAATGAGAAATGTGTTGAAACAGATCCACTGATCTTATAACAGCACAAGAGTCTTTTCTGTTTATTTGAGTAAGTTTTTATAGTTGTTGAACTGATGAAACATTTATTTAAATGAGCTCTACTCACCTCACTGTCTGTAGTTTATAATCTGGATCATCTCTCAGCTCAAAGAGAAGCTTCAGTCCTGAATCTCCTACATTATTACAAGACAGATCCAGATGTCTCAGGTGTGAGGGGTTTGATCTCAGAGCTGAAGTCAGAGCAACACAACCTTCATCTGTGATCTTACACCTCCTCAACCTGTAGAGAACAATAACACACACTTCAGTGTCTCACTTCAGCAGAATGTCATGAATGAAACACATATGACACTGAATCACATTCATCATCATGTTAAATCTTCACCTCGTCATTGAAACGCTGTTCTCACGCTCTCACACCACACATCTGTTTTCTCACACAGGACCGTACGCACCATTGTTTCTATAGTGTGTCATCAAATGTGTGTAATAATTGTGTAAAAGCAGAAGTGTATTTAATGCTGAAACATTTGATAACGTCTCAGCGGTCTAACAGCGCTCCTCAATGTCAAAATAAGTGAGGTGACCAATCAAATGAAAGAAGACGAGAGTTAGTGTTCACAGAGCCGAGCGGTTGTGTAAATAAAGTTTTTCATGTGCAGATGATCTGATGAGCTCAGAATATAAACACAACAAGTCAAGTTTCATGTTAAGCGTGTGAATGTCCCACATGAAACTGTTTCCTCATAATGGACTTCTGTGGAGGAGGAAACACTTAACGTGACATTATTCACTTTATCTGTGGAATAACAACTCCTTCTGTTGACAGCAGCTCGTGTTTATTACAAGTGAGATTTGACAGAAATTGACTTTTTTCTGGTGGTTGTTTGGGTCCGTTAAGTGGTTTTCACATGAAGCATTTTAAAGTCCCAGTAAACTGTGAGGCTTTGAAAGTTTCTTTATTGGTTGTTAATCTATTAAAATACAAATATTTACTTATAATTTTCAATTGCATCCAAAATGAATTCTATAATGTGGGCGGTTACCAAGTTAATGATCCAATAGTGATGATGTCACGTGAGGTGATTCAAGCTATAAGTAAATGGCCTGAAAACAAGCTCGTGGCCTAGATAATATTTCTGCTGAACATCTCAGATCTGGAAGTAAGAGGACAGCCCCTTTATTAGCTGTTTGTTTTACTGGCTCTTTGACTCACAGTGTGATACCAGATTCAATGTTGTCTGTTTTATTAGTTCCAGTTATTAAAAGCAAAGCTGGAATGGTGGGTAACCTGGATAACTATAGACCTATAGCTTTAGCTAGTATCCTGTCTAAAGTGCTGTTGGATAAATGTGTTTATTAATTCTACAGACAGCCAGTTTGGATTTAAGGCTAAACATGGTTCTGATCTTTGCATCTATGCATTAAAGGAAATAGTAAATAAGTTCAGAGATCACAATTCATCAGTTTTTATGTGTTTTATTGATGCGTCTAAAGCTTTTGATCGGGTTAACCATGCTAAGCTCTTATCTAAAATGTGCCAGAATATATCGTGAGAATTCTGGCCTGTTGGTAAGCCCACCAGTTGATGCGAGTAAAATGGGGCAATAAGGTCTCTGGGCCGTTTGGGGAGGGTAACGGTGTGAGACGAGGCGGGATGTTGTCCCCAGTTGTGTTTCATCTCTACATGGACGAGTTGTCTGAACGTTTGAATGTGTGTAAAACTGCTTGTATGATTGGGAATACTTTAGTGAATCATATGATGTGTGCAGATGATCTTGTGGTGTTCAGTCCCAGCAGTGCTGGTCTTCAACAGCTTTTAAACTTGTGTTCTGATTATGATATTCTATATAATCCTGATAAGAGTGTGGTTATGATTTGCAGAACTAAGGAGTTTTAAGTTGTCTAAGAAGAGTCTCACTGTGTGTGTGAAAGTGAAATACCTTGGACACATGATCACTGAACGCACGACAGATGATGAGGATATTGAAAGGCAACGCCGTGTGATGTATATGCAGGAGAACAAACTTTTACGTGAGTTTAGTTTCTGTTCAGATGAGGTGAAGGTGTCACTTTGAAAGCGTATTGTACAACACTTTATACGGACCATCTGTGGTGGAATTACAGAGCATCTAGTTTACAGAAGCTGCAAGAAGCTTCTAATGATGCAATGAGGATCTTCCTAAGGAGACCTGGATGGCACAGTGCAAGTGAAATGTTTGTGAGTGTGAGAGTAATCACTTTAAAGCGCTGTCACGACATCTTATGTATAGTTTTATCTGTCGGCTTAATGCTTCTAAAGATGAATGATTGTGGTTTATCAAATATAGGGGTTAGTGCTACACGCTATCAGTCAAAGCTGTGAGACACTGGTGTTGATGTATTTTGTAGCTTTATGTGTGCGATGGATCCTATGGTTGTATATGTTGTTTATTGTCTATTGTTTTTATTTTCTGTTTAAATTTGGACCTTGAGTCTGTAATAAAGTTTTGATTGATTGATTGATATATACTTAAATACATCATTTCACCTGATTTCAGTGATTTATTCTTATTGGCAAGATCTCTTAACCATTGTTTGAAAAGTCCACGTCTGATCTGCGCTCAATATTTAAAGGGACAGTTCACCTAAAATTAAAAGTAATAAATTGATGTTGATTGTAGTTCTCAAATGTTTTGACAATCACAATACACTTATAATGCAAGAGTTTTGTGTTTGTGTTTGTGTGACATTCCTGCATCTCAAATACTCCCCAACCAACCCATGAACATGAATATAGAAGATGAACTAAGAATCAGTACATGTGTGACTATCAGAGATGATCTTACTCCAGTGTCTCCAGTTTACAGAGAGGATTCTCCAGTACATCACAGATCAGCTTCACTACTGAATCTCCTACATTATTACCAGACAGATCCAGATGTCTCAGGTGTGAGGGGTTTGATCTCAGAGCTGAAGTCAGAGCAACACAACCTTCATCTGTGATCTTACACCTCCTCAACCTGTAGAGAACAATAACACACACTTCAGTGTCTCACTTCAGCAGAATGTCATTATTAAATAAACATAATGACTATATAAAATAATGTTTTATTAAATGACATCACTCAGATTTACATGTTCATTGGTCAGAATAAAGTGTCAGAATGTATTACTTGTTCAGATGATTTCTTCAGAACATATGTGTTGTATGATGCACTTCTTACTGTCACATTAATGTACAATAACAGATGGGCTTGAATGTTAAAGTTGCGGTCAGAAGCTTTAAAGATCAACACAAACTCTCTCATTCAGTCTGTTTTGTTGGTCTGTCGGGTCAGATTGTGTTTTGATCACAAGTCAACTGCTCCAGAGTTCATGATCAAGAATGACGAGACACTTTATTTAGGTGTTGTGTTGCTGCGTGACCGAGTGTGATTGTCAGGTTTGAGACGTGTTCCTCAGGTGTGTCATCATTAAATAAACATGTCAACACATGAGGACCAATGCAGATGCTTCCAGCTCCTTGACTGCATTTGATCAGTTATGTAATGATTTTCTACAGTCTTTCAGGGAAAGAAATATGAATATCCGCACACCTATGTGTAGTTCTTGTGGGCTTTGAGAACTCACAAACCTTCTCTGTTACCCCTTTCCTTAAATCCACTTCAGTACAATCTGAGTCGTGCTGTTGTTGTGCATTTATCTCACAGTGATCAAGAACTGGATGTCTGATCATTTTCAGTCTCTAAATGGCTCCAAAACCCAAGTGATGCTCATTGACTCCCCATCAGCTGTGAAATACAGACTCTATAACTTTATCTATCGATGGAGTTTCACAGCAAACTAAAACATCTTGGAGTCATTTTTGATGCTTCTCTGTCATTGGAGCCTTTTATTCAGACTACGGTTCAGACATCATTTTCCATCTGAGAAATATAGCCTGTTTACGTCCTATCTTCTCCTTTTCTATTGCTGGGAGGTTGATCAGTTCCTTTGTTGTTTCACGTGTTGACTATTGTAATGGTCTTCTTGCTGGAGATCTAAAACCTCCCTTAACAAACTACAATGTGGACAAAACTCTGCTGCTAGAATTCTGTCTGGGTTCAGGTCTGGTGATCATATTTCTCCTGTGTTGAGTCTTCACACTGGCTGCCTGTCAGACACCGTATTGATTTAAAGATCCTTATGTTAACATTTAAGGCTAATATGACCTGGCTCCTCAGAACCTGTCTGACCTGTTATTGCCGTACACACCATGTCAAAATGTTTGTTCTTCTCAGTGTGGTGTTTCAGTTGTTCCCAGACACTGCTTCGCTCCATGGGTGATAGAGTATTCCCCTCATATGCTCCTAAACCCTGGAACTCTCTCCTGGCAGACATCAGGGGGGCAAATTCACTTACATTTTTAAATCTCTTCTAAAAACCTGTTTACTTGCTTTTACTTGATTATTTGTTTTTCTTGTGTTGTTTCACCTGATGTGATGTCTACTGTGAAGTAGAGGTCGACCGATATATCGGACAGATAATTTTCATTTTTTTAGATATCGGCATCGGCTGATATCCGTGTTTAGTAGCGGCGATTTTAAGTCAGGCACGTCCGCGGGCAGCCTCGTGTTATTGGCGCGGTGGAACGTGCTGCTGCCGCATGTAAAGGACCCCAAGCAAAACCTTTTGGAAGATCCAACAACAGTCCTGGCAGATAAAGGGAAGGCTTGAATTCTGATATCTCAAAGTCCTTTGGCCATATATCAACTATATATCACTAGTAAACTATCAAGTGTTGCTTCACGTAGTGGAAGAAAAAGCAATAGCATAGAACCGCCGGGAACTGGCATAATGTCACAGCTGGTTGAAGGTTTACTTGCAGTTAACTTTAAGGACTGTAGAGGAACAGGACAGCAGCTTGCTTGCTAACATATTCGCCCCAATGTTCTAGGTTTTGTCCTGTATTGGAGTGGGAGAATTTCAGTCTGTGCGTGGGGTGGAGAAGGCCGCAGCTCTCACAAACACTGCAGCGGGATTGAGGGCTACGTTACTCACAGACAGCACCGTGCTTGGAGACACAGAGCTGTCCTGACCTGGAGAAGCCCAGAAGGGTGTATGACGTTTGTTTGATGCAGACAATAGCCGGGTTTCCATCCAACTTATTTGCATTCATGAAAATTCAGCTCAAAAATATGCGCATCTGCGTGTGTCCATCAACTGTGTAATGCCAATAAAAATGGTCGTCAGCCCAATAAAGTGACGTGTTCCCACCAATGACTATATATATACATCTCACAGTTATTATCCTCATTAAACTGGTCTAACGTTAACCGCAAACAATGTTAGAAATCACTAAGAGTTTAGCACTGTCCTTACATTCAAGGATTTTTTTGGGTTTACTGGATTATGGTCATTTGGTTTGTCATTTGTAAGCAATCTGTTAACACGTGACATTATTCACTTTATCTGTGGAATAACAACTCCTTCTGTTGACAGCAGCTCGTGTTTATTACAAGTGAGATTTGACAGAAATTGAGTTTTTTCTGGTGGTTGTTTGGGTCCGTTAAGTGGTTTTCACATGAAGCATTTTACAAAGTCCCAGTAAACTGTGAGGCTTTGAAAGTTTCTTTATTGGTTGTTAATCTATTAAAATACAAATATTTACTTATAATTTTTAATTGCATCCAAAATGAATTCTATAATGTGGGCGGTTACCAAGTTAATGATCCAATAGTGATGATGTCACGTGAGGTGATTCAAGCTATAAGTAAATGGGCTGAAAACAAAGCTTGTGGCCTAGATGATATTTCTGCTGAACATCTCAGATCTGGAAGTAAGAGGACAGCCCCTTTATTAGCTGTTTGTTTTACTGGCTCTTTGACTCACAGTGTGATACCAGATTCAATGTTGTCTGTTTTATTAGTTCCAGTTATTAAAGCAAAGCTGGAATGGTGGGTAACCTGGATAACTATAGACCTATAGCTTTAGCTAGTATCCTGTCTAAAGTGCTGTTGGATAGAAATGTGTTTATTAATTCTACAGACAGCCAGTTTGGATTTAAGGCTAAACATGGTTCTGATCTTTGCATCTATGCATTAAAGGAAATAGTAAATAAGTTCAGAGATCACAATTCATCAGTTTTTATGTGTTTTATTGATGCGTCTAAAGCTTTTGATCGGGTTAACCATGCTAAGCTCTTATCTAAAATGTGCCAGAATATATCGTGAGAATTCTGCCTGTTGGTAAGCCCACCAGTTGATGCGAGTAAAATGGGGCAATAAGGTCTCTGGGCCGTTTGGGGAGGGTAACGGTGTGAGACGAGGCGGGATGTTGTCCCCAGTTGTGTTTCATCTCTACATGGACGAGTTGTCTGAACGTTTGAATGTGTGTAAAACTGCTTGTATGATTGGGAATACTTTAGTGAATCATATGATGTGTGCAGATGATCTTGTGGTGTTCAGTCCCAGCAGTGCTGGTCTTCAACAGCTTTTAAACTTGTGTTCTGATTATGATATTCTATATAATCCTGATAAGAGTGTGGTTATGATTTGCAGAACTAAGGAGTTTTAAGTTGTCTAAGAAGAGTCTCACTGTGTGTGTGAAAGTGAAATACCTTGGACACATGATCACTGAACGCACGACAGATGATGAGGATATTGAAAGGCAACGCCGTGTGATGTATGCAGGAGAACAAACTTTTACGTGAGTTTAGTTTCTGTTCAGATGAGGTGAAGGTGTCACTTTGAAAGCGTATTGTACAACACTTTATACGGCCCATCTGTGGTGGAATTACAGAGCATCTAGTTTACAGAAGCTGCAAGAAGCTTCTAATGATGCAATGAGGATCTTCCTAAGGAGACCTGGATGGCACAGTGCAAGTGAAATGTTTGTGAGTGTGAGAGTAATCACTTTAAAGCGCTGTCACGACATCTTATGTATAGTTTTATCTGTCGGCTTAATGCTTCTAAAGATGAATGATTGTGGTTTATCAAATATAGGGGTTAGTGCTACACGCTATCAGTCAAAGCTGTGAGACACTGGTGTTGATGTATTTTGTAGCTTTATGTGTGCGATGGATCCTATGGTTGTATATGTTGTTTATTGTCTATTGTTGTTTTTTCTGTTTAAATTTGGACCTTGAGTCTGTAATAAAGTTTTGATTGATTGATTGATATATACTTAAATACATCATTTCACCTGATTTCAGTGATTTATTCTTATTGGCAAGATCTCTTAACCATTGTTTGAAAAGTCCACGTCTGATCTGCGCTCAATATTTAAAGGGACAGTTCACCTAAAATTAAAAGTAATAAATTGATGTTGATTGTAGTTCTCAAATGTTTTGACAATCACAATACACTTATAATGCAAGAGTTTTGTGTTTGTGTTTGTGTGACATTCCTGCATCTCAAATACTCCCCAACCAACCCATGAACATGAATATAGAAGATGAACTAAGAATCAGTACATGTGTGACTATCAGAGAGATGATCTTACTTCAGTGTCTCCAGTTTACAGAGAGGATTCTCCAGTACATCACAGATCAGCTTCACTCCTGAATCTCCTACATTATTATAAGACAGATCCAGATGTCTCAGGTGTGAGGGGTTTGATCTCAGAGCTGAAGTCAGAGCAACACAACCTTCATCTGTGATCTCACACCAGCTCAACCTGTAGAGAACAATAACACACACTTCAGTCTCTCACTTCAGCAGAATGACATTATTAAATAAACATAATGACTATATAAAATAATGTTTTATTAAATGACATCACTCAGATTTACATGTTCATTGGTCAGAATAAAGTGTCAGAATGTATTACTTGTTCAGATGATTTCTTCAGAACATATGTGTTGTATGATGCACTTCTTACTGTCACATTAATGTACAATAACAGATGGGCTTGAATGTTAAAGTTGCGGTCAGAAGCTTTAAAGATCAACACAAACTCTCTCATTCAGTCTGTTTTGTTGGTCTGTCGGGTCAGATTGTGTTTTGATCACAAGTCAACTGCTCCAGAGTTCATGATCAAGAATGACGAGACACTTTATTAGGTGTTTGTTGCTGCGTGACCGAGAGTGTGATTGTCAGGTTTGAGACGTGTTCCTCAGGTGTGTCATCATTAAATAAACATGTCAACACACATGAGGACCAATGCAGATGCTTCCAGCTCCTTGACTGCATTTGATCAGTTATGTAATGATTTTCTACAGTCTTTCAGGGAAAGAAATATGAATATCCGCACACCTATGTGTAGTTCTTGTGGGCTTTGAGAACTCACAAACCTTCTCTGTTACCCCTTTCCTTAAATCCACTTCAGTACAATCTGAGTCGTGCTGTTGTTGTGCATTTATCTCACAGTGATCAAGAACTGGATGTCTGATCATTTTCAGCCTCTAAATGGCTCCAAAACCCAAGTGATGCTCATTGACTCTCCCCATCAGCTGTGAAATACAGACTCTATAACTTTATCTATCGATGGAGTTTCACAGCAAACTAAAACATCTTGGAGTCATTTTTGATGCTTCTCTGTCATTGGAGCCTTTTATTCAGACTACGGTTCAGACATCATTTTCCATCTGAGAATATAGCCTGTTTACGTCCTATCTTCTCCTTTTCTATTGCTGGGAGGTTGATCAGTTCCTTTGTTGTTTCACGTGTTGACTATTGTAATGGTCTTCTTGCTGGAGATCTAAAACCTCCCTTAACAAACTACAATGTGGACAAAACTCTGCTGCTAGAATTCTGTCTGGGTTCAGGTCTGGTGATCATATTTCTCCTGTGTTGAGTCTTCACACTGGCTGCCTGTCAGACACCGTATTGATTTAAAGATCCTTATGTTAACATTTAAGGCTAATATGACCTGGCTCCTCAGAACCTGTCTGACCTGTTATTGCCGTACACACCATGTCAAAATGTTTGTTCTTCTCAGTGTGGTGTTTCAGTTGTTCCCAGACACTGCTTCGCTCCATGGGTGATAGAGTATTCCCCTCATATGCTCCTAAACCCTGGAACTCTCTCCTGGCAGACATCAGGGGGGCAAATTCACTTACATTTTTAAATCTCTTCTAAAAACCTGTTTACTTGCTTTTACTTGATTATTTGTTTTTCTTGTGTTGTTTCACCTGATGTGATGTCTACTGTGAAGTAGAGGTCGACCGATATATCGGACAGATATTTGTCATTCTTTAATATATCGGCATTGGCCGATATCCGTGTTTAGTAGCGCCGATTTTAAGTCAGGCACGTCCGCGGGCAGCCTCGTGTTATTGGCGCGGTGGAACGTGCTGCTGCCCCATGTGAAGGACCCCAAGCAAAACCTTTTGGAAGATCCAACAACAGTCCTGGCAGATAAAGGGAAGGCTTGAATTCTGATATCTCAAAGTCCTTTGGCCATATATCAACTATATATCACTAGTAAACTATCAAGTGTTGCTTCACGTAGTGGAAGAAAAAGCAATAGCATAGAACCGCCGGGAACTGGCATAATGTCACAGCTGGTTGAAGGTTGGGTTACTTGCAGTTAACTTTAAGGACTGTAGAGGAACAGGACAGCAGCTTGCTTGCTAACATATTAGCCCCAATGTTCTAGGTTTTGTCCTGTATTGGAGTGGGAGAATTTCAGTCTGTGCGTGGGGTGGAGAAGGCCGCAGCTCTCACAAACACTGCAGCGGGATTGAGGGCTACGTTACTCACAGACAGCACCGTGCTTGGAGACACAGAGCTGTCCTGACCTGGAGAAGCCCAGAAGGGTGTATGACGTTTGTTTGATGCAGACAATAGCCGGGTTTCCATCCAACTTATTTGCATGAATGAAAATTCAGCTCAAAAATATGCGCATCTGCGTGTGTCATCAACTGTGTAATGCCAATAAATATGGTCGTCAGCCTAATAAAGTGACGTGTTCCCACCAATGACTATATATATACATCTCACAGTTATTATCCTCATTAAACTGGTCTAACGTTAACCGCAAACAATGTTAGAAATCACTAAGAGTTTAGCACTGTCCTTACATTCAAGGATTTTTTTGGGTTTACTGGATTATGGTCATGGTTTGTCATTTGTAAGCAATCTGTTAACACGTGACATTATTCACTTTATCTGTGGAATAACAACTCCTTCTGTTGACAGCAGCTCGTGTTTATTACAAGTGAGATTTGACAGAAATTGAGTTTTTTCTGGTGGTTGTTTGGGTCCGTTAAGTGGTTTTCACATGAAGCATTTTACAAAGTCCCAGTAAACTGTGAGGCTTTGAAAGTTTCTTTATTGGTTGTTAATCTATTAAAATACAAATATTTACTTATAATTTTTAATTGCATCCAAAATGAATTCTATAATGTGGGCGGTTACCAAGTTAATGATCCAATAGTGATGATGTCACGTGAGGTGATTCAAGCTATAAGTAAATGGGCTGAAAACAAAGCTTGTGGCCTAGATGATATTTCTGCTGAACATCTCAGATCTGGAAGAAGTAAGAGGACAGCCCCTTTATTAGCTGTTTGTTTTACTGGCTCTTTGACTCACAGTGTGACACCAGATTCAATGTTGTCTGTTTTATTAGTTCCAGTTATTAAAGCAAAGCTGGAATGGTGGGTAACCTGGATAACTATAGACCTATAGCTTTAGCTAGTATCCTGTCTAAAGTGCTGTTGGATAGAAATGTGTTTATTAATTCTACAGACAGCCAGTTTGGATTTAAGGCTAAACATGGTTCTGATCTTTGCATCTATGCATTAAAGGAAATAGTAAATAAGTTCAGAGATCACAATTCATCAGTTTTTATGTGTTTTATTGATGCGTCTAAAGCTTTTGATCGGGTTAACCATGCTAAGCTCTTATCTAAAATGTGCCAGAATATATCGTGAGAATTCTGGCCTGTTGGTAAGCCCACAGTTGATGCGAGTAAAATGGGGCAATAAGGTCTCTGGGCCGTTTGGGGAGGGTAACGGTGTGAGACGAGGCGGGATGTTGTCCCCAGTTGTGTTTCATCTCTACATGGACGAGTTGTCTGAACGTTTGAATGTCTGTAAAACTGCTTGTATGATTGGGAATACTTTAGTGAATCATATGATGTGTGCAGATGATCTTGTGGTGTTCAGTCCCAGCAGTGCTGGTCTTCAACAGCTTTTAAACTTGTGTTCTGATTATGATATTCTATATAATCCTGATAAGAGTGTGGTTATGATTTGCAGAACTAAGGAGGATGAAAGTTGACATTTTCCACTTTTAAGTTGTCTAAGAAGAGTCTCACTGTGTGTGTGAAAGTGAAATACCTTGGACATATGATCACTGAACGCACGACAGATGATGAGGATATTGAAAGGCAACGCCGTGTGATGTATATGCAGGAGAACAAACTTTTACGTGAGTTTAGTTTCTGTTCAGATGAGGTGAAGGTGTCACTTTGAAAGCGTATTGTACAACACTTTATACGGCCCATCTGTGGTGGAATTACAGAGCATCTAGTTTACAGAAGCTGCAAGAAGCTTCTAATGATGCAATGAGGATCTTCTTAAAGCCTGGCTCAGATTACAGGATTCTCGGCCAGATTTTACCCCGATTTCCCCTCCCGAGAATCTTTGAAAAAATCGGGCCCAGAACCGCGATCGGGCCCGAGGTTCGGCCCAGATTATCACGTAATATGAGGCATTCACAGATCGAATCATATCAAACATGTTTGATATTTAGGATTTTAAATCGGGGTGATGACGTTGGTACTTTCGCTACAGCCAATGAGAGACACATCTCCAAGGTGACGGAGGTAACTGCCAGACCCTTTAAAATGTCGACCGCCAAAGCTCCTGCAAGGGTACGTTGGACAGCGGAGATGGAGGATCAACTTGCGGAGTTGTGGCAAAAACATGATTGTTTATTTAATGTATCCTCCAAAAAATACCACAACCGCACAGACAAGGAAAAGAGCTGGGGAGAAGTCGCCTCGGTTTAAATGTACCGGGTAGTTAACTGCTAACGCGCAGCTTGTAGTTTCGTTCAACAGATTGTTATTTGGCTATAGGCATATAAAATGCGTTTATGTGTTTGTTTTCATGCTGTATTTTATAATCACATTGGCATACATACACTTTTTTCATAATAGGACCAATAGATCGCGTGAAATTAACTGCAATGTTTCTGTTTACTTCTGTTACCGGTGATATGACGTAAGAGGCGTCCTCTGGTATGATAATCTTAATATTATCCTGTAGTTTGGGTGTTTTAGAATGTCTTTTGATGTGTAATTATGAAATAAAAAAACTTCCAAAAAAACTTTAGTCTTATTTATAAACACAACTTTACCCCCCAAAGTTTTTCATAAATGCAAGTTTACAAAGGGCCTATTTTGTTGTGCTATAAAAGAGATTCAAATGTAGATGTGATGTCGACATCTAAAATAGTAAACCCATTAAAACGCTTACTATTAGCTCCTTTTACAAAACTGCATTGTAACATCCTATGGATATGTAAATATGTGTAGTATATATTTAGTTGCACACTGATGAGTGTGAGCTTGTTTAAGAATTTAAATACAATAATCTGTCAAGATTCTTTTTATGTGTGTGCTGCAACCAGATTTTTAATCTGTCAGGATTTTAAAACTCCTGTAGTCTGAGCCAGGCCTAAGGAGACCTGGATGGCACAGTGCAAGTGAAATGTTTGTGAGTGTGAGAGTAATCACTTTAAAGCGCTGTCACGACATCTAATGTATAGTTTTATCTGTCGGCTTAATGCTTCTAAAGATGAATGATTGTGGTTGATCAAATATAGTGGTTAGTGCTACACGCTATCAGTCAAAGCTGTGAGACACTGGTGTTGATGTATTTTGTAGCTTTATGTGTGCGATGGATCCTATGGGTATATGTATATGTTTTATTGTTTTTGTTTTTTCTGTTTAAATTTGGACCTTGAGTCTGTAATAAAGTTTTGATTGATTGATTGATATATACTTAAATACATCATTTCACCTGATTCAGTGATTTATTCTTATTGGCAAGATCTCTTAACCATTGTTTGAAAAGTCCACGTCTGATCTGCGCTCAATATTTAAAGGGACAGTTCACCTAAAATTAAAAGTAATAAATTGATGTTGATTGTAGTTCTCAAATGTTTTGACAATCACAATACACTTATAATGCAAGAGTTTTGTGTTTGTGTTTGTGTGACATTCCTGCATCTCAAATACTCCCCAACCAACCCATGAACATGAATATAGAAGATGAACTAAGAATCAGTACATGTGTGACTATCAGAGAGATGATCTTACTTCAGTGTCTCCAGTTTACAGAGAGGATTCTCCAGTCCATCACAGATCAGCTTCACTACTGAATCTCCTACATTATTATAAGACAGATCCAGATGTCTCAGGTGTGAGGGGTTTGATCTCAGAGCTGAAGTCAGAGCAACACAACCTTCATCTGTGATCTCACACCCACTCAACCTGTAGAGAACAATAACACACACTTCAGTGTCTCACTTCAGCAGAATGTCATTATTAAATAAACATAATGACTATATAAAATAATGTTTTATTAAATGACATCACTCAGATTTACATGTTCATTTGGTGAGAATAAAGTGTCAGAATGTATTTCTTGTTCAGATGATTTCTTCAGAACATATGTGTTGTATGATGCACTTCTTACTGTCACATTAATGTACAATAACAGATGGGCTTGAATGTTAAAGTTGCGGTCAGAAGCTTTAAAGATCAACACAAACTCTCTCATTCAGTCTGTTTTGTTGGTCTGTCGGGTCAGATTGTGTTTTGATCACAAGTCAACTGCTCCAGAGTTCATGATCAAGAATGACGAGACACTTTATTTAGGTGTTGTGTTGCTGCGTGACCGAGTGTGATTGTCAGGTTTGAGACGTGTTCCTCAGGTGTGTCATCATTAAATAAACATGTCAACACACATGAGGACCAATGCAGATGCTTCCAGCTCCTTGACTGCATTTGATCAGTTATGTAATGATTTTCTACAGTCTTTCAGGGAAAGAAATATGAATATCTGCACACTTATGTGTAGTTCTTGTGGGCTTTGAGAACTCACAAACCTTCTCTGTTACCCCTTTCCTTAAATCCACTTCAGTACAATCTGAGTCGTGCTGTTGTTGTGCATTTATCTCACAGTGATCAAGAACTGGATGTCTGATCATTTTCAGCCTCTAAATGGCTCCAAAACCCAAGTGATGCTCATTGACTCTCCCCATCAGCTGTGAAATACAGACTCTATAACTTTATCTATCGATGGAGTTTCACAGCAAACTAAAACATCTTGGAGTCATTTTTGATGCTTCTCTGTCATTGGAGCCTTTTATTCAGACTACGGTTCAGACATCATTTTCCATCTGAGAAATATAGCCTGTTTACGTCCTATCTTCTCCTTTTCTATTGCTGGGAGGTTGATCAGTTCCTTTGTTGTTTCACGTGTTGACTATTGTAATGGTCTTCTTGCTGGAGATCTAAAACCTCCCTTAACAAACTACAATGTGGACAAAACTCTGCTGCTAGAATTCTGTCTGGGTTCAGGTCTGGTGATCATATTTCTCCTGTGTTGAGTCTTCACACTGGCTGCCTGTCAGACACCGTATTGATTTAAAGATCCTTATGTTAACATTTAAGGCTAATATGACCTGGCTCCTCAGAACCTGTCTGACCTGTTATTGCCGTACACACCATGTCAAAATGTTTGTTCTTCTCAGTGTGGTGTTTTAGTTGTTCCCAGACACTGCTTCGCTCCATGGGTGATAGAGTATTCCCCTCATATGCTCCTGAACCCTGGAACTCTCTCCTGGCAGACATCAGGGGGGCAAATTCACTTACATTTTTAAATCTCTTCTAAAAACCTGTTTACTTGCTTTTACTTGATTATTTGTTTTTTCTTGTGTTGTTTCACCTGATGTGATGTCTACTGTGAAGTAGAGGTCGACCGATATATCGGACAGATATTTGTCATTCTTTAATATATCGGCATCGGCCGATATCCGTGTTTAGTAGCGCCGATTTTAAGTCAGGCACGTCCGCGGGCAGCCTCGTGTTATTGGCGCGGTGGAACGTGCTGCTGCCCCATGTGAAGGACCCCAAGCAAAACCTTTTGGAAGATCCAACAACAGTCCTGGCAGATAAAGGGAAGGCTTGAATTCTGATATCTCAAAGTCCTTTGGCCATATATCAACTATATATCACTAGTAAACTATCAAGTGTTGCTTCACGTAGTGGAAGAAAAAGCAATAGCATAGAACCGCGGGAACTGGCATAATGTCACAGCTGGTTGAAGGTTGGGTTACTTGCAGTTAACTTTAAGGACTGTAGAGGAACAGGACAGCAGCTTGCTTGCTAACATATTCGCCCCAATGTTCTAGGTTTTGTCCTGTATTGGAGTGGGAGAATTTCAGTCTGTGCGTGGGGTGGAGAAGGCCGCAGCTCTCACAAACACTGCAGCGGGATTGAGGGCTACGTTACTCACAGACAGCACCGTGCTTGGAGACACAGAGCTGTCCTGACCTGGAGAAGCCCAGAAGGGTGTATGACGTTTGTTTGATGCAGACAATAGCCGGGTTTCCATCCAACTTATTTGCATGAATGAAAATTCAGCTCAAAAATATGCGCATCTGCGTGTGTCCATCAACTGTGTAATGCCAATAAAAATGGTCGTCAGCCCAATAAAGTGACGTGTTCCCACCAATGACTATATATATACATCTCACAGTTATTATCCTCATTAAACTGGTCTAACGTTAACCGCAAACAATGTTAGAAATCACTAAGAGTTTAGCACTGTCCTTACATTCAAGGATTTTTTTGGGTTTACTGGATTATGGTCATTTGGTTTGTCATTTGTAAGCAATCTGTTAACACGTGACATTATTCACTTTATCTGTGGAATAACAACTCCTTCTGTTGACAGCAGCTCGTGTTTATTACAAGTGAGATTTGACAGAAATTGAGTTTTTCTGGTGGTTGTTTGGGTCCGTTAAGTGGTTTTCACATGAAGCATTTTACAAAGTCCCAGTAAACTGTGAGGCTTTGAAAGTTTCTTTATTGGTTGTTAATCTATTAAAATACAAATATAAACTTATATATACTTAAATACATCATTTCACCTGATTTCAGTGATTTATTCTTATTGGCAAGATCTCTTAACCATTGTTTGAAAAGTCCACGTCTGATCTGCGCTCAATATTTAAAGGGACAGTTCACCTAAAATTAAAAGTAATAAATTGATGTTGATTGTAGTTCTCAAATGTTTTGACAATCACAATACACTTATAATGCAAGAGTTTTGTGTTTGTGTTTGTGTGACATTCCTGCATCTCAAATACTCCCCAACCAACCCATGAACATGAATATAGAAGATGAACTAAGAATCAGTACATGTGTGACTATCAGAGAGATGATCTTACCTCAGTGTCTCCAGTTTACAGAGAGGATTCTCCAGTACATCACAGATCAGCTTCACTCCTGAATCTCCTACATTATTACCAGACAGATCCAGATGTCTCAGGTGTGAGGGGTTTGATCTCAGAGCTGAAGTCAGAGCAACACAACCTTCATCTGTGATCTCACACCGACTCAACCTGTAGAGAACAATAACACACACTTCAGTCTCTCACTTCAGACACATACTGTAGATGTTTGTGTTGAAAGTCGTGATTAATGTTAAAGAATAAAACTAAAAAAGTAAATTAAGATTCATTATTCTAAAAAAAATTGTAAGACTACTTTTGGAATAATTTCAGAAAAAAACGTTTCAAAAGTATCGACAGTAAATATAGTTTTAATTGAAATAAGTGTCTCACAGTAGTGTAAGTAACACGGTCCAGTAGATTATCATTCTTGTTGATATTCTAAAGTTGATATTTGATGATAGAAACTGAAGTTTCTACGGAGCGTGAGGATCAGTGTCATTTCACTTAAAGCTTCAATCGCCATGTTTTTCTTGTAGTCATATATATTCTGAACAAAATAAAGCCTCTCACGTCTCTTTCCTTCAAGCACAGACTTTGTGATCATTCAAAATAGCCAGAGATTGCCTTACCGGCTCACAGAGGTGTCAATCATGACACCTTGCTTTTTGACTGGATAAAGCCACCCAATGCCTGGCCAGAAACTTTTGATGGATGGTTGTTATAGCCAGCCACCGCACAATTAATCGCCATTTTACGCACGGAGAACAGAGCACAGTACATCATGTCGCTGTACGGAGCTCATTTTATAGGACGGATTTTCTCCAAAGTTTACAGCTGAACCTCTCCACCACGGATCGTCGACTTCGGAAGACTTATTTTGATGTTGAAAGTGTTTTGGAGCGGGTAATGAGGGTAATGAGGAGCAGCGATGATAAGCAGCAGAAAGAAGCGGAGACATGCATCTCAGACATAGATAGCTCGGTGTCGAGCGTCGATTCCGCAGAAGACGACATGTTTGTTGATGGACTTGATCCCGTGTAAGATCGGTTAGTTACAATATACTTTCTTGAATGCTTATAAATGTTTATTATGGATCAGCAGTTTGTGTGTCATCATGTTAGAGCTGTTTTGAGCATAAAAATGCAAACAAGATACGAAGCTACATGGAAAGGTGAGATAGTTTCTTTAGACAGTTTATAATAGGCTACATAAAGTTATGATATTTATCATTATATTATACATAAGAATGTAAGATGCATAGAGTTTATTTGATCTGTGACGGGTTTATGTGAAGATATGTAGAAAAGTACTAGTTTTACAAATCATTTATGATGCATTGTAAGCGTGACGTATTTGACAAACAGGGATTGGTTAATGTAATATTAATGCTATTTATGTTGCTAATATTGTTTTTATATTTACTGAAATGTATGCTGCTAATAGTTGTTTTTTCTTTGTTGTTACTGTGCTGTCAAATAGGCCTTCAAATGACGACACTTTGTAAATACATTTGTTTTTCACTAATTGTATATTTACTATTACTAGAAGTTTACTGTAGATTTATTTCAGTAAAAACGTCTTGTTAAAAAAAAAAGTGAACTTTTTACTTTTGAAATGTTTATACATGCAGTGACTGTTACATAACATTATTATAACTGTTCAAAATAAAGGGAATTTGTTAAAATGTGCAAATGTGTTGTTCTGAAAGAGTTTTTCTTGTGTGGTTAGGTGGGCAGAGTAGTTGTGAATTGATATGGAAAAATGTAGAATTAATTATGTCATTTGGGTTACTTTGTGTCCATTTGGAGTCTCCAAGTGACGTTTTTGAAAGGACGCCTTGACATTTCTTGAAATAAAAGGTTACAGAAGCTACATTTTTGGGATTTTCATCCTCAAATTTGAATCAAACGATGATCAGACATTCAGTTTTATCTTTATGGTGTTTCCAAGCTCTTAATATTGTCACAGGTCAGACCACCAATACTCTAGCCTAGAGGTCGACCGATATGCGTTTTTCAGGCCGATACCGATTATTTCCATGTGAATTAGACCGATAACCGATATTTTGAACCGATATATATATGGTGTAAAAACTTAAATTTATATAGAAATTAAGAACACAGGCTCTGAAACAATTTTAGTTCTGACTGAGAAATCTTAACACTTATATTAATAACAATATGTTCTGATGACTTAAACATTGCATACATTACTAGAGCTATTCAATTAATCATTTTGCTCATCATTGGATTAACTAGCACAATTTGAATTTATATAATAAGTGTAAATAATTGAATTGCCTTCATAGCTTTATTGTGTATGTTGTTGAAAAGGCCGCAAATGTTTTCATGAAGCTATAACATTAAAAGCATATTTTAGCCACACTTAGTACATTAGCCTATTCCTTGAGTGTATTGTCTGCACGACGGGCATTTAATCACAGCCACGTGTGTCTCTGAACATTTATGTGTATAAGTAAGTTGCGAAAAATAACTCGATCTAACGTTTGTCGCGAGCAGCTTAAGAGGCGGTGTGTGGCGTGCATGAGAGCGCTCTGACTGAAGGCCGACGATTCAAGTTCTTTATGCTTTAAAAGGGCTTGTATTTTTTTAAATGGCGTAACTTAAAATGACGTGCAAAACGCCAGCTCCATCAATTACAAGAAACGCGTCTGCAGTGTGCTGCTCGCTTGCAGAGCAAAATCATTGTTATACTATGGATGTGAATTATATCTACATGATGATAATAATGCGTAAATGCTGCGGAACCTGCAGGAAACCCGCAAAGCTGCTCCGAAATTCAGGCAGTAATTATAGTGAAGTGTTTTGCATCTTCAGTGTAGTGGATTGTGATTTATTTCAACGTCTGATGCTTTACCTCAGAGGGCATGAACCCGAAGCAGCTCCAGTCAGTAAGTGCGTTCGGTGCAAGAGTGAAAAAAACCTTCTGTTCCGCAGCCTCCTGCGTTGATTGGCCGGACTCGTGACTTAGTCCCAACAAATCAGAGGGGCAGTGGGCGGGCATTACTCTAGGCAACAAACTAGAGTGATGTGTTCTGACTGCTCTCACTAAACCCTTGGCTGCGTCAGAGCGAAATGGCGCATTTAAAAATTAAATGACTTTATCGGCAAATCGGCTTTGAAAATGACCGATATCGATTATCGGCTAAATCCTTAATATCGACGCCGATAATCGGCCAGTTCGATAATCAGTCGACCTCTACTCTAGCCCCGAACACCAGTACCACCTCGAGGAGACCCCGGAGTTCCCAAAAAGCAGACAGACAACAAGTTAAAAATGAGCAAATTGAATTTTATTAATTTAGTTTAAAACTGAGCACTCTAAAAACTAATCTTTCCAGCTTCTCTCTTCCAGCCCAGCCAGGGCAGGTGGACGACGGGCCTCTTACCCGTACTTCTCCTGAGGCCGGCCCAACACAACGGTAAGTATACAGGGGGAGCTTCCTTTTACAGGTCGTCAATGGTAAATATGCAGGGCAGACTTTCCTTGGCAGGTACGTAGCGACCCGTAGGCTGGAGGGGGGTTTTCTCAGAAAGGGCTTTCCTGTGAGAGCAAATATTAGGTGTGTGAATGAAACTTTCCTTCTTCAGCAAGTAAAAATGGTGGGTATACAGAAGGGGCTTTCTTGAGTGTACAGCGGCAGCTCTGCGGACAGGGCTTCCCTTCACAAGCACCACAGTAATGGAAGCAGAAGAGACGTTTCTATGCAAGTAGCAATGGTAAGTATGCAGACAGGTTTTCCAAACATGGGCAAACAGCAGTAGACACAAAGGGCTTCCTGATATAAACAACAACGAAGATCCAGACAGGGCTTTCTTATACAGACGCAGCGGTGAGCAGGTAGATGTGTGGCCCGTCTAGATAGATCTTATAATAGCTATTTCCAGGTCATTAGTGGGGAACATCAGCTACCAGTAGACGGTACTCACGGTCACAGGCACGGACATCGGCAAGACAGGTGCTCCACACACTCCAATAATAGTCAAACCAATCCGCAGCAATACACACGTGTAATTATCCACAACACACAAACTGAAATCCAAGTACCCACAGCAACGTACTCCGCCGCCCCGACCGAGACCGTCTCCTGGAGTCAAAGTGTCCGATAGTAGTATTCTCATTCGTGGGGGCATCCGTTCACATCCGTTTTCGTTTTCTCCTAGATCCTTATTCACAGCATTTATTCCTCTTCAACCAAATTGAATAGTCCGGTCCTTTTACCCTTCTTGAACTCACTCTTCTTGTGTCCACTCGCTACACTGCTGCCTCTTCCTCCAACCGGAACGGGAATGAGAGCTCGACAATAGCAATAGCAACAACAATAACAACCACCAACCTCCTCTTCCTTCCTCCAACATCCCTTTTATAGCCCATCCTTCTCTGTTGAGTCCCAATCAGCCATCGCCACGTTTAACCGGCACACCTGACGCTTGTTTGCTCGTTGAATCCCCCCGAGCGATCCGAACTGGCTGGGTGTTTCCTTTAAATCGGTCCGGCGGGAAACCACCCTCACAAAAATAGTTCCGCTTGCCCGTTCTCCTGTTGTCACCCCGTGACAATATTTTCATCCATTTTTCTTAAGTGAAATTCATGTAAAGTAAGCAGAAGTCACTTTCATGAATTTTTACCATGTTTTACTCTGTTTCTATGATACTTTAAGATATTATGGCTTTTGTGCAGCTCTAGTTTAATAAAGTACCAGAATTATGCAAATAGACCGTATGGTTTAAGAGCTGCTGGAGTTTTCATTTGGGTATGTCGTTTTCAGAAAATGCTCAAAAATAGGGCCGCTTGATAAGAGTAAAGCAAACTTCATCCTCGTCTTTTCATTTCATCCTTCTCTTGAATCCTAAAGCCTGACACAGACTGTGTGATTTCAGTGCTCTTATAAGATCGTGACAGATCACACTGTAACATGGATCTTATAAACCTCAGGACCACATGTATGATGATGACACCTACTGAATCATGGACTACAACACAAGCTCATAAAAAAACACAAGATGAATCACACTTTGGCAGTCGTGCTCACAGAAGAAGAAGAGATCAAATGAGAGAGGCGTCATGACTGGTTTGCTTCTCTCCTCTCTCTGAACTGTCATAAGCTGTATGTTAATAAGTCATAATACAGTCAAACACACAATAAATCTGTTCTTATGGACTCTTTTTCTTTTCTGTTAATAGTGAAACAGTGAGTGAACGTGAGCAGTTAAACTACATGTTAACCAGCAGTGACTGAACTCATCACATGTGTAACAAACTGTGTGTGTTTATAGATGAGCCGTGTTCATGTTCATATGTCCAGACAGTCACACATGTTTGAAATGAAAAAGGCTCAAACAAGGACAGTAAGTGATGAGCTGTTGAGACACAGTTGTGTATGTGCACATGTCATTGACGTGTCAGTGCGGTCTGAAGTCAATGTGCTGCTTCTTCCTGTCGCTCACTGAACACAGTAATGTGCTCCTGCTCTTGTGCTTAACATGTCAAACTCACCAGATTTATCACTACATGCTTTTATAATAACACAAGAAATCTAGAAACAAAGTCACTAACATGACAACACTGACTAGACGTCCTTCAGGACTGAGATAAGAAATGTTCCTAAGATTTATAAGTCATTGGATGAAAGAGAATGTTTCATTAAATCTTACTTCAGTGTCTCCAGTTTACAGAGAGGATTCTCCAGTACACCACAGATCAGCTTCAGTCCTGAATCTCCTACATTATTATCAGACAGATCCAGATGTCTCAGGTGTGAGGGGTTTGATCTCAGAGCTGAAGTCAGAGCAACACAACCTTCATCTGTGATCTTACACCCACTCAACCTGTAGAGACAAATGACAAACATTGCTGCTAAACATGAAATGAAAAAGAGAAAATTAAACAATAATAAAACAGTCAAAATCAGTTTCTCGTTGTGTCTTTCCTCATATAAACACATGTGAGTGTAATAAGTGTAATATTGTTGTTGTTTGTGGTGTGAAACGCAGATGTTTGATGTTGAAGCTCATGAACATCAGACTGATGAAGAACACTGAAGAGTTTTTAGGTCTTGTTGAAGAACATCTCAGTGCTTTAGAGAAACTCCACACAAACAAAACAAAACCTTTGATAACACAAACACTAGATCAACACCATCAAACTGTGATGTGACATCTTTACACTCATCTGATTATAATTCACACATCAGATCCTCTGAATAATACACATCAACTCTCTGAACCGATGAAAAGATCTGATGCTGAGACACGACACCTGCTGTTTACATCTACATCAGAGAAATGAAACCCTTGATACTCTCTGAACTGACATCATGTGTGTAATGGATGTATTATATATTTATCGCTTTAAGGGATATTCTCAGCAATTGTTTGATTTTGTCTGTTTGGTGACTAAAGCTTGATTTAGTTGAAGGTTTGAGAAAGTGAGCGATGGTTACGAGGAATGAAAACTGTGACAGTGAACTTAATGTTGTTAGTTTTACTTACTGAGCTTTTCTGGATTCTTTAATCACAGGCTCCAGTTTCACAAGAACTTCATCTGCTTTGTTTTTACCTCCAATAAATTTCTTCAGATCAAGTTCATCCAAATGCTGTTCAGACGTCAGCAACACAAACACTAAAGCTGACCACTGTGAAGAGGAGAGTTTGGAGCGTCCGACTGATTCAGATCTCACATAATGTTGAATCTCCTGCAGCAGTGAATCATCACCCAGTTCATTCAGACAGTGAATCAGATTGATGGATTTCTCTGGAGACAGATTCCCACTGATCTTCTGTTTAATGTACACAACAGTTTTCTCTTTCTTGAAGGAGCATCTTCTCATGTGTGTCAGTAGATCCTGTAAGAGAATCTGATTGGACTCCAGTGAGAGACCCAGAAGAAAACGCAGGAAAAGATCCAGATGTCCATTCTGACTCTGTAAAGCTTTATCTACAGCTCTCTGATGCAGCTCAGATAATAAAACCTGTTCTGGTAATTTATGTTTCACTCTGTCCAATATTCTAAAAAACAGACCTGCTTCAAACACGTTTCTCTTGTTGTTTGTGACGGAGCTGTGAGCATAAAGAGCTGCGAGATGTTCCTGAACGCTCAGATGAACAAAGCAGTAAACTCTCCCCTGATACAAGCCAAACTCCTCTCTGAAGATCTGAGTGCACAACCCTGAGTACACTGATGCTTCTGCTACATCAATGCCACACTCTCTCAGGTCCTCATCATAGAAGATCATTGCCTTTCACAAGCTGTTTAAAAGCCAGTTTGGCCAGTTTGAAGATCATGTCTCCATCGTTCTTCACTTTCTTCTCATAGTCCTTCTGATGTGTGATGTTGGTCTGAATGATCAGGAAGTGTGTGTACATTTGAGTGAGAGTCTTGGGGATCTCTTCTTCACTCTCTGCTTCACTCAACATTCTCTCTAGAACAGTGGCTGAAATCCAGCAGAACACTGGGATGTGACACATGATGTAGAGGCTCCTGGATGACTTCAGGTGTGAGATGATTCTGTGGTTCAGACTCTCATCACTGATTCTCTTGCTGAAGTATTCCTCCTTCTGTTTGTCAGTGAAGCCTCGTACCTCTGTGACTCGATCGACACACTCAGAGGGGATGAGATCAGCTGCTGCTGGTCTGGAGGTGATCCAGATGAGAGCAGAGGGAAGCAGATTCCCCGTCATGAGGTTTGTCAGCATCACGTCCACTGAGGCGGATTCACTGACATCACACAACTCAACATCGCTTTTAAAATCCAGAGACACACGACACTCGTCCAAACCATCAAAGATGAACAACACTTTATATTCACCGCTGGAGATTTCCATTTCTTTTGTCTCTGGGAAGAAGTGATGCAGAAGATCTAGAAGACTGAGTGTTTGGTTCTTCATCAGATTGATCTCTCTGAAAGGAAGTGGAAATATGAGGTGGACGTCCTGATTCTCTTTCCCTTCAGCCCAGTCCAGAATGAACTTCTGCACAGAGACTGTTTTTCCAATGCCAGCGACTCCCTTTGTCAGCACACGTCTGATGGGTTTGTCTTGTGCAGGTAAAGCTTTAAAGATGTCGTTGCATTTGATCGGTGTGTCCTCTGTTGCTGTTCTCCTGGATTGTGTCTCAATCTGTCTCACCTCATGTTCATTACTGATCTCTCCACTTTCACTCTCTGTGATGTAGAGCTCTGTGTAGATCTCATTCAGCAGTGTTGGGTTTCTCTCATCTGATGTTCCTTCACACACACACTCAAACTTCTTCCTCAGATTTAATCTGAACTCTTTGAGTGCTTTCTCCATATTCGCTCATGTACACACATCTGATCCTAGATGAGTCTGATCTCTTCTGCTGGACTGATCTGTATCAAAGGAACAATGATGGAACATTTTACAGTAGATGTTTGATAACTGATGTTCTGTCATGAGTCATGTTCAGCATGGTGGTGTGCATGACATATAATGTATTTGGTCTTGGCGGAATAGATCTGCTACGCTGCTGATGCTAGTAAGGAGATTTGCTCTTGCCAGTATATAGACAACATGCTGCTGCTGCACATATAACATGAATGAACCACATCTTACGAGGTCCTTGTAGCAGATCTATACAGGTGGAGCTGGGGAAGGAGGAGGGTTCTGAAAGCGCTGCAACAATCACTAGCTGAGATTTAAACGTAGAGCAGCAAGCTCATTGGCTGATGATAAGGAGGGAACCAATCACTTCACCGTGTAGTAGTTATTATGTCAGATAGGTTTAGACTTCAAGACTGCGCCATCTAGAGTTTCATGGCAGAATTATTAATTTTTATACAATTCTGAATGGATTATATATAGCACAGAAACCGCACACCGAGCACATTTATAATTACTAAAGAGCTGTCACTCATCTTCATCGAGATCTCTAGCACCCAGAACCAGGTCTAGTAATAATTTACGCAAGGAGTACAAAAGCCCCGACATGGAGTTGATAAATATAATGGAAAGATATATATAGAGACAAAAAGTCTCAAAAAAGTAGAAGCTTCCTCTTCCTGACTGCGAGTGGAGGTTTATTATTCTCAGTTTTTTAGCAGAAGTTTGTACACCGGAGCGACGCCGATCAAACAGTCATGTCAACCTGAGCTGAGCGGTCTTTAGACATTTTAAAATGTAATGAGTCATGAACTAGCCCATAAACAAACTTAAGATAAAACAGTGTAAAAAATTAATTCAATAAATGTACCATATCCAATGCATGAATTTAATCACATTTGTCATAATCATTTACTTCTTATGGGGGTCCCTTATGCCTTATGGGGGGTCCGGGATCCCCCCAGCCCCCTTCAATTCGAGCACTGAGCTTATATAGGACCCAGTCTAGTATGTTGCATGACTATTGTTTAACGTTGATCCGCTGCACCTGATGTGACCAGAACTGACGCTTGATGACTCTACAACACTCTTAAATCACCATGGAAGAGATGTTACTGTATTTCAGAAAAGACAGATGATTGGTCGCCGTATAAAGCACAGAAAACAACTCAACAGATACAAATACTCAATATTTTACCGTCAGTGTAATAATTCTATTTAATGTAGGTCAGTGTTTTAGATGGAAGATCGACTAACTTACCTTATATAATGACGGTGTTTGTAGATCTTCACCCTGTCTTGAACAGAGAGAAAGTGAAATTATTTTAACATTCATATACCAAGACTGTGGGCGTGTTTCTCATGAACATTTCCAGTTAACTCCGATGACGCCAGAACAACACGTGAAACTGGTTTTTCAGAAACCACGAGACAAAGACACTACAGTGTGTGTTGAGGAAAACACTATTACAGCTTTGGAACTAAACAGATTTACATCCATCTCTTTATTCACCTGTTTTATACCTTCTGTTATGAAGAATTCTGAGTGTACGTGACTGAGATTTACTTCTTTTTCTTTGAATATCGAAAATGTACTCTGGCTGGTCTTTCATGTTTTATTCACATACTATCCATCTCCTTGCATTTTAAATACGAATTAATATGTTTCAAATCATATGCTGAAATATGTGCCCTTAAAAGAACCCGGATGGTAAAACTGTGACATGTAGATCTATTGCTGCATCATAATTCATCTGCTTCAACTATTCTCTAGAAGTGTGAAGTGTGTTTTTGTTATGAAAAATAAGACTTTAGTTTAGGACAACAGTAAGAAGTCACTGGTGACACATACAGATCTCATTTGATGGGATGTTTAGACTCAGTCTCTCAAACCTTCTATAGCGCCACCAGCAGCTGTTCAAACTGTGACATATATTTCATATTTCAGTATCAGAGATATTTCGGTGACAATCCACCTTTCTGAGATCAAAACAGATCACCTACCAGATTTGAGCAGATCCAGTGAGACATGTTTTGTGATGATGAAAATGTCTTTCTTGTGATCCGTTCCACACATCTGAGCTAAATGTAAATGTTGATCGTGCAAGAGTAAATAAAGTTCCTTTACTCTTTATTCAAGAACGTTTGAACAGTCTTCATATTTGATGTATTTGGGTCTGAGATGTGGGATCAGCGAAGAAAGAGAAACAAAGTTTGCAGTTTAGTTTAGCATTGTTGTCTGGTCAGTTGTGCAAAGCACTTCATCTTTTGTTAATAAAGAAGCTCATTCCCAACAAACTCTTTTATCTTGTTTTTATTTAGTCTTTAAAAGGTATTTAGCTCCACATCTACTGAATCCTTTTTGTGTTTTGCGTACAGTTGTTTTGCGGCACATAATAGAAATAAAACCTTGTTTCAGACGTTTTCAAAACTTGAAACAGAAATTGTGTGTAAACAGGTTCATATAATCTCTAATGATAACATGAATACCTATGTAAGGTGTGGTGAAGGAGGAACACTGAAGGAGTTGTCAGGACGTGAGTGAAGGAGGACAAACAGGTGAACAAGTTTGAACAGGGGAACACATTTCATTCCCATTTCACTTCAACTAGTTTCTAACACTATGACTTTAATACATGAGTTGCTCATTTGTAATATTTGTTATTTATTTTTCTTTTCAACACCCTGTTTTTAGTGTAAAATGCACAAACCAGAAGCAATAATACCCAACAAATGGAGAAGGGAAGGCTCTTTACAGAACATACACTTATTTTATTGTCATGTGTCCATTCATGAGGAATATGGTCCGTGATGGATGTGACAAAGCTTACCTGACTATGACATCTGACCTGTATGGTGAAAACCTTTAGTAGAAACTTGATTTGTCATCTTAATGTTGATATTTGCATGAAATCGCCCACATAAAGCACATATATTTCAGAAACATGTATGCGAATGTTTTTCACACAGTGTTCTCACCTTTGTATCTTTCTGCATGAACATAATTTAAAATATATTTAAAAGCTTGTGCGACATCATACTGTAAGCTATGTATTGATAGATTTTATGGGTCATGTGAAGCATCAATCCTGCATTGTTTGATGAATTAACTGATGGTTAAAATGATTCAGTTTAAAGATCATTCTGTCTTTCTTTGCTTTTATATTTTCCTCATATTGTGAAACATTTACAGTTTAAGGAATGTGAAGGAACAGGTTTTGTATAAACGACTGATCGAGTTACACACACCGTCAGTTTAAAGTTTTGAGAAAATAAATGTTTGTTAAAGTGAAATCCCATCACTCCACTAAATCTTTAAGTTGTTGTAAGCGTATAGTCCAGATGAAGCAAACTAAACATCACACACGCAGAAGGCTTAAAGCTGTTTATCAGATAGAATGATGTGAGGGTGTGACGTCTGTTCAAGTGTAATGTGACAGAAAATAAAACTAAACCACAACAACAGAGCTGAAGGTGAGTGCTGGAAGAAATACAGTCTCTGTTATTTACTAAGATCACATCCTTACAGACTTCTTTAATGCTGACACGCGTCACTTTCATCAGGATCTTGTGTAGAATATGAACTTGAAATATCTTTAAACTGTTCACTTGTGTATTCACATGTATCTGGAATTATGAGGATCACTTTCTACATGTGGTATCTTTAAAGCTGGTTTTGTGTATCTGTGTGATATATTGTTGTGTTTTTCATGAATGTACATGTTTATACAATCTCTAATCATAACATGAATACATATGTAAGGTGTGGTGAAGAAGGAACTCTGGAGAAATAGTCAAGAGTGACGAAAGAGACTAACACGGAACAAGTTTCATTTGCGATTCCATCTACTGGTTTTCTAACCGTCTGTGAGTATATGACATGTTTTATTATCTGTGTTTTATTATCTGTGAGTTGCTCATTTGTAACATTAGTTGTTTTTTATTTGTCTTTTTAGCACCTGACCTTCAGAGATGAGGTTCATTTGTGTGACTTTCCTGATTATCTGTGGGATTACAGCTTTAAAAGCAGGTGATCTTGAGAGAGAGGCTTGTTCTCAACTGCCGCTAATATCTATAATGTTTTCTATCTTTTCATTTTGATGTAGAAATGTACATTCATTATTTATCACTTGTTTAAATTCATGTTAGAGAAATACATGTATATGTGACAGTAATGCAGAAACAAATTCATTATCTGTGGTCCATTGTTTGCTGGTTATTCTGTTTGTATCATGACAGTAAACATGAAGCCCGGACATGTGTCTGTCTCTTCTATCAGATCAGTATGGTTTAGTTGGACCTTCAGCTTCTCTGATCACTGTCGTTGGTGAAGATGTGATTCTGCCGTGTTCTATCAAACCCAACATCAGTGCTGTAGACATGAGAGTCGAGTGGTTCAGACTCGATCTCAAAGGCTCAAGAGTTCATCTGTATGAAGATCACAAAGACGTAAACTCAGATCAGCTTCAGTCCTACAGGGGAAGAACTCGACTGTTTCAAGAAGAACTAGAGAAAGGAAACACATCCCTCAAACTCTCAAGAGTCCAGATGTCTGATCAAGGACTTTACAAGTGTTTCGTTCAGTCTCAGTCCTGGTATGATGACGTCACTGTCGATCTCATTGTTGAAGGTGAGCAAACACATGTATGTTTACAGCGTTTAAACCGGTGTTAAATGAATCCCTGTGTTTAAAGACGAGGCTCTGATAATGCCCATGACATTAAGAGAGTTTTTCTGTGCATTTCTCTTTAGTGAAAGTTCATGTGAACCGTTCTTAACTTTATCTGTGTTTATATTTCTAATCAAACAGTAAGTTGCAGTTTTGTTTCACAGATAAATGCTTCTCTCTTGGAGGACATCAGTGATCTTGATTTCAGTTGCTTTTGCTTTGTGTGATCACTGGAATACTGACAGCTGTGTTTGTCTATAAAAAGAGAGGTAACATGTTTGTTTTATCAGAAATATACAACTATATATAGTGCAGTATTAATGATAATAAATGCTGTTTGTTTTTAAAGAAATATACAACTATATATAGTGCAGTATTAATGATAATAAATGCTGTTTGTTTATCAGAAATATACAACTATATATAGTGCAGTATTAATGATAATAAATGCTGTTTGTTTTATCAGAAATATACAACTATATATAGTGCAGTATTAATGATAATAAATGCTGTTTGTTTTATCAGAAATATACAACTATATATAGTGCAGTATTAATGATAATAATGCTGTTTGTTTTACAACTATATATAGTGCAGTTAATGATAATAAATGGTTTGTTTTTAAAGTAGTGCAGTATTAATGATAATAAATGCTGTTTGTTTTTAAAGAAATATTCAACTATATATAGTGCAGTATTAATGATAATAAATGCTGTTTGTTTTATCAGAAATATACAACTATATATAGTGCAGTATTAATGATAATAAATGCTGTTTGTTTATCAGAAATATACAACTATATATAGTGCAGTGATAATAAATTATCAGTAGTGCAGTATTAATGATAATAAATGTGTTTGTTTTATCAGAAATATACAACTATATATAGTGCAGTATTAATGATAATAAATGTGTTTGTTTATCAGAAATATTCAACTATATATATTGCAGTATTAATGATAATAAATGCGGTTTGTTTTTAAAGAAATATTCAACTATATATAGTGCAGTATTAATGATAATAAAATCAGTATATATAGTGCAGTATAATGATAATAAATGCTGTTTGTTTTTAAAGAAACAACTACTGCTGGAAACTAGACTGCACACATCTTTATAAAACAATGGGAAACGTTTGAAGTTGTTTTTCCTTTAGTTGTTCAGAATAAATGTATATTATATTCATGTTTTTTTCTTCAGAACAAGAGCGTCGGAAACAATTCGAGGACCAGAGAATACAGAGTGAGAAGAGAATAATAGAAAAAGGTAATTGTATCTTTTTTTTTAAGTTGTTGATATATTGCTCATATAAAAACTGTTTCGATCGATTAAATGTTTAATAATAGATGCTGTAATCACATAGACACACACACGCTTGTCTTCCAATCTTGAATCAATCTTGAATTACAGTAAAGAGTGTAAAACAGGTGAATTACAGCAAACCTGCAGTTCAATAATAACACAAGATTGACGTTTTGCTGGTTTGAGCTCCTGAATAAATAAATAGGTATTATGGGCTGGAATCATTCACAACTTCCACACACAAAAAGATGAAGAAAAGTCTTGATGTTTCCAGTCTACAGTAAGACAAACATCCTCATCCAAACATCAATCTTTGTGTTGGGGATTAGATTCAGGAAACAGACTAAAACAATTATTACTTTTATAAGAACATTTATTCTGGATGTGCTGTGACTGCATTGGGTGTTATTTCTGATACAAGACTTCACACGTTTACATAAGACGTGAAAATGTGTCTTTATAGTGTGTTACTGTATCTGTTTGTGTTCATGTAGATGAAGATCAGATCACATAAACACTTTAATACATTTCATTATAAAATCATTCTTTAACTCATGCCAAAATTAATAAAACAAATCATTTACTCAGATATCAAAACATGATCTTATTTAATCGTTTATGTTTGTAATTGTTGTTGCTTTTGTTTGTTTTATTGTTTGTATAATTGAATGTTGTTTTCTTTAGAACAAGTTAAACTTCTACAGAAAGAGAAGAAGACGGTAGAAAGAGGTGAATTTGTTTTAATGGCTTTAGCTTTCATTATCAGATTTGCTTTAACTTGCAAACTAATTGAAAAAAATGTATAGATTATAATATAGATTGTATGTTATTTTACTGCAAGTGATTTGACATGTTTGTGATTATTATTAAGTATAATTCTGTTATTGACTCTGTCTGTGTGTTTTTAGCGATTCCACTGTTAAAAAAACATGCAGGTAAGTGAAAGTTTCATCTCATCTTTAAAGTCGTATAGATCTGCAGCTGTTAAACGTGACCGTATGTGATCTTACATCTTACATTCAGTCATTTAGCAGAAGCTTTTATCCAAAGAGACTCACAGAGAGTTCAGGGAGCAAAAGTCACATGTCATACAGGAGAAATAACACAATAGCTGATAAAACCAAATTACTGGTTTCAACAAAAGCCAGAACAACACCTGTTGAGAGAAAGAGAGAGAGGTTTTCTCCTCACATTGAATTTTTCATCCGTTTCATTGTTCATTTCTGTTTATAATGTGTGTTTATTGCTCTGTAAAGTGGCTTCTAGAAACACACAAACCAGTCATATTCTTCTCATCTGCTTTACACATGTTATCTATATTTCAACAGTGGAAGTGACTCTGGATCCTGATTCGGCTCATCCACGTCTCACAGTGTCTCCTGATGGGAAACAAGTGAGATTTGAACAAGACCTGAGAATAATGGAGGACAGAAATAAAGAGGGAAAGAACAGGTTTGATGAACGTCACTGTGTTCTTGGAAAGGAAGGATTCTCCTCAAGGTGTTTTTACTTTGAGGTGGAGGTGAAGGAGTTGGACGAGTATCATGTGGGTGTGGCCAGAGAATCTGCGAACAGGACGGGATCGTTCAGTCTGAAGCCTGAGGATGGATACTGGACTGAGCGTTTGAGAGACAAGAACTATAAGACAAGTGAGAATCCATTTACTCGTGGACATATGAGCGAAGAGCCTCAGAGAGTCGGAGTGTTTGTGGACTGTGAGGAGGGGCAGGTCTCCTTTTATGATTTGGACTCCAAGTGTCATATCAAATGTTTTACTGATCAGTCTTTTACAGAAAATCTATATCCTGTGTTTTATTTGGGTCCTCGTTTATGTCGAAACTCCGCCCCCCTCACCATCTGTAGTGATGTCTCATGAGATCTGATGACGATCGGATTTTTCCCAAACTAGAATCCCCCTGCGAGTGGAAATCACAGACCCCTTTGAAGACACGATAGTTTCTGTAACTTGACATATATTATGTGATGATGATAGTTTTTGCTGAAGTAAGTTTTGGGCATGTATCCAGTGGTGTAGCATGTGTGTATGTAGGTGTACGGGTGCACATGGGCCGGGCGGATTGAAAACACTGAATACACCGGCGACATGTGAAGCTGCGTAACATGCCAGAAACATCCCACAGTCATGTCATTCTCAACACAATTCAACTCATTGTGGCCATAGAGTTCACGTCAGAGTTTTATCTGCACCTTGGGGAGCTGAAAGGACTCAATGAGAGAAGCTCAAACTTAGCTTGAGAAGAGTCCAGAGAGATTTCTGAGAAGAGTTTAGTTGAATGTCGACTGTAGCTCGGAGCTTTCCTGTGGCTCAGTGGTTACATCATGACGCGAGCAACATCGAGGTCATGGGTTTGATCTCAGATTGCACATCAGGAGCAAATGTACAGTACAATGCAATGTAAGTCGCTCTGGATAAAAGCGTCTGCCAAACGCATAAATGTAAATGGAGTTCACTGGTACAAGCATCTTAAATGTAGAGAATCAATGGACATATGCAGGTTATTCTGAGGCCATTGATATTTAATCCAGAGAAAAACTCTTTGCATTCAGATTCTATTGTAAATTTGATCACGATTA
>VCII01000001.1:860428-1077933 GCA_006030095.1 Triplophysa siluroides | reverse complement strand
ACAATCAATTATGTCATTCGTCAACTCGGCAGCTTTTACCTTCTCGCCCCTGAGACAGCGTAGACTAGCTAAATCAATAACAGCACCGCATATCACCTACACCCATGAAGGCATTAACATGGCTGATCTCTTAACAGATGGCTTACCCCATGACTGTGCGCCCATCACCGAGTTAGCTTCCCGTGTCAGATCACATCTCTCTGCATCTCCACTCACAAGTCCTCCACAACTTATGACGCTTTTCACGGATGGGTGCTGCTTCAGATCAAAGGACGGCTCACTCACAGCTGCATTTTCTGTAGTAGAACAAACAGAGAAGGGATTCGTTACTAGGGTATCAGACAAACTTCAGGGTAAGCAGTCAGCACAGCGAGCAGAGATGATAGCAGTTACTGAAGCATTAAAATTTGCAGGGACAGCCAGAGTGAACATTTTCAGTGATTCGGCTTATGTCGTTACAGCTGTACATGTAGAACTGCCAGTTTGGCAGCATGTGGTTTTGTTACCACATCAGTCGACCTATTACACATGCATGTGAAGCCAGAGACCTTTTGGAGGCTCTGATGATACCCGCGGAAGTGGCAATTATCAAATGCCAAGGTCACTCAAAAGACAATTCCATGATCACCAAAGGCAACGACGCTGCGGATGCAGCAGCAAAATCCGCCGCAGGATACACCCACACACAGATGGTGGTGCATACCTGTACTAATTTTGACAACGTGCTGCCACAATTAAACAGGGCACATCTTGTGACTGAACATAACAACGCAACTCCAGAGGAGAAATCTGTCTGGATAGAACATGGTGCTTTGTGTGCACCTGACGGCCTCTGGCAAGCACCAGATGGAAGACCAGCATTGCCTACAGCTCTGACTACTTCCATACTTAAACAAGCGCATGGCCTCGCCCATGTCAGTGCCAAACCGATGTTGGACACTTAAACATTGGTGGGATCCTTTTCTGACCTCAATGGTGTCCCATTACGTTCTGTCCTTTGACACGTGTCAAGAACATAACGTTAGGCCTTCCCTGAAACAATTGCAAGGCACATTTTCACCAACCTGTGGCCCAGGGGAAGAAATTGTAATTGACTTTACGGATATGAATACCAGGGTCCAAGGCAAACAATATCTCCTCGTGATTGTTGACTATTTCACGGGATGGCCAGAAGCATACCCTGTTGGCCGAGAAGACAGTACCGCAGTAATTAGGTGTCTAATCAACCATTACATCCCGCACTATGGATTTCCCAGACGAATTAGATCGGATAACGGCAGCCATTTTAAAAATGAACATCTAAAGGTGGTTGAACAGTCTCTGGGTCTCACACATGCCTTCGGTGCCGTCTACCATCCACAATCTCAAGGAAAAGTGGAAAGAATGAATCTCACTCTGAAACTGAAATTGGCTAAAATCTGTGCACAGACAAAATTGACCTGGTTATCTGCACTCCCTCTAGCATTAATGTCTGTACGTTCTTCTGTTAACAGGATTTCTGGCTTTACACCATTTGAATTGCTTACAGGTCGATCTTTTCCTGGACCAACCACGCCTCTGCGACCGGACACCATTAAGCCTCTGTCACATTGTGCCTATTTTCACAAACTAACTGCTCTGATCCAACACTTCTCCCAGCAGGTCACACCGAAGACTGAACCAGAACCTGTTCCACCACCCACTGAGTGGGTGCGACTGAAGACCTTCCGCAGGAAGTGGAACGAGCCCAGGTGGTCTAAACCACTGCGTGTCACCTCACGAACATCCCACTGTGTCCGCCTCCAAGGAAAAGGCGACACCTGGTATCATTTGTCTTCTTGTGTAGCGTGTGATTCACCAAGCAGGTCTCTGGAACAGACGGCCGTGGACCTGAGATCTCAGGTCCAAGAGAGGGAGGGTGTTGAAGGTGAAGTACAAGGCAGCAGCTCAGAAAAAGGAAAACTTTTACAGATCGTACACAAGAAAGGTGACATTTTTGCAAGTCCACCACAGGAACCTTTAGCGCACTGTGTAAGTGAAGATTGTGCATATGGTGCAGGCATTGCAGTAACATTTAAGAGTAGATATGGTGTAGAAAAAGTGAGACAACAAAACAAAAAATCAGGTGAATGTGCAATAACCCATGAGGAAGACGGTAGAACTATTTTTCATCTGATCACAAAAGTAAAATGTACTGACCTCCCCACATACGAAGATTTCACCAACAGTTTACGACACATGAGAGACTGGTGCGTACAGCACAAAGTAAGAAGGGTTTCAGTGCCCCGGCTGGGGTGCGGACTGGATAAACTAGACTTTCAGAGAGTCCAGAGCATCTTGAATGAAGTGTTCACAGGGGTGGACATAGTCATAACCATATATTCATTATAATCATTATAAGTGTACTTCGTAATCATTAGATAGGATCTTTCTATTTTTATATTCTTGATTTTTATACTTTTATACTTTTCCAGATTGTTAAAAAAAAAAAAAAAAAAAAGAACTTAACCATGAGGCTGTGGGAAAATTGGAAGTGCATGATAATCCTGGGCATCATCTCTGTTATTATTGTAAGTGTAACCAGGTTAAATAATGAGAAACCCTGTTTAGCTGTCTAACCAAGTCACGAAAGGGTTAACTTTAATTTTGTATCTTTGATGGACATTTTAGTGAGCCAATGAGTGAATTCTATGAGGCACTGAGCTAACCAATCAGCTGCCAGCTAGGTTCCGTTACAGTTACGCCTCTAGTTTCGCGTCACTGCACGTTCTTTTGGCGCTTGCACTTGAGCATAGGAGGCTGCGTTATATGCTTGGTAAGATAGACAAAACAATATGAAGTGAATTAAACAAGTTCTGTAATCATTATGGATTATACTGACTATACTTTATTGTAATATAGAGTGTAAACGAAAGCTGTGCCTGAGTCCACTGTTGTCACGGAGCTAAAGGCAGTGAATTCCGTTAAATGGTGAGTTGTTTATCTAGACATCTGAGTTCGCTAATATTCAGGCTAACAGGCCAGGCTGTTGAAATTGCATCCATGAAGGATGCAATTTATGTAAATTTACTTTTGATACTAGAGAGAAATTCATATAGTTTTGATACCTGAGAAGAAACATAAGAGCTGTTGTACAACGAGATAAATATTTTTATATTGCATTATAGGTGTACTGAAATATTATCTTTATTTTTTTGTGGAAGCCTATAGCAGTCCATTTATTCACTGAATGGTAATTGAAAGACATGATTTGGCCTTATTTATAGGTCAGGTTTTGGTAAAGAGTTGGAAACATCGTGCAGAGATCCTTTCCACGGAGTGATCCACACGTTCCAGACGTTCTCCCAGAGAGTCATAGATTCCCAGTCCGGGTGGCTGGGTGGCGAGCCAACCGTGTTTGTGACTCTGACTTTAGACGGATAGCCAGGATCATCCTCTTCATCTTCATGGTGGTAGGACAAATACTATCACAAGTTAAAAAAGGGCCCCAACGGTGAAACTGGACTCTTGTCAACCAAGGCAAGTCGAACCGAGGACGAACTGAGCTCAAAGATACCGAAAAGAGAGGGTTTTTGTTTTTTACGTGCGCACTTTATTATTTTAGTTTGTTATTTTTCATAAATGTGTTTTTTCTTGTATGTATGTTCCACCCTGTGAAGCTAATACAGGTTGCCTAAACTGTCATTCTGGTGTGGTATTTTTTTTATTGATATTCAATTCTCAGGCTCTTAACAATTTAGTGTCTTCTGATTCTGGTCCAAATCGTATTTATGATAACCTCTACGACTACTTTAGACTATTAAACCTATGTACATTATTACTACCTCGTAATAAGGGTTACATTATTGGCGAGCCAGCCAGGAGCCAGAGACATTGAATATCAATATTGAAAGAATATGCCAAATGGATTTCATACAGAAGTCAGGTGTTAAAATTCCGAATGCAGTGATCGTTAGTGGGGTAACACAGGTAGCAGATCAGGATGAGAAAGTCGTTGACTTCCTTAGGGAGTACGGTCCCATCAAAGGAGCCCTTCTCGTTGATGATTCTAAATCCGAATTTTACCAAAACCTGATCGTTGAGTTTTCGAGCGGTTCAGCTTTAGTGAACTTAGAGCCACTTTTGCCATACACACACAGTGCAGGGTGATCCATGTGCTAAATATGTTGTAAAAGCATTAAGCAGTGTGTACACTACGCAGATTGGCAGTAATGCTACAAAAACTTATCTAGCTGAGTTAAAGGGCTTAGCCAAGTTAAGTGGCAAAGACTATGGGGAGGTGTTAAAAGAGATGATGTCTCAGATTGGTGAAGATATTGACGCTATGAAACCCGTAGGTATAGAAGTCTCCCCTTCACATGTTGAGACCCCAGTTGTGACACTTCAACCCCCTACCCCTGAAGATCAACAGCCCCTAGTCTCACTCTTGAATGCCCCACGGGAAGGAAATTGCTTAAATGCCACTGATTCAGTCCTGTTCACTAATGGAGGGAGAGCTCCGTCCCTTTCAGTAAGTGACATAAACCCAGCAGAGATACAGAAGGTGGTAGTTGAGCATATTGTAAGGAGTGAAGGTGTTACCTCACACTTGCAATCTCCAGTGAGGCTTCGTTCCTTTTCTGGAAAGATTCCCAGACCCAGTAACGAAGCTGATTATGACACTTGGCGCTCACACATCGAACTGCTTTTAAATGATCCCAGCATGTCCCATCTTCAGATTTCAAGAAGAATTCTTGAATGTCTACTTTCACCTGCAGCCGATGTGGTCAAAGGGCTACGGCCTGGATCACCCCCCATCGCTTACCTGCAGCTCTTGGACTCAGCTTTTGGTACTGTTGAGGATGGGGAAGAACTTTTGCCCAATTTATGAACACCCTTCAAGACCCGGGTGAGAAACCCTCCACTTATCTTCATCGATTGCAATTAGCATTGAACCTAGCTGTGAGAAGGGGTGGGGCTGCACCGGCCGATGTAGATAAACACCTACTCAAACAGTTCTGTAGAGGATGCTGGGACAATTCTTTACTTTCTTGCCTACAACTTGAGCAGAAGAAAAGCAACCCCCCTTCATTTGCTGACCTCTTGCGGTTACTAAGAACAGAAGAAGACAGACAGTTAGCAAAAGCTAGTCGCATGAAAAAACACATTGGCACCACCAGGCAACGTGGCCAGCTTCAGCTCCAAAGTGCGTGGGCCTGTGCAGAGTCAAGAGAGAAGTCAGAGGTCAGTCTCAGTGTTATTGAGGATCTTGGGAGGCAAGTAGCCAGTTTACAAAGCCAATTAACCTATTTGATGGCACAGAAAAAGACAAAGGAGGCTGATAACAGGGGAGCAGCAGGGAAAAGTCCCGGCAAAGTACAAAAACTAGACCGTGCAAACACAGACATGCTAAAACAGGCCAAGAAAAAGCAGATTTACAGACCCAGGCCTTGGTACTGCTTTAACTGTGGGGAGGATGGGCACATTGCCACAGTTTGCACAGACAGGGGAAACTCAGCTGAAAAGAAAAACAGCACAGGGGGGAGGGTTTACACAGCCCATACGCTAAACGACTAGCAGTTCCTGTTGGGGGACAAACAGGGACTGAAGAGAGTCAACAACGTCCCTCAGACGTAAACAGTAAAGACAAGGCTGAAGAATGTGCTAATCTAAAACATTCAAGTAAGAACCACCCTTTTAAACTCCCTAAGGGGTTGGTCGGTACCAAGAGTACCGCTAAAGTCACCATAAAAGGTGAAGAAGTCAGCTGCCTACTAGATACGGGTTCCCAAGTAACAACAGTTCCCCGGTCATTTTATGAACAGCACTTTCCAGAGCAGGAGATTAAGCCACTACATGATCTCTTGGAGGTGGAAGGAGCGAATGGACAGTCCGTACCCTACTTGGGTTACATAGAAATGACTGTAACTTTTCCAAAAGAGTTTATTGGAGCGTCAATGGATGTAAATACACTCGCTTTGGTGTTTCCTGACATTCGAGCCACTTCACAGTCTCTTGTGCTTATAGGCACCAATACGCTGGATGTACTGTATGACATGTACTTCGAAGCCGGATTGACACGCCATCAACCAATCCCACATGGGTATAGAGCAGTTCTTAAATGTCTTGAGCTTAGACAAAAACAAACCAACAACAGTCAACCCAGTGTAGTAACATTGCAAGGCAGAAGTTCTAAAATCATTCCAGCTGGTGAAACGGTAGTAGTTGAGGGAGTTGCTGTAGCTTGTTGCTTGCAGAATGAGAAGTTTGTAGTCATTGAGCAACCATCATTACCCTCCTTGCCGGGTGGCTTGCTGGTAACTGCTAGCTTAGTCGACATTCCCCAGCAGCGCCCCTATAAGCTACCAGTGGTCATCAGTAATGAGTCTGACCATGATATAGTCATTCCCGCTAAATGTGCGATTGCAGAGATAAGTGCGTACCAGAGCATCTTGTTACGGGAGCACAGTGTAGTAAAACAATCAGAACCCCTCTCAAAGTCACCAGAGGCACAGTCAAACAGCAAGCACGACTTAAACTTGAATTTCGGTGAGTCCCCAATTCCATCTGAATGGAGAGATCGCATCACTCAGCAGCTCAACAACATGCCCGACGTGTTTGCACAACATGACTTGGATTTTGGCAGAACAGATAAGGTGGCACACAACATAAAACTCTCAGATGAAACTCCTTTTAAACAGCGTGCAAGACCAATACACCCACAAGACATCGAAGCTGTTCGCAAACACATTCAGGAGCTTCTTGATGCAGGAGTCATCAGAGAGTCAGAGTCACCGTTTTCGTCACCGATAGTAGTGGTCAGGAAAAAGAATGGCCAAGTCCGATTGTGCATAGACTACAGGCGTCTCAATCTCCAGACCATAAAAGATGCATACTCTCTTCCAAAGCTGGAAGACACATTCTCAGCGCTCAGTGGTTCCCAGTGGTTCTCTGTCCTTGATTTAAAGTCTGGTTATTACCAAATCGAAGTTGAGGAAGCAGACAAACCCAGGACTGCATTCGTGTGTCCGCTTGGGTTCTGGGAATTTAACCGAATGCCTCAGGGAGTGACTAATGCACCTAGCACATTCCAAAGACTAATGGAAAAGTGCATGGGGGACATGCATTTAAAGGATGTTCTAGTCTTTATTGACGACTTGATTGTGTTCTCAAAGACTCTAGAAGAGCATGAAGCAAGGCTGATGAAGGTGCTCACACGCCTTAGAGAGTTCGGGTTGAAATTATCACCTGAAAGTGTGTCTTCTTCCAGACGTCAGTCCGTTATCTTGGGCATGTAGTTTCCAGGAATGGAGTCGAAACTGATCCGGAGAAGATTGCTGCTCTTAAGACTTGGCCGGTCCCAAAAAACCTGCGAGCTGAGATCTTTTCTTGGGTTTGCTGGGTACTACAGGAGGTTTGTTAAGGGCTACTCTAACATCGTTAAGCCCCTCCACAACCTAACCTCTGGTTACCCACCTTCTCACAGGAAACTAAAGTCAGATGAGAAAGCAGGGCAGTACCGCAACCCAAAGGAGGTCTTTGGGAGTCGCTGGACACCCGCCTGCCAGCAGGCATTTGACCTGGTGATTGAGAGCCTTACCTCCGCCCCTGTGTTAGGTTTTGCTGATCCCCAGAAGCCCTATGTACTCCACACCGATGCAAGCACCACTGGACTCGGTGCTGTTTTATATCAGGAACAGGAGGGTCAGTGTCGAGTCATAGGCTATGCAAGCAGAGGGTTGTCAAGGAGTGAGAGTCGCTATCCAGCACACAAGTTGGAATTTTTAGCACTCAAGTGGTCGGTGACAGAAAAGTTCAGTGATTATCTCTACGGCAACCACTTCACTGTTGTTACTGACAGCAATCCGCTGACATATATACTGACCTCAGCAAAACTTGATGCGACAAGCTATAGGTGGCTGGCAGCATTGTCCACTTTCTCATTCAAACTTCTCTATCGTCCAGGAAAGCAAAATGGCGATGCAGATGGACTGTCCCGCAGGCCTCATGGGCAGCTGGCTGATGATCTTAAATCTCAAAAAGAGAGAGAGCGCATAAGACAGTTTACTCAGGGTCACCTCTCTGATCCAGAAAATATAGATGCAGTAGATCAAGCTGTTGTGCAAGCAATCTGTGAGAGACAGCTCATTTACAGTGTCAGTTATGATGGCCAAGATTCCTCAGATGGTGTTGCTTTAGTTGAAACTCTTGCCATCTCAGCTACTGCTGTGCCTGACAGTTATGGGCAAGAAGATCACCTTGGTGGGTTGCCAGTTATCCTCCACCTAACTGAGGCAGAGCTTGCGAGTAAACAAAGAGCTGATCAAAGTATAAGGCATGTCATTTCCCAGATCGAGCAGGGAGAAAAACCACCTCCAACCTTGCGACATGAACTCACTGAGCTTCCACTGTTGTTGAGGGAGTTAAATCGCCTTGAACTCCGTAATAACAGCTTGTACCGGAGGCGCCAAGTGGGCTCTCAGACCTTTTATCAGTTTGTGCCCAGCTGAACTGCGTGACCCAGTTTTGACCAGCCTACACAATCATATGGGCCATATGGGGATTGACCGCACACTGGATCTTGTAAGGACCAGATTCTTTTGGCCAAAAATGGCTTTGGATGTTGAGAAAAAAGTCAAAACATGTGGCAGGTGTGTAAGGAGGAAGGCGCTACCTGAGAGAGCTGCGCCTTTGGTCAACATTAACACCACCAGACCCCTTGAGCTCCTATGTATGGACTTCCTCTCCCTTGAACCTGACAAAAGTGGGACCAAAGACATACTGGTGATTACGGATCACTTTACTAAGTTTGCGGTTGCCATACCAACACCTAACCAAAAGGCCCGCACAGTGGCAAAGTGTCTGTGGGAGAACTTTATGGTGCACTATGGAATGCCAGAAAAGTTACACAGTGATCAAGGACGTGATTTCGAGTCCCACACAATAAAAGAGCTCTGTCGAGTGGCCGGCATACACAAAGTAAGAACAACCCCATACCACCCTAGGGGCAATCCCGTTGAGCGATTTAATCGCACCTTACTAGACATGCTAGGTACTCTTGAAAGCCCAGAGAAATCTCGTTGGCGTGATTTTGTAAAACCCCTGGTCCACGCCTATAATTGCACCAGGAATGAGGTGACAGGATTCACACCATATGAACTGATGTTCGGACGTCAGCCTCGTCTGCCGGTTGATTTGGCGTTTGGATTGCCAGTGCAAGGGGGTCAGCAAACATCACACGCAGAGTATGTGCAAAACCTTAAGTCACGACTTGAAGACAGCTACAAGATAGCAATTGAAAATGCTGCAAAGATAGCACGCAAGAACAAAATGAGGTATGACAGGCGTGTGACTGCTTCAGACTTGGAAGCTGGAGACCGAGTATTGGTCAGAAACGTTCGCATTCGAGGAAAACATAAGATTTCAGACAAGTGGGAGTCAATTGTCCACGTGGTGGTGAGGAGAGCAGGTACCCCCCGCCCGTCTATACAGTCAAACCTGAAAATCAGGACGGTCCTTTGAGAACACTGCATAGGGACTTACTCCTTCCATGTGGTTACTTGACTACAGAGGTCAACAAGACGTCTGACCAGCAGGCCACAAGGCGCAGGCCAGCAACCCGTTCAATCCTATTGTGGAGGAGAATAATTTCTCAGACGATGAAGATGAAATCATTCCTGTTTACTATTTCAGAGAACCCCCAAATGCTCAGTCTACCACAGTTCATGACAGTCTAGTGCAGCCTGATCCAACTATGTCTACTGTGCAGGATAAACAGCATACTGAACCTCCAAGCAATTGTCCTGTGAATGTTCAAAATGTTGATTGCACTCCTGAAATTAACAAGCCACCTAATATGTCCAATGGTGCCTCAGACAGTTCCCTCACACTTAATGATCCTAACTGTCATCACTACGACACTGAGGACCTACTTACCGAAAGAGTCATGTTTGATGAACAAGTTGATGAAATCGTTATGACCGAAAGTAACTTACCTGATGGTAACTTACCTGATGATGACATCCAAATTGAGCAGCTTCCAGTGTTCCTTGACGTGTTAGAGAGTGAAAAGGATATGAGTCGTAATGGAAGTAAAGAACCAGAAGAGGAAATAATGGATACAACAGTCAGGAGATCAGAGAGAAACCGTCAGCCGTCAAAGAGACTTGAATATACTGAACTTGGAAACCCCTTTGTCACAGTTGTTAAATCATTCTTTCAGGGTTAACCACAGCTGTGGCTGACATTTTAAGTGAGGATGAGAACTCATATCCTTCTGTCTTGTACCCTGAGATACAAACAGTTCAACTATTGCCATGTACAGGGACGTACATGAGTTCAAAGGGGGAGAGTGTAACCAGGTTTAATAATGAGAAACCCTGTTTAGCTGTCTAACCAAGTCACGAAAGGGTTAACTTTAATTTTGTATCTTTGATGGACATTTAAGTGAGCCAATGAGTGAATTCTATGAGGCACTGAGCTGACCAATCAGCTGCCAGCTAGGCTCCGTTACAGTTACGCCTCTAGTTTCGTGTCACTGCACGTTCTTTTGGCGCTTGCACTTGAGCATAGGAGGCTGCGTTATATGCTTGGTAAGATGGACAAAACAATATGAAGTGAATTAAACAAGTTCTGTAATCATTATGGATTATACTGACTATACTTTATTGTAATATAGAGTGTAAACGAAAGCTGTGCCTGAGTCCACTGTTGTCACGGAGCTAAAGGCAGTGAATTCCGTTAAAATGGTGAGTTGTTTATCTAGACATCTGAGTTCGCTAATATTCAGGCTAACAGGCCAGGCTGTTGAAATTGCATCATCCATGAAGGATGCAATTTATGTAAATTTACTTTTGATACTAGAGAGAAATTCATATAGTTTTGATACCTGAGAAGAAACATAAGAGCTGTTGTACGAGATAAATATTTTTATATTGCATTATAGGTGTACTGAAATATTATATCATTTTATTTTTTTTCTGGAAGCCTATAGCAGTCCATTTATTCACTGAATGGTAATTGAAAGACATGATTTGGCCTTATTTATAGGTCAGGTTTTGGTAAAGAGTTGGAAACATCGTGCAGAGATCCTTTCCACGGAGTGATCCACACGTTCCAGACGTTCTCCCAGAGAGTCATAGATTCCCAGTCCGGGTGGCTGGGTGGCGAGCCAACCGTGTTTGTGACTCTGACTTTAGACGGATAGCCAGGATCATCCTCTTCATCTTCATGGTGGTAGGACAAATACTATCACAAGTTAAAAAAGGGCCCCAACGGTGAAACTGGACTCTTGTCAACCAAGGCAAGTCGAACCGAGGACGAACTGAGCTCAAAGATACTGAAAAGAGAGGGTTTTGTTTTGTTTACGTGCGCACTTTATTATTTTAGTTTGTTATTTTTCATAAATGTGTTTTTTCTTGTATGTATGTTCCACCCTGTGAAGCTAATACAGGTTGCCTAAACTGTCATTCTGGTGTGGTATATTTTTTTATTGATATTCAATTCTCAGGCTCTTAACAATTTAGCGTCTTCTGATTCTGGTCCAAATCGTATTTATGATAACCTCTACGACTACTTTAGACTATTAAACCTATGTACATTATTACTACCTCGTAATAAGGGTTACATAAGCATTATTTTCGGAGCGGAAAAGTTACAAGAAGGAAAAAATGTGACTCGACCAAGAAGGTCAACAAAGCCTGATCCATGCTTGAAGAGATTCGGGGGGGGACTCGAGTTAAATTATGTGAATGGGTCAACAACGGCATTCACGTTTGATCTGTGTAGCGTCATTGATTGTAATGGAGAGAACGCGAGTTATAGGGGATATGATTTGTACCTGTGTGATGACAATGGATTAGAGCTTGCGTGTCATACAAACACCATGCAGTCAATGTCCGGCTGTAGTTCTTGGGAAAGTGTCAGAAAATACCTAGGGGTATGGAGTCCTACTGGGGAGGGTCAAGGAATAGGACCAGGATGGAAGACTAAGGTATCATTCCAGCGGGATTTCAGTCAAACCCAAAACCCTGTAACCCTCTCATTGGGGAAAATAACGCACGCCACTGATTTATTCGTTAGAAAATGGGTTCCTGAAAAAAGTTCAATGTATATTGCCCTAGGGGCGGATGTCACAGGAACAGATCCAATAGGACTAATCAAGATAAACATAATTACACCATCCCGGGTAGGACAGAATAACACAAGAAATAACACCATTCCCATAACATCAATGAGACAGAAAAGTGTAGAAATAGACTACACCAAGCTGAAGCCTGAAGATATGATTGAGAAAGCAACAGGATATGGAGAGACCAACTTGTGGTTAGAATGGTTAATAAATACGGCCAAAGAACAAAAATTAGATGATTGTGTAGCCTGTGCGGGGGCCAGACCAAGATTACATATAGAACCAGCTCCTTTGTATCCCAATGATACGTGGGGATATGACTGTATGTTATCATTAACCAGGACATTGGGATCTACTAATTGTACTACCCTAGCATCTATATTTCCCCCAATATCTAATGAATCAAAAACAGGCCCATTTACGCCCAGAAAAGATAATTACACCTGCTTTAACTTTACAGTGCAATCCCGACTATTAATTATGGACAGATTAACAAGGCATGGTGTGACGTCATTATACCTGACAATGGAACATTGATAGGGCCATGGGCAAGAGCAGGATTATATTACTATTGTGGTGACAGACGACTGTTCACTAGAGTACCAAAGAACACGAAAGGCCTATGTGCTATGGTTAGGCTAGGGGCGCCTCTGACATTAATAGGTGAAAAAGCAATGAGTCTGAACAAAGGAACCACTTCATTAGTTGGGCGGCATGTCATTAGAAAACGAACAACAGCCATAGATCTGTCATTAAACAGTCCCACGTACATAGATGCTATTGGAGTACCTAGAGGGGTTCCGGATGAATTTAAATTGGCAGATCAAATCGCAGCAGGCTTTGAAAATATTCCTATCATAGCAGGATTATTTCCAGTCACCCCAAACAAGAACGTTGACAGAATTAATTATGTCCATTACAATGTCATGAGATTAACAAATATGACAAGGGCCGCGGTAGAAGGCCTATCAGAACAGTTAGCCCCAACATCTCTCATGGCAGTACAGAATAGGATGGCATTGGATATGTTGTTAGCAGAGAAGGGAGGAGTTTGTCACATGTTTGGCGATTTGTGTTGCACTTTCATTCCAAATAATACTGCCCCGGATGGCTCTGTAACAAAAGCTTTAGAAGGATTAAGAATATTATCTGTAGAAATGAAGGAACATTCGGGCATAAACAACCCCATGGGCGATTGGTTGGACAAAGCATTGGGTAAATGGAAAGCTTTGGTCATGTCCATAGTAGTATCAATAGCAGTGTTTTATAGCCATCCTAGTGACATGTGGATGTTGCTGTATACCATGTATCAGATCCCTGTGCAACCGACTGATAGTTGCGGCAATAGAAAAGAAAGATCTTACCCCACCCCCGTATACCATGCCCCTGTTGCAGTGGCGGCTGCTGATCTTTTAAAGAGGGGAAGCTCATCATTTTCGGCCTAAATCATAAAAATTGTCCATTTATTTATATGTAAATTCTGCCCTACGTTCCTTTTCAAGAAAATGCTCTGTAACCCTGTCGTACCAACTAGGCGTCTTTTCCAGTGACTTGACCAGTGTCCTCTCAATGGCCAGCAGAGCTAGGCTGCTTAAACGGCCTTGGCCCATTGTGTTACGGGTGACTATATGAATTAATGAACAAACGATCTAATATATATATATATATTTAACTCAACGGGAGGAAATGTGTGAATTATGTTAAACTGAAACAATGAATGTGGTGTGAAATTGTGTGAAATATACGATGAAGGTTGCAGCAGTTTGTCTTTCGACTACACATGCAAAATCCGCGATGGGACTGAGTTGGAAATGGAGACACAGAGTGATACGCGTCATAATCTGAAGACCACGCCCACACCAACCGTCTCTTTGCATTGCGAGAAGCTGCCGCCTCCCTTGTCATTTATGATTTATAAAAAAAAAAAAAAAATGTCTAAAAGCTGATATGTGACAATGTGTATAGCAAACAAGCTAAAAAAAACAAGAAATACGTTTTTATAAGCTGTCGACCCCAAAAAACGAGCGTTTTAGGACATAAAAGTGGATTAAAAAGAGATGACAGACCCTCCAATCATCACGCAGACGCTCGGAGTCCGGGCCAGCCCACTCCTCCATTCATCCCAGAGACGCTGAGCGTCCGTGGGCGGGACATAATCGCAGCATTATCCAATGACCGTCTTGTTTCTAAGCACTGAAAAAAACTGTTTAAAGCAGCCCCATTGAAGTCAATGGACGCTGGGCTTCAACAGAGTAATGCACTGTACGCTACGGGAATGAATGAGAAGGAAATCGAGTCAGCCGACCTAAGTAGCTGATTCTGAACGAAATTGTTTTCGTTCGAGATGAACGTGTTTAACGCATTTTTAGTCAATAAAATGTTAACATAATAGTACATATATTTGACCATTCATTTTTTGACAATTATAGGGGAAGCTGAGCTTCCCTTGCAGTCTTAAAGAAATCGCGACTGCCCTGTTGGCAACAAACCAAATATCAGATGATGAGGGAGATGATGAGGATTATGTGTGACCTCTTACGAGGTCAAGAGAGGGATTGAGGGATATTACTGTTGTTATTACATATTTTATTGCGTGTTTCTTATTGTGTGAAGATATATTTTTGTTTCATACATTCATTCATTGTGTGGTCTGCACTGTGAATGCAGAGTGAGGGCCTGTGTGCGATATTAAGGTGCTTGCAACAGGAATGTGGTATGTGTAGAAGAGTGGGGGAGGTATGTGGTATGTGTAGAAGGATGGGGGAGGTGTGTGGTATGTTGTTTTGCAGGAACCAAAAGGACAAAGCAGAAGTTGGTGATTGGTGGAAACAAGGGAGACCCCCGGCCCCTGCAGAAGAGAGATCGTCGTGACATACCATATATATTGTGTGACCAGTACTTTGGGGGTTGTTGGTTTTTTTAGAGGACAGAGGAGTGTTCGTCCAACAACCCAGCATGCTGTATTTTTTTTGTTATCTGTTAATAAACCTCATTTCATTGGAAATCGTCTCCCTTCAATTTTTGAATATGCAAGGACGCCTATAAAGTCCAACAATTTACAAATGTAACCTGAGTTAAATGGTTCCCTATTTATAATATGTACACAATCAGCATTTCATTGTTTTCAGGACCAATGCTTGATGTCATCATCTTATCCAGAAGAGCCAACCATTTAAACAAAAGTGAGTGATGTTAATGCCACTGTAGGAATTTAGCATTATGTGTATACCAATTAAACTTCTGCTTAATGTTAAATTCCCTTTTAATAATTGTGTCCTAATCTGTGAAATGCAGGCTGAAGTCTTCTAATTGAATTATGAGAAAAGGAGCATCGAAGTTTGATTTCAATTATTATTAATATCACTATGTGATGGGCCGAATGGAGTTTGGAATTGGGAATAGAACATTTCGTTTCCCGTTCAAACTACACCCAACACTGATAACTGTGATTTAAATAAAAGGTTCCTAAATAACCTACGGCTTCAGAAGTGGCATCTGCTTCCACAAAAGTGGATACTTTTAGTGGGAATGTAAGTAATAACTTAAATATCATTACATATCATGGAAACTGTAAAGTAATTGGTTCTCACAGTGAATCATATATTTTACATTTGTTTACATCCACAGGTGGGGGATGAGTTGGAATCCTTGATGACTTCAGCAAGTTCATCTTCAGCAATGATGAATGTCCAGGTACTACGAGTGCGAGCAGAAGTATGTAGTGTTCTTGTGCATGTGTTGCATTTTAAAGTATTTCTCCATCTTTGTAAGGTCTCTTGCCCTGTATGTTCTTTCATATATCCAGAACACTTTATTGACGTACACGCAAGTACCTGTGGGGACAGGTAATTATTTTATTGTTTTACGATTAACCGTTGGTTTGTGTGGCAGTAGTTTCCATTTAGCTAAATTGTATTGTCTCTTTCAGATTTGAAGATAGGCCAAACATAGATTTGGACGCAATGGAACAAAAGCAAGATAAGCCAAACAGGTCCATTTAAATTACAGTTCTTTTTTAACTTTGCAAAAAGCTGTTAATCTGTTGATTTTTGTTAAGCCTTACAGAGGTGGTCATCAAACTTAAAGAGGCAATAGACCCCACAACTATTTTCAGTGTCTGCGTCACAAGGGAGGACATGTTTAGCCAAGGATTGACACAGTGGAAACGGCTTAAGAAGTCTTCTCCGAAGAATCCCCTCAGTGTCACTTTCATTGGAGACCCTGGTACAGACAGTGGTGTTCTAATGAAGGAATTTCTGACAGGTTTGTTTTGTTTTCCTTAGATGCAGTAGTGCCATTGAATAGTTTATGTATTATGAAATATAATCATAATTTTTTCCACTAAGGTTAGCGCATTTGATTATTAATATTAATACACTTTAAAAAAAAAAAATGATGGCTGGGATTGAGGCAAAATTCTTTGAGGAAGGGGATTCTGGGAGAAATTTGAAGTATTCTATCACATTCAGAGTTTCAGCATGACAATTACAGGTTTGTTTATTAATTTCCTGTAATGTGAGTTTTTCATCTAAGGCCTTGTGGCTGTGAGCATTACACAGGATGGCCCCCCGCCTACTTTTTTCTTGGAGTGGATATACAATTTCATCTCTACTGGGAAGATTAATAAAGATCAGCTGTCTAAGTCTGATGAAACAGATGCAGACCTGCTTGACCTGTTTGATAAGGTTTTGTAATTCAATTAATTCAACCCTACTACCTGTATATTTTGCTAAAAGTTAAACCAAACTACGCATTAAGGAATTGTTTTATAGTCTTTAGATTGAGACAGCGGACACTACAGCCTTGCTTGACCTTTCTGAAAGAATCATAGCATGCGGGTACACTGGATCTTTAGCATGTGATAGAAAGGAGGACATTGTCAGGGTTATGTTTTTTTTGTGATGTTTTGTAGTACTTTTTTAATCTGATTCTTAATGACTCAAACCCTAATCGCTTGATTTAGGAGAGAAAAGGAATAAAGAACCAGACTGAACGAATAACAGAAGTTCAATTTCCAGGCCTGAAACAGAGACGATATAGTTAATGTCTGTTCAATTATTTAAGTGATGCTTTTGTGGCGTTATGGGGAAATGAGAGCACGCTCTCAAATAGCAAATCTATAATATGTCACAACTACGCCACCCCAGCATTGAACCAGCTGGGGAAATACCCCTACAAGGGCACACAAGTTCGTTTCTCTCTCTCCCACAATCACAAGACACTGAGACGTGAATACGTACAGAAAAATATAATTCTTTATTTGATAATCATAAATAATCTAAAAGGCTACTAGAGTCAGTAAAACAATGGTGCTAGCGGGCCAGGCCACTGGTTGGTATATGAGCAACGAAGCTCAATCAGTACACAGACATGCAGACTCTCGGGATGGAGCTGGGGTGCACCATTAGCTGGGCAGGCTAAGCGGTGGGCCTCAAATTAGCCCGCAATGAGGACACCGTGCCCACAACTTCGCAAGCACACACTAGTGAAATACACTACAAGAAAACCTCTACCGCACACTTAAGGAGAATTTCCATCACCAGGCATAAGATGTCTAGCCTGCCCGCTTTTGGGTTACCCCACTCCTGCAAAAGAAAGAAAAACAATTAACCAAGTATATAACTGCAGCCTCTCAGAAAACCGCACTAATTGCTAATATTGCCAACAATAAGCAATCAACGGCAAATAAACACCATTGCTTACCAATAGTAGCAAGGCAAAAAGCACAAACACAAATAAATCAATTATATCCAAATCTAAACCCAAGCGAAATATTACAATAAGAAAAAGAAACAAACAAACGTAAAATAGCCATACACAGCAGCTGCACGTGGAACCGTTGTCCGAAACAGCTGTAAGCAAGGCAGTTGTCAGAAACGGCTGTAAACAAATAATAACAAAATAGAAGCAAAACAAATTATAACAAAAACAAATGAACAAAAGCAAAACAGCAGCGTCGAGGCCAACCAGCGTCGTGATCAAACGCCGAATTTAACCCCCGATCAGCAGGATTTCCGTTCACGCATCCGGCAACCCATTCCTTCCTCCCATTTACTGTACAGAGGAATTCACGGGTCATACATATGCAACATAAATAAAGTCCCACGCCCGCATATACGCCATAGAATGGACCTACAGAGCAGAAGAGCAGCAGTCACTCCCAACACGCAGTGTTACACGAGGGATCAAATCGCAATTAGTAAACCGGAACTTCAGCAGCGTTGTAGAGGGAAACCCTCGACCAATACACTCTGTACCTCCAAACAGACACCAGCTGCGTGAAAAAGTTAGTAAGCACGCAATCTAGATGCCAGCCCATAGCTATGGCAACCAAACACCTACCTCACGCAATGAGCAGTAGAGCGGCAGTCACTCGCAGCACAACATGTGTGTGCGATTGGTTCGCTTTCCTACACTGGAACTACAGCAGCAATGTAAAGGGAAAACCCTCAAGCAGTACGATTCGCACCTCCAGACAGACACTAGCTGCACAGAAAAGTCAGTAAACACCCACACCATCTAGACGCCAATCCATACTAAAGGCAAACAAACACATACCTCACCCCCAGAGCACTCAAACACCGGCAACCAACACCCCGATGATGCAAGGATGATGCAATATCCTACCGCTCTGGAGATGCCCCTTATATAGTCCAAATAAGGCCCGCAAAATAATCATGGGGCGGGGACAAGCTTAAAGGGGAACTTCACCAAACTTTGTTTAATAGTTGACGTCTGTACAATAATTTATCAAATATTTTTACTCTTTTGACTGTTCATGGAGATTTCAAAATAACAGAAACTTTAATAACATATTTTTATTTTTTCTTCTGACTTTACTCTTATATGAAGTGCTGTTATCCTGCATTCCTCTGTCAGAATCTTGCCAATGCTCCAGCAAATGTGCCAAGGATTGGAACTCTATGGCCTCCTTGAAATATTGAAACAAAATCAGCCTTTATTTCAACAGGTTTTTGTTCCGGGCCACTTTAAAAAAGTAAGTGTTGTAACTTGCATGTTAACCAGATTGCTTTTGATTTGTTTATGATACAAGGTTGTTCTTTCTGATTTGCAGCCTAATGCAGATTTTCTCGTGAAGGCCCTGTCACCCATTTTAAGTGAGGCAGGTTCAGTCAAGCGGCAGAGGGAATCAAGAATTGTACATTTCTTGCAGGACTTCATTCAAAGCCTTGAAGGTGAAGGTAACATTACTCTGAATTATATTCCACTTACATCAATTTCAGGATGGTGCATTCAGCCACCATTATTTAAAAATACTATGCCATGAATCATAAAGAAAAGAGAAAGAGCAGACATGGAAATGTTTTTGATCTTGTTTTTTGCAGAACTGAGCAGTGCTCAGGAATGGAGAGGTGAAGGTGTCATGATTCCACTATCATGTCATGTTTATTCTTGTCTTGCAGTGGAGTCATGGCATAGCCTTAGGGTTTTGTGGGAGAAAGACATGCTTTGTTTATATTTTTGCTTGGCATGCTCTTTCCCGTGTCTCGTCAGTGTTTCCCGCCACCTCGTTTCCTTGTTAACCTTACCAATAGTGCTTAATCCCCAGCACCTGTTCCTTGTTAATTATCCTTTGTTTGTTCCCTTTAAAGAGTCCTCATGTTTCATTGTCCGTGCTCGTTCATTGTAGACCTGTACCTGTACCTGTACCTGTACCTGTACCTGTACCTGGTACTGTACGCTGTACCTGTACGCTGTACCTGTACGCTGTACCTGTACGCTGTACCTGTACGCTGTACCTGTACGCTGTACCTGTACTGTACTGTACCTGCTGTACGCTGTACCTGTGTACCTGTACCTGTACCTGTAACCTGTACTGTACTGTGTACCTGTACCTGTACCTGTACCTGTACCTGTACGCTTGTACCTGTACCTACTGTACCTGTACGCTGTACGCTGTACCTGTACGCTGTACCTGTACGCTGTACCTGTACCTGTACGCTGTACCTGTACGCTGTACCTGTACGCTGTACCTGTACGCTGTACATCGTCTTGTGTGCATTTACCGCCGCTTCATGTTTAGATTGCATTGCATTGCATTGCATTGCATTGTTCCTGTTTTGATTGCCTTGTTCCTGTTTCCCCGTGTCTAGTAAGTGTACGTTTAGTGTTTGTATTAAGTGTTTGTTTTTCTAGTCTAGTTAGTCTGTGTCCTTGTTTTAATTATTAGTTTATCTAGTCTTGTTTTTTTTCCCATCGTGGGTTTTGTTTTGCCTTTTTGTAAGTGATTTTGTGTATTAAATAATCTGTTAATCCCATACTATCGCTTTATCTGCCTGCAATTGGGTTCTCCTGCCTTGTCTCCCAAGACAACCCTGACAGAAGGTGACGACAAACAGGGGGAGTGCAATAAAGAAGAAACAGAAAAAGACAAGATCACTGTCTGCAGTTTTATGCAGTGGCTTACTGGTCAGGGACATGTTCCCATTACTTCTGCACAGAGCGAAAAATGTTAAATATATGTAGAATTTGATCACGACTGTCAGCTGCGGTATGGTCAACACAGTATATGCTACCCTCTCGTAAACGCATGTTCCTGTACAATGACCTTGCCTACACGGCATCTGTGGACTTACACAGAGTTCCTTTTCATTATAAGTCAGGCTTTGAGCAACAGCAGAGAATTTGGTCGTTCATGAGATGAGTGTTTGGTCACTGTATGCACACTTTGTATGCTAAAAATGTTTTGAGGTTATAGCAATACGTCCCAGTCTAGATCTGGCTCTTCAATGTCCTAAGGAAAAGAAGTTAACGACATGGTCCAAAAAATCCACTTAATGTATGCATAAACAGCAGTGTGATGACAGAGGTACTAAAGCAGGGGTCACAATACCTCATAACTGTCCAACTGATCGATATTTGTGTGCATCAGTCCAATCTGCCACAGCTGCTCTGGGCTTCGATTGCCTTCTGTTGAGAGTGGATGATGATTCCAGGCTTCTGCAAATGTGTCCAAGTTCGCATGAAGTCTTGGGAGAAAAGTGTAGTGCACACTGAAAAGGTCCTCAACCACTGATATGTCAAGCAGTCCTTCAGACTCCAGGAAGTGTAGCATGTCTAAGTATTTGTTGGTCACCATGATTCTGACATCATGCCAAAGACGCTCAAAAGTAAATTTTACATTTTAAATCAAATTTTTTTGCTTTAAAATAAATTCTGTGAACAATAATTATGAGGTGAAGTATGATAAATAAATGTAAAATATTTTGTCACCTAAAGGGAACTGGAAAGCTACCTACAGATGTTATAATGTGCAGTTACTGAAATTACAAAGTCCTTTCATTTTGGAATTTTCAGAAAATTGCCGGAAAATTTTACCGGAAATGAAACTTCCCCGGTCAGTGCCTCTTGAAGTGAACATGAACCTGGCAATCTGTACATTCTCCACTCCTTGGTCTCCCCTGACCCTGATTTAAAATAAATATTGAAATACATTTACAGACATTAAAATTTAAAATATTTTTCTGTAGTATTGCTCAAATTGATGGTAAACCAAATTTTTGGTCTCCTACTGAGAAGTTGTATGCTGTTAATGCACGGTTATTGTTTGCTGCATTCAAGTACAGAACCTCAAAAAACAAAGGAAAAGGAACAAAAGTGAAACGATAAGCAAATATAGGTAGGAGGAAATGTAACACACTGGAATCAATTGTATTACATCCTAGTTTTCAATAAACAGGAATCATAGTGACTGGACTTTATCTTGATACCAGATGACTAGTAACATTGTAAATCAAATACAAACCTGGTAAAACTTGTTTTTTTACAGAAACAGAGTGTAAACATACCTTCCTGGAGTAACCATCCACACCACCAAATATTATTATGTTGTACCTCTTCAAAAGACAGAAACCCAAACATGCTTTGTAATTTTCTTGTGATGTTCTTTTCTGCTACACTTCCATTTGTTTTCATTGTATTGTTCAACTTAGATTTTCTACTGACTAGCAACAAATAGCAATATCTAATGCAAATTGCGTAAGACTAGAAGGAGACAGGAAGGATGGTTGATTTTAACCATATCCCCCTCAGTCACTGGAAATAAAAGCAGTAAAAATTAAGAGGACATTTATATACATGCTTAGAATACACTTAAGCACTTACCGTATCAATTTGTGATTTGTGTCTATGTGGACAAGAGAAAGAGTCCCCCGAACAGAGCAGGTTCTTCTCATCACACATCCCAGTATTCAAAGGATTCCAACTGATCAACTCGGTGCATTGAGGCAGTTATTCTGTGCCATTGCACACGTATACCTGAAGACAACAACCTCCCTCCGACCATTCTGTAACCAGATGCAAGCATATCATCCTTAATTGCTCGAACAGAGTTATCCAACTCCTCATCTGTGATGCTGCTATACAAGTCTGAGACGGAAAGGCCAAAATCTTTCATCCTTCTAAAGATGGTTCTCGTGGAAACACCAATCATTTTTGCAATGTAGTGATGAAGCCTGAATGATATCAGTGGGTATTTCCACATGTCTACAGAGTGCTTGCATGAGGTAGAGCTGCTGGCGACAGACAAATTCATTGTAATCAGGGTCAAGCGATGATCTGAGAAGTGCGCTCTCAAACTTAGAGAGAAGCTCCTCCAACAGTTGCCTTTTCAGAGTTTGCTGCAGAATACAGAGAAATACAATTTGCTTTAACCCAGACACATTAGATATCAACAAATCATAAAATGATCTTAATCGTCATTTTTAAACCTATGAATAACCTAATGAGCACAGTGTCTGAGGATGGGTTTTGACTAGAAGGGATACAACTACCTTCACTGGGCATGCAGACTTAAATACCGTATTGTTTGTTGTCACGCTGAAAACAGTTAATTAATCTTTTTTTTATTATTGTAAGGTTAGGTTTAGGGTTGTGGCAGGTGTAGGCGTTAGCTAATGTAATTTCTTGTAATTATATGATGAGATTTTGCACCACTTTCGTAGCTGTTTCCCTTCTAGCAACAACCCTGAGGATGAGTTAAGTATAGTAAACCCCATTTGAACATACCATATTTTGTATGTAAATATATAATAGTAATAGTAATTACTATTATAATTACTAATAGTAATACCCAGGACAACAACATTTGATTTGGTTATAAATGTGTTGTTGGTTGGTATTTTGTAGTGTTAAAAAACATTGTTGTTTGAGTAACTTAAATATAGTGGTAGTTCACAGTGATGAGAAAGGGTATAGTGGTAAATTACACCAACTATGACTGTGTTCCCATTTGCCTCAATACCTACAACTAGCTATAACTAGTTATTTGATGATAAAACACAGCGCAGTGTTATAAATATAAAATGAAAATATATACATTTCGACACATTTACAACGCTATAACCGTAAAACACATCACTACAGGAAACAAAAAAAATCATGCTAAAAAAAATTGATAAAACATTAATTAAATAACATAAAAACAACAATGCTAAATATTAAAGAAACATATTAAGTGGTAACTCAGATGCACCTGGTCCGTTGGTGAAGTCATGTCTGTAGGTCTAGATTGATGATCACGGAGGTCCAATCATAAGTGACTTTCAGAAAAGGGGAAGTAACCAATGACGTTTGTGGTTACAACCAAACAGCAAGTCCCGCCCCGCGACTGCCAAGATTAAAAATGTTCGCGCGAGCAAAAGCAGCATGCGAGTGCGCGAGCCTGTATATGCGCGTCCTTAGCGCGCGAGGGCTTGTAATTACGCGCACAGAAGATGTCATGCGCATGCGAGGGTTTCAAATGAGCTCGCGGGATCCCGTTTCTTCGCGTGTAGATCCGTTGTCCTCTTGCAGATGTCATAGTCATCTGTCATGATCCAGCCACAGAAGTCATGACAGAAGCCCCTCCTTAAGGAGCGGCAACCTGACGCTCCTCAAGGCAACAAACAAGACGTGACAGACAGTGACACAGACAAAAACAGGGCAACATAATAACTACAATAACCATAAAGAGACACAAGAGTCCAAGTAGGAGCACAAAAGTCCAAGGGGGAGTACAAGAGTCAAAATAAAGTCCGCAAGGGCACGACTGGGGAACAAGCACATACACAACAAACAATATTTCAGCCCCTTGTTCTGAACGTGTCCACCCATTGCGCCGCCGCCATTTTTTCTTTTCGCATGTGTGAAGTTCCAACACCATGGCAAAAGTAGCAAAGCTTACGAACTGTTCTGTTGTTGGCTGCACAGACCACAGAACAATGTTCCCAGCCTCACAGGAGACAAGAGAGCAATGGATTTATTTAGTTTTCAATGGAAACATCCACACTGAACGAGGCAAAGCTGCAAATAAAGACATTGTAAGTACCGGTATTTTTTAAGTAAGACCCCAGGGACCTGTGGCAACTTAAAAGTAGATAAAATGTCACTGTGACACGTTTGTCCGTTCACTATTAGAAAGCAATGTCTGTGGCTTGTTAAGATGCGACGGGATTGTCCTGTCTAACGTTAATTTGACTTAGAGAAATAGCGATGCGTTTGTCTAGAGTATCTTCACTTGAGAAAACTGTGTGTATGGTTTGTAAACACGGGACGCGGTTCTCTATCACGAAAGCGGTTGTGAACGGACCAACAGGGACCGGAGGGGCTTCCCAAATGGCCCTGGGGGAAACAGGTGTGCTTATCGAAAACAATGTGTTTGGTGTTCAAAGACGAGACCTTGTTTCTCGTTTGCTTTATGTGACCCTACTTTCTTGTTTTGTCGCTGGAAGCACAGGCTCACAGCACTGGCTGCATTTTCTGTTGAAAAGGGGGGGGAGACTAGCGGCTCACTTGCACTTAAAGAGACACACATACCAAAACAGAGTGTTTCTCCTGCAAAACACAAAAGTTGGCACGTAGCGCATGGTACATTAAAAGATCTGTGTTGTTTTTTTAGCTGAAACTTCACAGACACATAATGTGGACCTCTCTGATTTACATTACATTTGTGTAAAACTAGAAAAAAATCAATCAAGGTATTTGATATAGTTAAAGGGGGTGTTTCATGCATTCTGACTTATTTACAGTGTAAAACATTCCGACTACTTATGCTTAACATGGTCAACTTGTCAAAAAACGAGTTGGACGAATGATGTTGTATTTCTGTTTAATTGGTAATGTTTAAACATACAGTACAATCTAATGAGCCAAACATGTTAATTGGTCCTTGGGAATTGATTTCACTCCTCATCAATTTCCTCAATAGCATCACTTTGACAAATAATTTATAGGCTATTACTGTAAGAAGATGGAGGAACGCGAGCTGCAAGGCTTAGCACGGGCCCAGAAAAATTGCTGGATCAAGATCACCCATGGATGCGTCTCGATCAGCTCCCTAGTTCCAGAAGTCATGAATCAGAACAGTATATCAACGAAGTCAGGCGCAGTAAGCTCCCTTGCTCATTACACATTGGGAGACTGTTAATTTATTTTACTGCGATGTGACTGCTTAAGCGCTGTAACAATTCACTGTCTGCCTGCTTCCATCATCGGACTACACTACCCATAATCCTTGGCACCCGTCTCCCATGATCTTCATCTCTGGACATTAGTTGTTTCTCCCCACACCTGTGTATCCCTCGTTATCTGTTGTATTTAAGTTCTCCCCTTCATTGTGTAATTTGCTAGTATTGTGACTGTCTATGGTGTTGTGATGTCCCTGTGTTCTCTGTGGATTAAAGAAAACCCGTTTGTTAATCTGCTTGTTTCGAGTATTCCCTGTAGGAACCCTGACAAGCGCGTTGTGATAAATACTGGAAAGACACTTTTACAATTATTTTGTTACATAACAAGCAAGGGCGGTTCTAGGGTGAGTGGATATCTGGGGCTTAGCCCAGAGACAACTTTATACATGTGAGAATACACGGTATAATAGACTTTAAAAACATAGAGGGCCGTTAATATTTTGCATTCTTGTGCGATTGCAGCATTCTATAAAAACTGAAATATTATCAACCCGCTACCGCGCCAATGTCCAAAAAAGAGAGTGATGTGGTGCACTCTATTTGAGATGATTCGCAGGGTGTATTGTAATAAAAACATCCGGGGCTTTAGCCTCCTTAGCCCACCCTTAGCACCGCCTCTTCATATCAGTGCATACATTTGATCTTATATTACATTTAAATGTTAAGTAGATTGTGTCCCCTGCCTGTCTAGCAATGTGTGTTTAGGCTATACATATGGTAAAAGAAAAGTCTTCTCAAAGTTTTTCGTGATTTCCAAAAAGTGTCACGTGATTTCAAGTAAGGGAACATAAGGAGCACTGACACTCCCTGGTTTTGAGTTGCATTGTGGGATTTTTTAGGAAACAAACATTTCAGTGCAATGAAAGAATTTGCGAATGAGACTCTTTGATCAGTGCCCTGACTCTTGAACAAGGGAGCTGATTGAGACACACCCCATCATACCTTAGCAAGTTATTTTCCTTTAGTTGTGTTAGTAAGGATTCATACAAGATCAAATGTTTCATGTGTCTCCCATTAAATGTTCATTCACTTAATATTGAACAACAAGAATCGTTTAATTTCTTGCTGTTAGTTTTACTTTTTTAATAGACCTACTTAAAGTGACCACCATAGTAGGAAAAAATACAATGGTAGTCAAAAGTGCTGTTTGCTGTCCTACATTCTTCCAAATGTCTTCATTTGTGTTGAACAGAACAATAGTATGTTTCCCCCTACGGTAGAAACTGGGGCAAAATCTGTCTGGTTTTAAGCATTCTTCCAAATATCTTTATCTGTGTTCATCAGAAAAAAGACATTTATACTGATTTGGAACAACTCGAAGGTGAGCAAATGATGACAGAAATTTCCTTTTTGGGTGAACTATCACTTTAAGTACAATTTAATGTTGCACTTTTTACATTAACTTAAGAATATTTTTGGTCAGATACTTTGACTTTTAATTGGATCAAATTTTCTCTCAGTATCTGTACTTTCATTTAAGTATAATTTTTGAATACTTTTTACACCCCTGAATTATACATAATTATACTTAGAACTAACTTAAATGACAAAAACATCTTGGGAAAATTATATAATTTATATGTAATTGTATTGTCTTTTTTTAGTTTGGCCCGATTTGCGTGATAGTTTACGTGGAGAGAGTTGGGTTTTACATCGAATTGCTTTGGCTTCGCAGGACGTGCGCGGGCACGCCTGTTTACATGCACGAGTCTACAACGGAAGCTGCGCCAAACTACACGCGCGGTTCCTTCATCGACTGCTAAGAAAAACTGCTATAATCTGTGCTGCAGCATTTTGAGGCTCACAATACGGGTGCAAACACCAAATCATGTAAGTAGGCTCAAAGGGCTATAATAAGATCATTTAAAATGTTTCTGTGAATATAAAACCTGAATGTTATTATATAGGACAATGCAACTTAATTCGTTATTATTATTATTATTACTAATATAATCTAAATAATCATTTAGCCTAAACTTTGCGATTATTTAATCGGAGTTTAGACGATATAACATGACCAGAGCTGCCTAAAATGAATATCATGAAAACCAATGCGTATTTTCTAACGTGTTGCAGTAAAGCGAAACCAAAAGCATGAGAGACAACTTGGGGTAGCAGGCAGCATAAAACTATTTACCCTCCAATGCCATTAATAAGAAGAGAAACAGAAAATGTGAAGAGTTTATTTCCAGAAAGAGATTACTAGGTTTTTAAATATTTAAAAAATCATGTTTTAATTGTGCATTCCAATTAATATAAATCAAACTGCAGTTGTTTTGTGTTAGAAATACATTTTCACCAGTATATTACAACAGATGTGGTACAATAGTGCAGCCTCTCTGATGTCTTTAAAACCAAAAAATAAATATTTTGTATCATAAGTACAGGGATGTACAGTGTAAACATTTTTTGTAAAAAAGCATGGCAGCACAGGGTGCCAAACGTTTACCATTAACAGACATAAGGGTTGTACAACGTGGACTGAAGTAACTTTGAGCATGAGAAAAAGTGTGTTGATCATACAATAAATGAAATGACATGTTAAGTCTGTAGAAATGAATAATAGATTTCAAGCCCAAATTTTAACAATTCTAACTAGATGATCAATGATCTAACTCTAATCTTCAATTACATTTACACTGCAAAAATTCTCCCGGAAAAGCATGCGGCCGCAAGGAGCGCAGGAGAAGGAGCATGCGCAGACATCACTTTCACTTGTGTGCTGGAGAGAGAGAGAGCATATGTTCGCGAAGTTCAGATGTTTGTTTGTTCACTACATTTGGGTGATGAATGTTATATAAACTGTGGATATAACGTTGGATTTGGAGATTGTTTGAAACTGATATATGGAGCCGTCCCAGCGCTAAAAGATGCCGGACATGAACCGCATGCAATGAGTGGAACTGATGTCTGTGTTTTGTTGGCAATGTGCTTTAGTATAGCCTACCCCTCCCCCCCGCACGCGCCGTATGATGTCGGAAGAAATTGTACAGCTGTATCTATCTTTTATAAATGTGATCAAACTAAATACTCTTTGAAGATACGAAGTGTGCATTACTACTCTATAGATACTCAAGATTAATATGAGATTGGCAGGAACCCTGTGTGTTAGGGCCGCTTTAACAATGGGAAAAATGGTTGCTGCGCCCGGCACATGGTCTAAAAGGGTTGTACCTATTCTCTTAATGACTAATGAGTGTGTTTTGGTCAAAAAGTTCAGTAAACCAATCAGCATCTCATCTCTCATTCCTTTTAAGAGCCAGACACTTCACGCCATGGCGGATCTGCTATTTACATGACAGTTTTCAAAAGCAATGGCTGAACGCGGCTCCAGATAGGAAACGTATGTGATAAAGTAATGTCTGAAGAAAGAGAAAAGGATTCTACCTCTGAGATGAGTCTCTTGGAGGAGCAGAGGTAAGACTGTGTCTGTGACATTTCCCTTTTTTTTTTCATTCTTTAGTTTCTGAAAGAAAAACACATAATATTTATTTCATAAAAATGTAATTAGTTCATTGAGAAAAGATTAATTAAATATTAATGTAATAACTAACCAAAAAATGGAAAGGGGGGTCTGGGGGAGGTTACAGAGCTGGACTGTGGCCACCACCATAGAAATATTGGGAAAGATAACACTTCTACAGCTTCAGTAAGGCTGCTAAGGTGCTTTGGTCTATGTATCCAGCTGCTGAAAAAGCTTGTGCTACTGGCAGTTTTCTCTGTGTCACCCTGTTGCCATAACAAACTGTAATGAGATACAAGATTGGTGCAAAGTTCATCTCATAAATCATGAAATATGACAGGTAGATAAAGAACTGTTGTCAGAAATGAAAAGGTGGAAATGCTGAAAAACTTATCAAATCCAAAAGAGCATAAATCCAACAAGTAAAGAACCAGACACGAAGACCATTCACAAACAACAATGACCACCAACATAAGAAACACAGGGGCATAAATATGCAAACTAATCCGGGATAACAGGAGACAAAATGGGAGACATACATTATGAACAGTAAAGAAGAAACATAAGGAAAGGAAAACGGGAGAGCAGTTCATGAGATGTGGCAAAAGAAATGGGCAAGTGAAAGTAAAGGTCATAATCTACCGTATATCACAACAGTGAGAGGAGTACATTTGAAAGTAGAAGAGATGGTTGTATTGTATTTTTCCTTAGAATTGGACATTCTTTTCTCAGTCTGTCATTGCATATTATAGGTAGGCATGAAACTGGATGTTGTAGCTGATGTAATTTAAGCCTACATGAAACAGTCAAACATGGGATAACACAGGTATGTGAAAAGTATAAAACTGAAAGAATGCAATTGATAGAGGCACTTAAGCATGCAGGTAATAATCAGTTAGTCAAAAGTGCTTGGAGTACTCCTTCAGTATTTGAAAGAGACACAGTTAATACATAAGATTCCTGTCCTATCTCGGAAGATAGTGATGATTCATTATTTGAAGACTCACAGGTTTATTTGAATGTTTCTGTTGACTTCCTGTATCTTAAACATACGTTTCCATTGCACCTGGCTTTGTGGTTGCAGCAGTCTCTCTTTGAGCGTTTTTAACATGACACCCCACACAGATTATTGCTCAATGAGCGATGAACAACAATCATCAGAGATATACAATCCAGTTCATGCTGATAGTACTGCAATTACATGGCAAGCTTACTCTATCCAACGTGTGTCTAAGATGTGATGTCAGGTGTCCCCTGTATCTCGTTGTTGTGCTCTGGAGCACTGGTTCTCATTTCACTCTTCCACTCATCCAAGGCTCTAAACTAACAACTGTTGTGGTCTTTCAGCCGTTCTTATACTCTCGGTTAAAAGTTTTGATGGCAACATTGTGCAAATGTGTTACTTTCATTGGCGTCACTTTCAAGGGATTTTCAGCATAACCACGGTTTGTGTCAATTCTAATTTTACTTGCTGTTTTTTATTTAATAATAATGAACTTGACAGGCATGTGGGGGGGCTATGTTTCACCCCCCTTTGACAACATTATTTTGGCTGTTTTTTAAATATAATCAACATTTTACTTCAGTTTTAGCTTATGTACTAATCTTGCTCATGCTGTATACATTTGACATTGTATACCACAGATTTTATTGATTCTTATTACAAAGTCCTTATGTTCCTCATTTTGTAAGTCATTTTGCTTTAAGGGTCCGCTAAATGAATAAATGTAAACGTAATGATAGCTGAAATGATGCTGTTTATTTAGGAGAGCTTGTGGATTTCTGGTGATTGTGGCATAAGCATGTACATGTAATGGAATATTAAATGCAAATATAAATGATTATTTCGTGAGCAGGAGTGCTGCTAGACTTTACGTATATCAGCACATTCGACCATATTATACAGTACGACTGCACAATTGGGTATATTGTTCCTGCTTTGCCAGTAAAAACGGGTTGCAGTTCCGGGACAGGAACCTGGGACTGGTCGCTCCACAGACATTGACACATTCACTCAAAAGAACAGAAGAAATAGGACAACAAAATGTGATCCCAATTCTGAAGACAGAAAATTCTGAACAATTGCTTTGAAACTTGGAACATGTAGATTGTGTTGTCTTGTTTGCCAAAACGGGTTAATTATATAGTATATTATAAAACCTTCATGCATCTGGTCAAAGTCATTATTACCCTCAAAAAAATGAAACTACGGAAGAATCGCACAAAAATGAAAGTGCTTTAATTACAGATATAAAGCAAAATATATGACATGTAAAGCTGCACTTTTCAGAGGCAAATAAAGGTGCAAACGATTTAAGAGCAAAACAATGTCAGCCAAAGGAGCTCACACTTCTTCATTAAATTGGCCTGCTCATTAAATTCATTTAAGGAATAGTTCACCCCAGAATTCATTTGAATCCATAATTTACTAACCCTCATGCCAGGTGTACATGACTTTCTTTTTTCAGCTTGGTAAAGGCATTAGAAAGGGTCTCACTTTTTAAAGCTTTTATGATGGACTTACGTATGTAATGCGTTTTTTTTTTGGAGCTTCAAAAAGTAAAAAAAATAGTCATTAGCTGACTGAGGTGCCAGTCATTAGCTGTCAGCACTGAGGACCGAACCGGCAACCTTCTGGTCACAAGTCCTCCCTGTGCTCACTGCAGCACGAACATCTTCAAATGTGCTCTGCAGCAGTGTAAGCACATCTAGGTCTGCCAAGACCTAATGCATTAACATGCCATGACCACTAACATGTTAAAATTTATAATCATAGTATCCTAATGAAGAGATTATTTAAGAACTTTTCATCTTAGACAGTTATAAGCAAACTTAAGCACTACAGCGCTGTGTTCTTTTTGTGTTACAATACTGTAATTTATACTGTAGCTTCTGTACCTTCTGTAGTAAATGTTTTATTCTCTTTGTTCTGTTATAAGTAAAAGACAAGCCTCACTTGTTTTCAGCTCTGCGTCTGCGAACAGTCACCGTTCCAAAGGCGAAGTACCAAACTTCAGTGAGGAAACACCATCAGCTACCAGAAGGTATTTCATGTGCTGATTTGTTTGTTGTTGCACACACGTGTTGTAGACACATGTGTAAACTATACCTAATTAGCATTTGCAACACTAAAATCTAAAAATCTACGACCAATGACATTTCTGCAGGAAGGTGTTTTTATTTCTCTCTGCTAGTTACAGTATGTTAATAGTGGAATACAGGGCTCACATATATATTCAGCTCTATGTCTTTAAAAAGTCATCAGTCCAAAGGCGAAGTACCAAACCTCAGTGAAGATACACCCTCAGCTACCAAAAGGTATTTTACCTGTTTTTATTGTTGCTATCATATAGACTGTGATCTTGGAATATTTAGCATAACATGTCACATAAAGTTTGTGTTTTCCCTTTGAGGAACCTCAGTGCTGAGTCATGGTGTAGATGCTACAGGCATGGTTTCCGTTTGCTTTTGACTGAGGCATGTGTAAAAATGTGACTATTTACTGTCTCAAACTGGTTAAAGTGTCTAGTAATCCTCATTCACTATTCTATTCTATTCAATTCAATTTAAGTTTGTTTGTTTAGCGCTTTTCACAGTTTACACTATTGCAAAGCAGCTTTACACAAGGGTACAATATAAAAACACAAATCACAAAAATATTTTTTCATTTAAATTCAATAAATTAATTAATTAAATAAGATGGAATCATTTTTATAGTCTGGAGTTGGTGTCAACTAAAAGTCCTTGCAAGGTTAAAAAACTTCTAAGGCCCTTGAATAGAAAGTTTTCAGGATTGTTGAAGAAACCCTGAAATTCCTCAGCTATCAAAGATGGTACAGTCTCTTTGCCTGGCTTTATTCACCTGTGTCTGAATGAGTGAAGTCCATGTCAGGTCAGATGATTACACAGAGGTACTTGTAGGTGCTCACCCTCTCCACAGGGGTCACTTTGATCATAAGAGGATTATAGTTCCGCTGCTGTCTCTTCCTGAAGTCCACAATCAGCACGTTGGTTTTGTTCATGTTTAGAGAGAGTCAGTTGTCCTGGCACCAAGATGTTAAATTCTTTACCACATTCAAGTATTTGGTCTCGATATTGTTGAAAATAAGGCCCAGAACCACTGTATCATCAGCAAATTTGATAATAGTAGTGGAGCTGTGAGAAGACATGCAGTCATGTGTATAGAGAGAGTAGAGTAGGGGACTCAGGACGCAGCCCTGTGGCACTCCTACGCTCAGGGTGATGGAGTTGAAGGTGAACTGGCCTACCTTGACTACCTGAGGTCTACCAGTGAGAAATTCTTGGATCCATTCGCAGAGTGAAGGATTCAGAGCCAAGATTCAGGAGTTTGAAGTTAGCTTCAGGAGTTAGCTTACTGGGAGCTAGAACTATATTATTGAAAGCTGAGCTGTAATAAATGAATAGCAGCCTTACATAGTTCCCATTGTTGCTGTCAATGTGCGTGAGGGAAGAGTGCAGGACATGAGAGATGGCATCCTAAGTAGATCTAATGGGACGATAGGCAAACTGAAGAGGATCCAACGTATCAGGGATAGAAGAGCAAATGTTGTTTGTTACAAGTCTCTCAAAGACCTTCATGACTTTTGACGTGAGGGGAACTGGACGATAGTCATTCAGGCAAGAGGGTTTGAAACAGGGATGATGACCGATTTTTTTAAAGGAGGAGGGAACCACAGAGGTAACAAGCGACTCATTGAAGATGGATGTAAACAGACCGGTGAGCTGATAAGATTACAAGAGGTTGGTATAAAATTAAGGTAAAAGATTGCGTTGGTCATTATGGGAATGAGATATTGCGCCTGTGTTTTTTAATGTACTCCTTGTTAGGAAATCACAAACAGAAATGTCCTTTCCTATCTGTGTTTTTTTAATTGCGTTCTCGAGCTATTTTGCCTCGTTTAATAAATCTGGCCCCTGATTTAAAGAGGTGATTTTTTTCTAGTTTTACACAAATGTAATATAAATCAGAGGGGTCCACATTATGTGTCTGTGAAGTTTCAGCTCAAAACACACCACAGATCTTTTAATATACCATGCCCTACTTGCCCACTTTTGCATGTGAGGAGAAATGCGCTGTTTTGGTGTGTGTGTCTCTTTAAGTGCAAGTGAGCTGCTAGTCTCCGCCCCCTTTTCAGCAGAAAACGCAGCCAGGGCTGTGAGCCTGTGCTTCCAGCGACAAAACAATTAAGTAGGGTCACATAAAGCGATCGAGAAACAATAGCTTTTTCCCCCGGGGCCATTCGCGTAGCCCCTCCGGTCCCTGTTGGTCCAGTCATGACCGCCTTCGTGAGAGAGAACCGCATCACATGTTTGCAAACCATACACACAGTTTTCTCAAGTGAAGATACTCCAGACAAACGCATCGCTATTTCTCTAAGTCAAATTAACATTACACGGGACAATCCTGTCGCACGTTTACAAGCCACAGACATTGCTTTCTAATAGTGAACGGACAAACGTGTCACATTGACATTTTATCTACTTTTAAGTTACCGCAGGTCCCTGGGGTCTTAATTAAAAAGTACCGGTACTTACAATGTCTTTATTTGCAGCTTTGCCTCGTTCAGTGTGGATGATTTCCATTGAAAACTAAATAAATCCATTGCTCTCTTGTCTCCCGTGAGGCTGGGAACATTATTCTGTGTTGGTCTGTGCACCCAACAACACAACAGTTCGTAAGCTTTGCTACTTTTGCCATGGTGTTGGAACTTACATGTGAAAACAAAAATGGCGGCGGCGCAATGGGTGGACACGTTCAGAACAAGGGGCGGAAAAATTATAATAAGAACGGCTGCTTACGTCATTAAGAGAGCGATTTCTGAAGCGCTTGTTTTCTCACAGGCTTGTAGAGATAGGCTCACATAAAAAAAGTTAATGATTTGTCTTTCACGTTTTCTGAGTTTTTCATGAAGTCACAACTTTAACTCATCAGTCTCCCCCAGAATTATTGAAATGTCTCACTACCAAGCTAATGAGTTGAATCAGCTGTTTTATAGGGAGACATTTAAAACATACTGGGAGGGGTGCCCCGAGGACTGGGATTTGTATTTGTAACTCTCAGTTTGTCAGTTGCGAAAACAAAACTTTTTGTCTTACCTAGTGTTATTAGCCTTCTCCCTCATACCTGACTTTGATGCATATCCTCATTGGTAATCATATTCCATCCATGTTCTTACCGATTGAACAAACATACAATCCACTCATTCTTGCTTGACAGATGCAATTTTATGAGGAGCCATTTAGGCCATAATTGTTGAAATGACTCTTACAATCACAATTTAGCATCTTTCAGGAAGCTGAACAGATCCGTTTCAAGAAGGGGACCAGAATAGGGTAGATTTTAGATCTGCATTTCCGGAACTATTCTTGAACATAAAGGTTCAAGTTGCTTAAAGAATTGGGATGTGTTCACCTCAGAGTCTACTGTCCACTTCCCAAATCAGACCTACAAAAACTACAAGGGACAGTTCATAGTGCTAAGAATATTATAGGTGCTCCCTTTATGGAGCAAAATTTGTGTCAAAACTAACCAAAACAAATGCAACCTTCTTTTCAAAATTTTACTCTAAAACAAACTGAAAGCACTTTGCAAATATATAATGGAATTCGAGAGAAAATGCAAGGGTGTAACATTGTTTAAGACTCATCTTTTTATGAGATTCTCTCGACTTGATTTTCTCACAAATGTGACTGTGAAGATTTTCTCACAAAAGTAACCTGAGAAGTACTGTGTGGCAAGGAGCCTTTAATTAATTTAGCCCAGTTGCTTTACTGCCTAAGTTCCTGCAGCATGGCTGATCACTGCTGCGTTTAAGGTCTATGTGGTAGAATCTTTGGTTAGCCACGTCCCTTCGAATGGAGTTTCTTTTTGCTTATCTTGTGGCCTTTCTGCCAAGTGGGAATATCTTTCTGGGATCTTTCTTTAGTTATTGGATTCTCAAAGAGCCATTGGAGTCAGTTTGGTCATTTCTGATCCTTGAAAGTGACTGTTGCAAGTGTGCTCATGTGATATTTCCTTGGCATATGAGGCACACAGACTGTCTAAAGACTGAACTGTTGAGGCTCACTAGACTAGGACTGTGGTAATATTTAAGGGTGCACCTTAAATGTGCCCAAGCTGGTTTCCCAGTTCCCTGAGCACGGAAGAAGATTCTGTTTCTCGTTGCTATACTTCAGAAATGCCTGCATGTCTTCCTTTAAAAATCTGAATCTGGTAACATCTCAAGCAGTTCCTTTTATGGTTTCTGTGGCACGCCTGATACCTGTTAAATACATAAATAGATGTGATTTCACAAATATCCCAAACACCAGCACTCACCAGAAGCGTTCCTATAGTGTCAACATGATACCAACACGTCTCGTTCGCTTCTCAGGGAACCTGGTTACATGTGTAATCTGAAACATCTTTAAACTGTCAAGCAATTTTAAGTGACAGTTGGTTTGTGAAATATTTAACAGTTTCCTTGACTGAGACAATAAAAAATCCAAGAGACTCAGCAATAAAATAAATTTGTTTAAGATGATTTACAATTATGCATTTGGCAGATTTATACATATGTATTTGCAATCCCCTGGGATCGAATCCACAACCTTGCATTGTTAGCGTAATGCTCTTTCCACTGATCTACAGGAAAGCCTTTGATTTCAATGATTTGAAACAAACCAAATGTATCATAAGACAATGAAGGTCCATGAGCAACGTGTTAGTTAATTTCCAATTGCATAATTGTGACAATAATACTGCAGTTTGTTTTTGTAAAACTGTACCCTGTTAGTATTTGCAACACTAAACATCTCTAAATGAGATCGGGAAACCTTTAGCACTAAAACATTTTTTCTCTGTTTTTATGTTGTCAGTGGAAGACCAGGCTCAGATGTATACAGCTATGTGGAAAGTCACCATTCCAAAGGTGAAGTACCAAACTTCAGCAGAGAAACATCATCAGCTACCAAAAGGTATATTATATTTTTGAAATGAAAATACAAAAAGGAGCCATGTGTAATATTTAACATTGTTTAAGACTCACCTTTTTATGAGATTCTCTCGACTTGATTTTCTCACAAATGTGACTGTGAAGATTTTCTCACAAAAGTAACCTGAGAAGTACTGTGTGGCAAGGAGCCTTTAATTAATTTAGCCCAGTTGCTTTACTGCCTAAGTTCCTGCAGCACGGCTGATCACTGCTGCGTTTAAGTCTATGTGGTAGCATCTTTGGTTAGCCACGTCCCTTCGAATGGAGTTTCTTTTTGCTTATCTTGTGGCCTTTCTGCCAAGTGGGAATATCTTTCTGGGATCTTTCTTTAGTTATTGGATTCTCAAAGAGCCATTGGAGTCAGTTTGGTCATTTCTGATCCTTGAAAGTGACTGTTGCAAGTGTGCTCATGTGATATTTCCTTGGCATATGAGGCACACAGACTGTCTAAAGACTGAACTGTTGAGGCTCACTACACTAGGACTGTGGTAATATTTAAGGGTGCACCTTAAATGTGCCCAAGCTGGTTTCCCAGTTCCCTGAGCACGGAAGAAGATTCTGTTTCTCGTTGCTATACTTCAGAAATGCCTGCATGTCTTCCTTTAAAAATCTGAATCTGGTAACATCTCAAGCAGTTCCTTTTTATGGTTCTGTGGCACGCCTGATACCTGTTAAATACATAAATAGATGTGATTTCACAAATATCCCAAACACCAGCACTCACCAGAAGCGTTCCTATAGTGTCAACATGATACCAACACGTCTCGTTCCCTTCTCAGGGAACCTGGTTACATGTGTAATCTGAAACATCTTTAAACTGTCAAGCAATTTTAAGTGACAGTTGGTTTGTGAAATATTTAACAGTTTCCTTGACTGAGACAATAAAAAAATCCAAGAGACTCAGCAATAAAATAAATTTGTTTAAGATGATTTACAATTATGCATTTGGCAGATTTATACATATGTATTTGCAATCCCCTGGGATCGAATCCACAACCTTGCATTGTTAGCGTAATGCTCTTTCCACTGATCTACAGGAAAGCCTTTGATTTCAATGATTTGAAACAAACCAAATGTATCATAAGACAATGAAGGTCCATGAGCAACGTGTTAGTTAATTTCCAATTGCATAATTGTGACAATAATACTGCAGTTTGTTTTTGTAAATCTGTACCCTGTTAGTATTTGCAACACTAAACATCTCTAAATGAGATCGGGAAACCTTTTGCACTAAAACGTTTTTTTCTCTGTTTTTATGTTGTTAGTGGAAGACCAGGCTCAGATGTATACAGCGCTGTGGAAAGTCACCATTCCAAAGGTGAAGTATCAAACTTCAGCAAAGAAACATCATCAGCTACCAAAAGGTATATTATATTTTTGAAATGAAAATACAAAAAGGAGCCATGTGTAATATTTAACATTGTTTAAGACTCATCTTTTTATGAGATTCTCTCGACTTGATTTTCTCACAAATGTGACTGTGAAGATTTTCTCACAAAAGTAACCTGAGAAGTACTGTGTGGCAAGGAGCCTTTAATTAATTTAGCCCAGTTGCTTTACTGCCTAAGTTCCTGCAGCACGGCTGATCACTGCTGCGTTTAAGGTCTATGTGGTAGCATCTTTGGTTAGCCACGTCCCTTCGAATGGAGTTTCTTTTTGCTTATCTTGTGGCCTTTCTGCCAAGTGGGAATATCTTTCTGGGATCTTTCTTTAGTTATTGGATTCTCAAAGAGCCATTGGAGTCAGTTTGGTCATTTCTGATCCTTGAAAGTGACTGTTGCAAGTGTGCTCATGTGATATTTCCTTGGCATATGAGGCACACAGACTGTCTAAAGACTGAACTGTTGAGGCTCACTACACTAGGACTGTGGTAATATTTAAGGGTGCACCTTAAATGTGCCCAAGCTGGTTTCCCAGTTCCCTGAGCACGGAAGAAGATTCTGTTTCTCGTTGCTATACTTCAGAAATGCCTGCATGTCTTCCTTTAAAAATCTGAATCTGGTAACATCTCAAGCAGTTCCTTTTTATGGTTTCTGTGGCACGCCTGATACCTGTTAAATACATAAATAGATGTGATTTCACAAATATCCCAAACACCAGCACTCACCAGAAGCGTTCCTATAGTGTCAACATGATACCAACACGTCTCGTTCCCTTCTCAGGGAACCTGGTTACATGTGTAATCTGAAACATCTTTAAACTGTCAAGCAATTTTAAGTGACAGTTGGTTTGTGAAATATTTAACAGTTTCCTTGACTGAGACAATAAAAAAATCCAAGAGACTCAGCAATAAAATAAATTTGTGAAAGATGATTTACATTTACGCATTTGGCAGACACTTTTATCCAAAGCGACTTACATTGCATTATCCTATACATATGTATTTATAATCCCCTGGGATCGAATCCACAACCTTGCATTGTTAGCGTAATGCTCTTTCCACTGATCTACAGGAAAGCCTTTGATTTCAATGATTTGAAACAAACCAAATGTATCATAAGACAATGAAGGTCCATGAGCAACGTGTTAGTTAATTTCCAATTGCATAATTGTGACAATAATACTGCAGTTTGTTTTTGTAAATCTGTACCCTGTTAGTATTTGCAACACTAAACATCTCTAAATGAGATCGGGAAACCTTTTGCACTAAAACGTTTTTCTCTGTTTTTATGTTGTTAGTGGAAGACCAGGCTCAGATGTATACAGCGCTGTGGAAAGTCACCATTCCAAAGGTGAAGTACCAAACTTCAGCAAAGAAACATCATCAGCTACCAAAAGGTATATTATATTTTTGAAATGAAAATACAAAAAGGAGCCATGTGTAATATTTAACATTGTTTAAGACTCATCTTTTTATGAGATTCTCTCGACTTGATTTTCTCACAAATGTGACTGTGAAGATTTTCTCACAAAAGTAACCTGAGAAGTACTGTGTGGCAAGGAGCCTTTAATTAATTTAGCCCAGTTGCTTTACTGCCTAAGTTCCTGCAGCACGGCTGATCACTGCTGCGTTTAAGGTCTATGTGGTAGAATCTTTGGTTAGCCACGTCCCTTCGAATGGAGTTTCTTTTTGCTTATCTTGTGGCCTTTCTGCCAAGTGGGAATATCTTTCTGGGATCTTTCTTTAGTTATTGGATTCTCAAAGAGCCATTGGAGTCAGTTTGGTCATTTCTGATCCTTGAAAGTGACTGTTGCAAGTGTGCTCATGTGATATTTCCTTGGCATATGAGGCACACAGACTGTCTAAAGACTGAACTGTTGAGGCTCACTAGACTAGGACTGTGGTAATATTTAAGGGTGCACCTTAAATGTGCCCAAGCTGGTTTCCCAGTTCCCTGAGCACGGAAGAAGATTCTGTTTCGTTCTTATACTTCAAATGCCTGCATGTCTTCCTTTAAAATCTGAATCTGGTAACATCTCAAGCAGTTCCTTTTTATGGTTTCTGTGGCACGCCTGATACCTGTTAAATACATAAATAGATGTGATTTCACAAATATCCCAAACACCACCACTCACCAGAAGCGTTCCTATAGTGTCAACATGATACCAACACGTCTCGTTCCCTTCTCAGGGAACCTGGTTACATGTGTAATCTGAAACATCTTTAAACTGTCAAGCAATTTTAAGTGACAGTTGGTTTGTGAAATATTTAACAGTTTCCTTGACTGAGACAATAAAAAAATCCAAGAGACTCAGCAATAAAATAGATTTGTGTAAGATGATTTACAATTATGCATTTGGCAGACACTTTTATCCAAAGCGACTTACATTGCATTATCCTATACATATGTATTTATAATCCCCTGGGATCGAATCCACAACCTTGCATTGTTAGCGTAATGCTCTTTCCACTGATCTACAGGAAAGCCTTTGATTTCAATGATTTGAAACAAACCAAATGTATCATAAGACAATGAAGGTCCATGAGCAAACGTGTTAGTTAATTTCCAATTGCATAATTGTGACAATAATAATGCAGTTTGTTTGTGTAAAACTGTACCCTGTTAGTATTTGCAACACTAAACATCTCTAAATGAGATCGGGAAACTTTTTGCAATATTTTTGCACAACTTTTATGTTGTTAGTGGAAGACCAGGCTCAGATGTATACAGCGCTGTGGAAAGTCACCATTCCAAAGGTGAAGTACCAAACTTCAGTAAAGAAACATCATCAGCTACCAAAAGGTATTTTATATTTTTTAAATGAAAATACAAAAAGGAGCCAAGTGTAATATTTAAGACATTTTTGTCTGTGTATGGTTCCTTTTTTTGTTCTAGTAGTCAAAGGCAGAAAGGAACAGTACATATTGGTGCAGAAATTACACGATGGAGAGATTTAATATCACAAAAGGGAATGAAGAGTGATGTAGAACTGGCAACTTTTCTTTTGAACAGGTGTGTACACAAACACTTTTTTAGATCTTTTAGGTACTATAGGATCGTTCACACTGTTCAGCAATCATGTAGATATGTTTTGAGTTTTAGTCACACATTACCTGAAGTGGGTGTAGATGACACGTCTTTCCTTTTACCCAAAGGCACCAGCCAAGGAATTTTAATTTGACTGTAGAATAATGATGCAAACGTACCCATTACCATGTTGTTTATTATTTTAGGTTTTCTGAAAGATTTGTGTGAGATTTTTGCTAAATTTGAGAGCCTCTTCCAATAAAGACAGTTGTAATAAAATGTAATTAATTTAACAAAAGATTTACATAAATAACTATAAAAATCTATAGTTTTAACATACTAATGGATAGTAAGAATAGATCAATCAAATCAAGTTCAAATGATGAAAAATGTGAAAGAGGTGGAATTAGATACAGGCTTGGCATAATTATATTAAGTTTTCTTATGAAAAGATTAGCGGTTTTGTTTCTGTTATCTGAGGTGGAGACCTTATTTCCAATTAAACAACAAATGATTTGTTATACTATAGACGGTTGCACCGTCAACAACGTAAACGTTAATGCGCAAGTGCGCTTTTTTGGCTCAAATTTACATTTTAGTAGATTATTTCTGATAACAAGCAAAAGAAAAAAACCTAAGGATAAAATAAGTTACAGCACTAACTTAACATTAGTGTACTTAGTAAATAACATAAGTTAACAAGTTACAACAATGACCATTTCTAAATTCCAAGAACGTAAAGAACGGACCTGTGTCCTAGTTTGGACTTGGCAAGTTAAAACTCAGTTATAACAAATGGAAAAGCAGAATACTTGGTGTCACTTAACCGCAGTATTAAACACGTGCAATCCTAGTTCATTTACTAATTGAATGGAGCTTTACATTAAAACAAAGTAAAATAAAATAATACGATATAAACAAAACAGTGTCCTGTCATTTTTGTCAAGAACGGGACAGAGAGAACCTAAGCGCAGACAGGTGGTGGAAAACAAAATAAAAAACACAGACAAAGAAAAAACCCACGAGGGGGTAAACAACGATAAACAGGAGCTAATAATAATAACAGACTTGACAAGAAACGATAAACTGACTGGATTCGACTAACAACACTAGAAGTAAAATAAAACTGACTTGACAAGACTTTGATGGAAACCTTACACAAGGCTAGAAAATGACGCAATGTCGTTCAAGCGGTATAATCCAAACGAACTAGCATAAAACAGGAAACACCAGGAGATTAAATAGAGGACAAAATCAGGCGGGCATAAAAACATTACATCATCAATAATGTGGAAACGAGAGGGGGCAGGGACAAAGACAAGACCGGAGAGAGCACAAGGCATGCCAAAACAAACAATCTTCTCAATAAACACGTGGGTACTGCCACGATCCTGAAACAAGACTAGAAAACCTGAACAAGGAAGCAGGATCATGACAATTTTCATTAAAAAAATGTGATTCTTGCAAAAAGTGCATGCTTTGATTATCCTAACTGTTTTTATGTTTATAATTAAATGAAATATTATATAAAACACAACTCTTTGTTATGAAGTATAAGACGTTTGTACAAAATGAAATATACAAGCAAATTATTTACTTAAAACTACAGGCAGAGCTCCATTACGAAGTTATACCTGCTCTGTGGGATTTTTAGTGCCCACTAGCGGTGAGTTTGAGAATTGCAAGCAAACTTTCAGTCCTCCACTCACCCCTCCATTTCGAAGCACGATGGTGGCCGCCACAATACAAAAAGATTTGTTCTACACTTAGAAGGAAAAAACGTTATTTCTCTCGGAGGTTATGCCCATTTGTAACTAAAGCTAACAAACAATATTTTTTACTTAGATTGCTAAAGTTGGATTAGTTTACCGGTCCGTCATAAAACATGCAACTTTGGCGTCGTTTTGAAAACATTTGTCTTTCATCAGCGCCCTCCATTTGGAAATAGCTACACCAATGTTTATCCTGGATTTCTGCCGCCGTCTGTCCCTACTTCGTCTGGCAGCATCAAGTTTGCTCTTCTTTGCCGACAGAGATTCACGCTCTGTCGGCTCTTGTGCACAATTCACATGGTCCTCCATTTTATCAAAACTTCCAACAAAGAACGATCTATGTTTCAAATAAACAGGACGAGGACTACTAGTACTTCTACTACTACCTTGTGCATCTTCAACTTAGTGACGATGCAAGCTGCCTCTAAAAAACACACTGAAGAAGAACATTATAAATACGAAACGTGCTTTTGTGGAGCTGTTTGCCCGTTTAGGGCTACTGTACAAAACATGGATCCTACTAAAAATCTCACACCTTTAAATAAAAAATATAAATTTATGAAACTTAACTTTGCCCAAATTATTCAAAATGATTGGCCCTGGAACAAATAATAGATTTATTAGTCCAAAGACTGCCTCTAAGATATACCCATAGTTAATGAAAACGTCATGACACACTTAACAACATTTGTTTAGATGTTAACATAGTTAGTTGTGTTGCAAATCATAGAAGACAATGTTAGCAACTGTAAGTTATTACAGTAGCGGAAGCAAGTTTTTTTTTTTTTGCCTCTAGCCACATCACACAGGTTGACGCGTCAGTGTCTCATAATTATTCATGACAGCGCCTGGTGTGTTTCTATCTGACCCTTCAGAGAGAGGCGTTCATGGCACATGATAGTCAGCTCATGGATAAATGAAGAAAAAGCAGTACACTTACCAGGAGTTGCAAAAATAAATATTCTGATAATTATATACAAGTATATTTTTATCTGAAATACACTATATGCGGTAAATATATGGGGGTTGTTGAAATTCTTGAGCACAGAAACAGGCGCAGATGGCCATTTGGAGCTCTCAGTGGGCCAGAGCTCATGTTGGCCAAAACAGCTCAATGTGTTGCGTTTGGAACTCAAACAGACAGCGGGGAATTCCGACCACTGAAACGCTATTGGTAACTGACGGAAGCGGGTTCCCCGACCAGTGGAATGCGATGGAGAACAAACGGTTGGGAACCCTGCAACAAACGCTAGAGGTTCTGGCCTTTAGTCGCCTCGTTAGAGCGCCTGTCTCCCATGCCGGACCGATCGCCCGGTTTGAAGCCCGCTCGTAAGAGTGGTTCAGAGGTTGCGTCCTCTGGAGGTCGCATTTATGGGCCATATTGCTGGCTTGTTTAAATAACCGTAAAGAAATTGTATATTACTCCTCGTAAGTTGTAAAATAATATGGTTATTCTTTCTAAGTTTGCAACGTAATAGTACCGGAAAGGGTGGAATCTGCTCAGACCCAGATCATTTGTTTGCTGCAATTCAATTCAGTGATTGTCGCCAACTGGCAACCGAGCTGTCGAAGTACCCTAGTGGGTAAATCGTCAGTGGGTCGGGGTTACACGGACCAAAACAAAAACAGACATTCCGGCACGGAATGCACATTTCAGAGTGGAATAACTGGCTATAGCACTGTTTTTTAGACAAACCTGTGACAATGACAGTCCCATGTGTTCAGTGTGGGGGAGAGACATAGCATTGTTTATTTCGGCGTGCTATCATCAGTGACTGTAATTGTTTAATGCCCCGCAAAGTCAAAGTCAAAGTCAAAGTCAACGTCAAAGTCAAAGTCAAAGTCAAAGTCTAGTCTAGTCTAGTCTAGTCTAGTCTAGTCTAGTCTAGTCTAGTCTAGTCTAGTCTAGTCTAGTCAGTGTTAATTTATGTCACGTGTTATCTTAGCCCAGTTAGTCTACGTTCCTGTTTAGTCTGTGGTAATTATTCCCTCTGTCATTGTTGTTTTACCCCCTCGTGGGTCTTTGTTTTGCGAATAAGTCATTGTTTTGTTCTCTGTATGCACACATCATGACAAAACCAATATATGAACGTAACATGTTTTCAAATTTTCTACGAACATATTAAGGTATTGTTTTGATTTCATACAGTAAAATGAATACTTACAGCTCCTTTAAATGACCACAGATTTGAACTGTAAACTCATACAATCTCACCTAAGCAACTCTTAAAACGACATTTTGTGATAATAATGCATTTCAGTAAATATAGCTGTCAAATGTCCACACAACCACTGGAGTGACATGGACTAACCGACTGCACTTTGAATGTCGGTTACGTTGCTGTTAATGGGGGAGTCAGAAAGCTCCTGGACCTCATCAAGGGTCAGATTTACCGATTTACTAAACAGGGCAAAATAGCACAGTGATTCGAGATGTGGTCCATTGATTGTATTTCGCCACATTCGCAAAACAGACTTTCCTTCATTTTCCAACAGTGGAGGGTTTCAGCGCATCTTCCTTGTACTCTGCCTATTCTGTTGAGTGCAACCCATTCACGGCGGGGAAGATCTGATCCTGGTTGCATGATGGTTGGGTTGAGTACAACGCTACTGTTCGGTACGTTGGCATTTTCCCAAACTGCTTGGTTTGGCCTTGATAGTTCTTTAAGGCCTCAGCCTTGTCGCATGGTGTCTTTTGTTCGGGTGGTCGGAAATAGTCCTACAGGTGTTGTTGTCGGTCTCTGTGATCCGTTTGAAGTATCGGGATGATATTTCGTCTCGGCGGATTTCAGGAGGGGAAATGTTTGACAGGACCGATAGCCACGGCAATGCTTGCATTGGCGTGGCGGTTGTCGAGGTGATGTGTGCAGATCGCGGTTTTTGAGGGATGGGTCGTAGTTTCCAGGTGTAAAAATGCTCCTCTAAACTCTTAAGGTCGTTGGTAAGTTGTGTCCCAACTGTATTTAGATCCGCCCGTGTGCGAGAAGCACAATGTCATCAGCGTAGATGAGCTTGGTTTAGGTGGTTGGAGGTATGTTGCTGATGTACAGGTTGAAGAGTGTGGGTGCGAGGACTGATCCCTGCGGCAGGCCGTTGTTCACAGCTTTACGCAATATCTTATTCCTATAATGACCAATCCAATCTACCAAGAGCAGCGCAAATTTGTGCAGGGTTTAAGACATGCTCTTTTGGGCCGGTAAATAAAGCGCAAATACCAGTACAATGACGAGGGCAAGCCTTATTAAATCGCATTGTGTGATTCATTTATATACTCTTCTCCCATAAAGTTTGCAACTGAGGAGGACACCCATTAAAATTATATGCAAATTAGGTCAGTCGCAAAAACAGTTGTGTCTGTGCATTTCTATTAAGTACAACACAACAAATGTTGCAAAATTTTGTGTGGATCAGAAAATGTTTGTCGTCAGGACCCACACCTTAACTGAGCAGGTGCCCATGCTCCACACTGCAATAGCAATTGTAAACTTATTTCTCTTTTCTTAAAATATTTTGAATTATTATAATATTGTCTAAACATTTCAGCCACAACAGTTTTCAGTATGAGACATCAGACACATCACACCTACATATTCAAAGGCACCGCAAGAATTTCAGAGACCACCTCTTCTGGATCTTCCAGGTAGGACAAACATTTCTTAATTGTTTAATTTAATTACACTACAAATACATTTTTACGTTTAAGTTTTAATTAAAAGCTTATGATGTAGATATTCTCACAAAATGGCTTTAATGGATAAAGCTAGATTTATTCGACAAAAACAGTGAAATACCGTAACGTGTCAAACATACCACAATTTATATCGCAGTCACCATTAATTGTGTATATAATAATTTATAAGTGATATATATTGGCCAACAAAGGCTTGAAGTGAAAAATACTTTATATTCAGGCATGGATAATTATTAAAAAGGATTTATTTTACAGTTTTAATGAGTCAAAAATAATTATAATATACACTCACAAGTAAAAAATCTAAAATATGAAATGCCTATTATAAGAATGCAATACTAGAAATAGCAAAATTGAGGCGTGTCCAATGGGCAGCAAAATGCTCATTGCGTCAGCAGTCAGACAAAAACAGGAAAAGAAGAAAAGTCTCACTGCATTTGTTAATTTTATCACTTAAAACTCATCTTTAAGCATTAAAACAGCATATCGTCGCTATCGGGCGGAAACCTCCTTTGTCCAAATTTGGTCAATTTCATATTTTTTCACAAATCGATGCTATTGATTAGTCCCCATGTGGGTCTGTTATTTTTACAAATATTAACCAATCTTAAGTGTTGAAAATAGCTTGAGAGCCAATCTCTTAACTCCATTGGACACTTAAACTGTCTGAGAAGTCTCGTAACTCCACCTCTTCTTCACTCCGCGGGAGCCTCTCGGCATTACGTCTCCTGATTGAAAGTCGCAACGAATCCTTGTCGAGCAACACATATCAGTTATTGATGTATTTTAAATAACTAGATATTAATAAGCTTATTATACATGTGCATTGAAGTTTTAAATGTATCTAATATAATACTTGAATTGAATTTAATGTTTTGGATACCACCATTAAATTATAGTTTTTATTATTATTTTACTGACTTTAAGTTCAGCTGTTAGGCCTTCCAGACTATGTCTCTCTTGGCACTGTGCGTGTGAAATACTAAATATTGTAGCAAGGTTTTTATTTACGGGAGAAAAAAGGGCTGTCTACTGGCCAAGTAAGCCTATCTTTAGATAACTCTGTCTGTTTTTTAGACAATAACGAGTGAAAATAGTTGAGTTAGATTCATTTGAGTAGGCCTGTTTTGTTAAAAATCGATAGCTGTAATGCTTCGGTGCAGAAGGAAACCTGTGAGCCACGAGGCTAAATTTGGGAGCAGATTAGGCTAATTTCCACCTATTAGACATGCCTATTAGACATGTTTTTTTAATTTCCTGAAAAATAATGGTTTTGGAGATGCAAGGATTGACAGTGACGATATGTAAGCGTTTTTTTCCTGTAATAATAATTTCTTCATGCCTCAAAATGATTTGAATGAAAGTCTACACCCTTGCTTCATTTATTATACATGGATTCATGAATATATAAATTGGTCCCTACCTCCAGTTTAGTTCGGACCGTTGATTACAGGTACATAGATGCCTCATTCGACGTGTGAACAGTGCATGCTCGTGTTGCATAAGCAGAGCTGAAACCGCAGCGACCGTTTCAGTGCCGAGTTGTTACTATATCCTTTATTATCCTTTAAATGGCTATACTAAAGGATATTATTTGAAACCTTTAATATCACCCGGATACACACAAAAACTAATTTTTCCAGGTTTTAACATCAAATCTGATTATCTTACCATTACGAAAGGCCAAGCAATTATACATTTATGCTAATAACGTTACAACCTTGTGTGATAAAATCAAACTTTTTTTCTGAATCCTTTGTTTAAACAAAAATAAGTCTATATGTCATTTTTTGTTTGTCTGTACACACATGTTTTGTTGAAAATAACCTTCTCGAAATCTTGTCCCAGACCACTCATCTAAATCGCACCAAACATGGCATGCAATTCTCAGACTCTCATGACAAAAAGTTGTTAAACTGTTTAGCAGTTATCATTTTTTATATTTGTCAGGTGTGGCCCTGGGTAAATAAAAGCTAATGTTTACAAAACGTTTTCTATGTGAACAACAAAACATTGTGACCCAACAAGTAAAGTTTCAGCCATTTATGATGAAAGGGGGCCCACCTGCATTTTTTTCATGATCAATCATTTCAACTGGCAAACAAAGGCTGTTGTTCCTCATTTTGTTAATTAGAGGGTAGACTAGGAAATAACATGATTAGAAACTATTAAGTCTGTTATCAGAGTTTAAATGCACAGACATATTTTTTTTGGAACCAGTTAAATAATTTGTATTCAATGTGTGTAATATGTAGAATGTTCTATACATGTTCTGAATGTGAATGTGTTGTAGTGTCATTGAAACTGTAAACATGAGAGCAGCTTTATTTGTTATATCAGATGAAGTGTTCTGTGATTCAGTTCAGGGTATCTCACACATAGTTTTATTCGTATGTAAGCAACTGATTCCACACTATCCACAGGATCTGTTCTTTAAAGTTGACCCCAATAATTGCCTCTTGCGGCTATATTATAAATAATGACTAATTTAAATAATAGTCCAATAGTGCGCTGAGATTGAAAAATGTAGTAGCAGTGTTTTTCAGTAAAGATTTGAAGCTGAAATCTGTTGGCTTAGAATGTATAATTTTAACTCTAAATTGTCCAACTTATCTAAATGTTTTCACATTTTGTTGTTTTACTCATATTGTCTGGCTTTGTTTAGGATCTTGAGAACAATATTACCATATTTTTGAAGAAAGAGCTGGACAGATTTAAGAAAATATTAAAAAAAGAAAACACAAAATACTTTGTGAAGGACTTTAATGAGGCTAGATGCACCCTCAGAGAAGCAGCTCTGGATATCACACTCTACTTCCTAAGAAGTATGAAACAACATGAACTAGCTGGGACTTTAGAAGGTAAGCAGCACATGAAAAACATTCCATCCTTAATATTATCATTAATTTGATGTATTTTTTAAGGGTTTCCCTTAACATCATGCTGTACAGCACCCTTCATCTTTGCAACATAGCTGGGCTTGACAGACCGTATTGCTTAGTTAATAATTGTAAGTACAGATGCCTAATATCATTGTCTATATTTTTTTCCTGTGTTTGTGTGTTTAGATGAGCTCGTCTTCATACATCAACGACAAATCAAATCAAACCTGAAGAAGAGGTATCAATGTTTATCTGAAGGAATGGCAAAGCAAGGTGAATCAACAAGCCTGAATAAAATCTACACTGATCTCTACATCACTCAGGGTGGTAGTGAACAAGTCAATACTGATCATGAGGTCATGAAGATTGAGTCAGCTTCCAGGCGTCGTGAATTACCAGAAGAACAAGTGAAATACACAAATTTGTTTGAACAGGCCGAGGAAGACCAGCGTATCAGAACTGTGCTTACGAAAGGTGTCGCTGGCATTGGAAAATCTGTCTCTATCCAAAAGTTCATTCTGGACTGGGCTGAAGGGACTGCAAATCAAGACATCACCTTCATATTTCCACTTCCTTTCCGAGAGATAAACTTACAGGGGAAAGAAAGACTGAGCTTGATGGACCTTGTAAGGCAGTTTTTCCCAGAAACAAAAAGGATTGAACCTTGCAAGAAATGAGAAATTTAAAATCCTTTTCGTCCTTGATGGATTGGACGAATGTCGACTTCCTCTGACGTTTACGGAAAATGAGATTTGTCGTGACGTCACTTTTAAAGTCCCTCTGGATGTTCTCCTAACAAACCTCATTAATGGAAATCTGTTCTCTTCGGCTCTCATCTGGATAACCACCAGACCGGCAGCAGCCAGTAAGATACCTAATGAGTGTATTCAACGGGTGACAGAAGTACGAGGGTTCGACGATGAGCAGAAGAAGGAGTACTTCAGAAAAAGATTCCCGGACACGACTCTGGCTGACAGAATCATTAAGCATGTTGTGGATAACAAAAGCCTCTTTATCATGTGCCACATCCCAGTCTTCTGCTGGATTTCAGCCACTGTGCTCCAGAACATTTTGGAGGAGACACAGCAGGTGTCAGATACCGATGACACGCCTAAGACTCTGACACAAATGTACACACACTTTTTCCGCTTTCAGATTCAGCAGAGCAGTAGAAAGTACGATGGACAATACGGACCGGATATTTCCTGGAATAGAGGGGCTATCTTGTCACTGGGAAAACTGGCATTTCACCAACTTCAAAGAAACAATCTGATCTTCTATGACACTGACCTGGAAAGCTGTGGCATAGACCTCTCTAATGCATCTGCATACTCAGGGATGTGTACCCAAATATTTAAGGAGGAAACAGGGATCAGACTCGGTACCACGTACTGCTTCGTTCACATGAGCATTCAAGAGTTTACGGCATCTCTTTATGCACATCTGTTTCTAGACGACAGCGAGAAAAATGTCTTTACTGAAGAGCAAATGGAACAGGAAGATAAAACAATGTATGGTTTGCTCAAGACTGCAGTGGACAAGGCACTCGAGAGTGACAACGGTCACCTAGACCTTTTTCTTCGCTTCCTTCTCGGCTTGTCTCTTAAGTCCAATCGGCCACTCCTACGAGGTCTGTTGACACAGCGGGACAGCCATGAGCAGATCCAAGAGGAAATAGTCAAGTACATCAAACAGAAATTAAATTCTAATCTGTCTCCAGAGAGATCCATCAACCTGTTCTACTGCCTGAATGAACTGAATGACCGATCCTTGGTGAACGACATTCAAGAACAACTTAACAAAGGGAATCTCTCATCTGTTGACCTCTCACCTGCTCAGTGGTCCGCTCTGGCCTTTGTGTTGGTGACATCAAATGAGGAGCGGGAGGACTTTGAGCTTCAAAAGTTCAAGAAATCAGATGATTGTCTTTGTAGATTAGAGCTGGTTGTGAAAAACTCAAAAAGAGCTCTGTAAGTAATGTATAGAAGTTTTATAAAAATAATCAACAATATTTAGTCACTATTACCCAGATAGCAAATAATTCAAATTCAGAATTAATCAAAGACACAAACAAACACACTTTTAAAGTCGGCATGAAACGTAAGTAGCAATTTTCTTTTTTTCCGTATCGTGGCATATACCAAGTGAAACAACCTCTGAAATGAGAAAAGAATGAAGGTCCGGTCTTGATTACATCCAGCTAAAAAACTCTTTTGTAGTTTTTTATCTGATTGGATCGTAAAAAGGTGAAAGATTTGAACGCCATTTTGCAATCCTTGTGCCATTCCTCGTGAGCAGAAGTTAAGAGAGGTCGTTTCAAGAGGGGGAAAAGGTTAACGTTTTTTATTTAAAAATGACACATGCAAAATTAATTAAAAAAATAATGATGTGCACGGATAAATAATTAATCGCTGTGTAAAACAATAAGAATGATCCTTTTTTATTTCATGCCGACTTTAAATACTTCGTTGACTGGTTGACTTTTTACCTGATGTGTCACTGATTCTGAATTTTCTAATATATGATTATTTAGGACCAGCTGCAATGTCAGTACAGTATACTGTGGTGCACAATCCTAACAGTTTATTAAGTGTTCATATACACTTGTAAATAGATATCAAATGTATTTTATATTTATAAATTATTGTTTCATTTTATATTAAAAAGTGCTATTTTTTGCAGGTTAAATGATTGTAACCTAACAGAGAAAAGCTGTTTATCTCTGGCGAAAGTTCTTGGATCAGATACTAGTCTGCAGGAGCTCAACATAGACAATAATAATCTGCAGGATTCAGGAGTGGAGCTTCTCTGCACGGGACTGGCGAAAACAAAGAAAAGTAAACTGGAGATACTGAGGTAGGTTTTTTAGAACAGACAACAAAAATTGAACTTCATTAAAACAACATTGTTTTTTTTATTTTGAGATCATATTTAAAACAATAATGTGCATTTAGTCATTTAGCAGACGCTTTTATCCAAAGCGACTTACAGAGAGCTCAGGGAGCAATAAGCGATATGTCATACAGGAGCAATAATACAATAGGTGCTAATAAGAAGTTACTAGTTTCAACAAAAGCCAGACCAATACCTGTTGAGAGAAAGAGAGAGTGTTAGGTTTTTTTCTTCTTCATTTGGCTGTCAAGTATTCACAGAAGAGATGGGTTTTAAGTAGTTTTTTTAATGTTGTGAGAGATGTGGTTGACCGGACTGAGTTAGGAAGAATGTTCCACCAAGAAGGAGTTGTGAAGGAGAGAATGAGCGGGAAAGCGCTCTTTGTTATATCAGATCAGAAAGCTGCCCTTATGGGAAGGCAATACAAGACGCCACTCGTTTGCTGAGTGCAGGGATCTTGATGGGGTGTAGGAGTGCAGGAGGGTGTTAAAGTAAGCCGGTGCAGATCCAGTGATTGTCCTCTAGGCGCGAATTAGTGACTTGAATCTGATACAGGCTTCAACCGGTAGCCAGTGGAGAGAGATGAAAGGTGTGTTGGAAGATGAGGTGTGCTGCTGCGTTCTAAACCAGCTGGAGCGGTTTGATAGCCTTTGCAGGAAGACCAGCAAGGAGAGCATTGCAGTAGTCCAACCTTGAGATTACCAGGCCCTGGACAAGGAGTTCTGCCCCATGCTCAGTGAGATTTGGCATTTCGGCATGACCGCGTTGTCTTTGCAATGTGATTCTCCGAGGTTCCTGGCTGTTTTGGAAGGAGTGATTGTGGTATTGCCAAGATGGACGATGAGATCGTGTTGCACCGTGGGGTGTGCCGGAAATACGAGTAGTTCTGTCTTGGCAGGGTTCAGCTGGAGGTGATGCTCTTTCATCCAATCTGAGATATCTTCTAGTCAGGCTGTAATGTGAGCTGCTACAGTGGTATCATCTGGGTGAAATGAGATGTATATCTCATGGTGTCGCCAGCATAACAGTGATAGGAGAAGCCGTGTGCCCATATGATGAGTCCCAAGGATGTCGTGTAGATGGGAAAAAAGCAGTGGTCCAAGCACCGATCGCTGAGTGATCATGTGGTGAGCAGTGAACAGCGAGCCCCTCCATGACACCCTGAAGGATCTGCCGGAGAGGTAGGATTTGAACCAGCGGAGAGGAGAGCCTGAGATTCCTAGAGATGACAGGATTGCTTGCAGTATCTGGTGATTGACAGTGTCGAACGCTGCAGATAAGTCTAGCAAAATCAGGACCGAGGATTTAGATTCTGCCTTGGCTAGCCGCAGTACTTCTGTGACCAATGGCAGTGCAGTCTCAGTGGAGTGGTTTGTTTTGAAGCCAGACTGCTTGTCATTCAGTAGTTTATTCTGGGATAGGTAGGAAGATACCTGGTTGAAAACCCCCTTTCAAGTATTTTTGCAATAAATGGGAGGAGAGAGACCGGTCTGTAACTGTCGGCAGTAGAGGGGTCCAATGTGGGTTTCATTTGAAATTATTAGCCTTTTAAGGAATGATGATAAAGTTTACACACACTATATTATTTTATAAAAATATGCACAAGCTTAAAGCAACAGTTTACCTAAAAATTTAAATTCCTTCAACATATTACAGATCTCATCATGTCATTCCAAACCTGTATTACTTCTGAAGAACGTAAAATAAAATATATTGAAAAATATTGGTTACCAAACAACATTACACCCCCTTGACTTCCATTGTATGGACACAAAACCACAAAGACATTCCTCAAGTTTAATATTTTTTATTTGCCGTAACCAAATTAATATGATTCAAATTAAATGAAGCACAAAGTCCTGTGTTACTACATAAACAAGAGAAAAATGCCTTCAGTAGTTCATAATATTAAACCATGTTTTTAAAGTACTGTACCACTGGTGGTGGGTGAGGAGAGACCCCCCTCATATGATTGTAAAGCGCTTTGGGTGTACAGAAATACACAATAAACCATTATATAAATGCTTCATTCATTCATTCCGTACAAGACAGGTTTATGTCACTAAGCAAAAAAATAATATGTTTAAATGTTTTAAAATGACATGTTTAGGCTCAGTAATTGTGATGTGAAGGAGAAAAGTTGTTCGGCTCTAGCTTCAGTTCTGGGTTCAGACTCGAGCGGTCTGAGAGAGCTTGACCTGAGCAATAATAAGCTACAGGATTCAGGAGTGAAGCTGCTCTCTGCTGGACTACAAGGGAACTCTACACTGGAGATACTCAAGTGAGTTTATGTCGCATAATATTTGTCTCTCAGCACTGTTTTTCCTTTATATTCACTTAAAAGTGTTTGGTTGGTTTTGACTCACTTTTATTATTGTTTGATTTTAATAAACAGTGTTTAGTGGTTTAAGTTAAAATCTGCTGTGGTTAAATGTAAACAAACTATTTCGTTCCAGACTTTCAAACTGCAGTATTACAGAAGAAGGTTATAAAAGTTTGGCTTCAGCTCTGGAATCAAAGCCGTCACACCTGAAGGAGCTGGATCTCACTGGAAATGATCCTGGAGAATCAGGAGTGAAGCTGCTCACTGGTGTACAACAGCAATCAGAATGTACACTGACAACACTGAGGTAAATTCAAGAAGGAGGGGAGGATTTCAGAAAGCATGGCTGCGTCGGAAATCGCCTACTTCCATACTATATAGTAGGCGAAAATGAGTATGAGTCATAAATAGAATGTCTGAAACCTCAGAATGCAAAAGCAGTAGGCGGGAAATACCCGGATGGTCTACTACTTCCGCCGAGATTCATGAGTGTGAATCGGATGGACACTTATCTATCCCATGATGCCACGGGAGCTGAGCAACGGTCAAATTTCAAAAGTGAATCAAATAAATATAGTGGAAAACTTTAAGGCGGACTATGTTTTTATTGTAAGTGCCAATAAATACATTTCTCATGACTAAATTATGTTCTTATCAACGCTCATGTGTAGGTTGCTGTTAATACGTCATAGGTCAAAGAGCATACGGGTCACATGACCATAAAACATGGCGGACGCAGTATGTCTGAAATGTATTCATATTACACCTACTCATACTATATAGAAAGTACTGTTTTAACAACCGATAGGTAGGTACAGTACTTATTCCGATTCAGTACGTACTGTCACAGTATGCAATTTCGGATGCAGCCCAAGTCAAAGGGATAATTCACCGGAAAAACAAATTTTCCCTGTGCGTTTGTTTAAGAGAAATATACATATTTACAAGATTATTAATGATGACATCTAATTTCTGTTATCCGTCAGAGAGGGTGGCGTTTTGGCAAATTATGCAGAAGGCCCGTTCAGATTACCCGCAAATATTCGGTGTGAATGTTCATTGCCATAACATTCTAGAACAAAAACAATAGATTCTTATGAAGCCTTTCATATAGACCGTGAATATCAATAAGTCAAGATGACGAAACCGGCAAGTTTAGTTTTGCTGTCTCCTCTCCTCTAGGCTGTGGCGTTGGTCACCGGAACTTACTGCATAATTTTACCGCACCTCATCCTCACGTACGGCTATCGAATAACAGAAGTTAGACATTATTGTTTATTACTAGGGATGTTCGGCCGAATATAGCAAAAAACATGACTTGTGATACGATCAAGCAGCAACCAGCGCAGAGAAAGAGACGCGCGTGCGCTATACTAATGCCACAAACATTTTGGCAGTGTGTGTGGAGCATTTTAAAGCGTGAGAGAAAGACACAGCACGGGACTTGCCGCGCGGGAGTACATTTCTTAATAATAGCATCTTGACCAGTTGGTAACTTTACTTCAGACTGGAACGGGCGGTCTGACAGTACGAACTCGCTCGGGAAGCAAACGTGGATGCGGCTATATTCCGGATTACGTAGCCAACCAAGACCGCAACACCTTAGTCGACGATCCCTGCTTCTGCATGCTGGAACCCCAACATGCAATACAGGTCTCTTGCCCGTCGGACTCGGGGTTGAGTCTGTCATACCCAAGAATACAGCTGCGAGACATGCCCGAAGACAAAGCAGACTTTGAGAGGAAATTTGCTCTTTTAGAAATATCTGTGGCTCGCTGCCGAAACGCCCAGGGAACGTCTGCATGCTGCATGCGTCCTAAGTCTAGCAGGAAGAGATTTTCGTAGAGAATAAAGCGCTTGACATCCAAGTGTCATGCAAGGTTATGAAGAACAAAAAGATGAATGAAAGGCCGCCGCCATCTCCCTTTCAAACGGGTATGCACGAGACGGGGACTGCCCGTCATTTGCATGGCACGCGCACGGTTCATTGGCGTTTTCAAATTCCTCTCGGAGATGATAGGTTCTCAAGATCAAACCCCAGTCTGTCTCTCAACAAAACGCAGAGAGACCGACTGAAGGGGAACCGGAAGTGATGCGATAAAGTGATCTAAGTTGTTGATCGCTCTTTCAGTTGGATAAATGGCTTATGAACTGAGATATATTAAACTTACAAATTGATGGCTTTTTAATAAATTACATGACTGCATCATGACTAAACTATACAAAAAAAAGAATTGTTTTGGAACATCTTTCTTCTTCTTGTCCACAATACAATGCAACAGCATTTAAAGTTTTTTTAGTGTCTTTAAAACATGATTTGAAATATAATGCATCAGCCATAAGGACCACTTTTATGATATTGATTGTTAGTTTGCGTAAGCTTGTAAACGTTGATGCTAACATGTGTTACCATTTTGCATATCACTGTAGACAACCATTTCAATTATTTTTCATATATTTTTGTTTGATTTATTTTAAGGTTTCTAAGTCCTGCTGCAGAGAAAGCCCTTGAGTATCTGACTAAAGTTCTTGATAAAAACCTCTTATTTATGAGAGAGCTGGATTTGAGCAAACATAAACTGAGACCCTCAGGAATGACGGAGCTTTCTGCTGTACTGCAGGATAAGCACTGTAAGCTACAGACACTAATGTAAGTAGTAAATGTAAATCTGTGTTGTCATGAGAGAATACTTTTCAGGCAAGGTTAATTACTTAAAGACATTAAAAACAAATGTGTTTTTGGTGAGGAAGTAGAGGGCTGAATTATTGACAAGGACCAATGTCCATAGTGGTTATGATTCTAAGAGATATAAGTTTGTAAATTTTGAATCAATGTTTCATTTGGTGAAATAATTGATCTCCTAATTAATAATTATGGTTTTGTCGATTACAGATGCCTAGAAGTCACATAAAGAGACCATCAATGTTTTTAGAAACATAGGTTGTTTTCTTTATGTGACTTCTAGGTCATCTGGGATCTACAACACCATAATTATAATGTCTCAATTGCCTCTGTAAAATGTTTTAAAATGCAATGTGATTACAATCTTGTTTTGCTCCAGAATACCCTAAATTTGATTATATCAACAATGCAAACATTGTGTGTTCATATTATTGTTTGTGATTTAAAGTAAAAGTTTATTTCCAAAAAATACAAATCACACTGCATAAAAAAACAAAAGAAAAATTAAATATACATTTTCATAATGTTATCTTTATAAATTTAACACATGTTGATCAATTGTTTTGTTTTGTGCTCTCTTTCTGCAGCCTCAATGACAATAACACTTTCACAGAAGAAGATTGGGCTGCTTTGGCTACAGCTTTTAATTCAAACCCCACGAACCTGGAAGAGCTGGATCTGAGTAAAAGCACACTTAGAGATTCAGGAATGAGGAGTATCTCCATTCTGTTTGAGAATTCACAGTGTAGACTGAACATACTTAAGTAAGTTTGGCAAATATAGGCAATGTGTGTAAAAACTAAACTACTGCAAAAACTGAGTTTGTTTATTATGAAAATCTCATACTGTAGCTGGGTAAAAGTAGCCAAAAATAATCTATATTGTTATGCGTTTTTATTCACCTTAAACAACAAACCAAGCCTATATTCCCCTTGATCACTTTTCTCACAATGCGTGAATGTATGGCCTAGACTTTCAACACATGAAACATTTGTAATACAATACATTTTTGAATTAATAAACGTATTAATCGTGAAATTCTTAATGTTACGTCTCTTGGATGCCAGAATTATACATGTCAATCTGTTTATTTCATTAAATGTATTTATTCTTTACAGGCTTAGTCACATATGTATTACAAAAGAAGGTTGTGTTCCCTTGGCTTTAGCTTTTAATTCAAATCCCTCACACCTGAGAGAGCTGGATCTGAGTGGGAATAAATTAGAAGATTTTGGAGTCACGGAAATCTCCACTCTTCTGAAGAATTCTGAATGCAGACTGGAGAAACTGAGGTTTGAATTTTTGTTATTCTAATTATGAATCTCAACTGGAGGTTCATGTTACAAAGCCCTGACTGACAATTGTTATTAAAAACTCATTGTGGATTAATGGACTAATTGATGGAATGATTTAATTTATATGAAACTTGTTTCAATAAAACCCAGCAAATGAGCAGTTACAAAGTGGGTCCTAAATATACCCTTATTCTGATGCTATTGTTATTATGTTTTTTCTTTTCTAGACTTTCAAGCTGCAGAATTACAGAAGAAGGTTATCAAAGTTTGGCTTCAGCTCTGGAATCAAACCCTTCACACCTGAAGGAGCTGGATCTCACTGGAAATGATCCTGGAGAATCAGGAGTGAAGCTGCTCACGGATGTTCCAAACTGTGCCCTGAAAACCTTGAGGTGAGCATGAAATAAAATATCAGTAATATTTTCAAAATCTGTCGCATCTGTTTTAAAAAAAGGAAACATAATTGTTTTGATCTGCTGCAATATCTTCTGTATTGTTTCCACTTAACGTATTTGCGAACTGGATTGACTTGAATATTGTTACAACTTTCCTTTGCAGGCTTTTGGAAAGTCCTGAAGCAGAGGAAGCCTGTCAGTACGTGACTGGAGTTGTTGGTATAAACCCTTTACTTCTGAGAGAGCTGAATCTGAGTGAGCATAAACTAGACGACATAAAAGTGATGCAGCTGGCTGCTCTAATGGAGGATAAACACTGTAAACTAAAAACACTTCAGTGAGTATTACTAGTTGATTTTATTTGTCACTTTATTTTATACTATTTTGAAAGCATTGTTTGATGTTACTTTCCAAGTGGTTACATGTTTTGCTATGGTGCATTTATTGGGGGCAATCGTGGCCTAATGGTTAGAGAGTCGGACTCGTGACCAGAAGGTTGCCGGTTCGATCCTCAGGGCCGGCAGGTAATGATTGAGGTGCCCTTGAGCAAGGCACCTTACCCCTACTTGCTGCCCACTGCTCCGGGTGTACGTGTGTTCACCACTTGCTGTGCGTGTGTTCACTACTCTCTGGATGGGTTAAAAGCAGAGGTATATTTCGGGTATGGGTCACCATAACTGACAAATAGGTCACTTTCACTATTTAATAAGAGGTTTTAGGACTAACATCAGTATATCTCATCAGTTAGATCTGTATTGTGTCTGAAATGAACTGATTCATGTTTTCCCTCTTTGTTTTCTTTTTTGCAGGTTGAACGATATCAATATTTCAGAAGGAGGCTGTGCTGTTCTGGTATCAGCATTAGATTTAAATCCTTCAAACTTGAAAGAGTTGGATCTGAGTGGAAATCAACTAAGAGACACAGGAATAGAGAAAATCTCAACACTGTTAAAAAACCCACATTGCAGACTGGAAAAACTGAAGTTTGTATTTTCATTCGAAAAGATTTCTGCATGTTAATATGAATGTGTAAATGTCAGTCTGACTACATTTTTGTAGTAAAATATGAAAGGCATGTTCATTCCAGCTGGCTTTTTCAGCCTTTAGGCTTAGAACTTCGCTCAGCCAATCGGAATCAAGGAGCAGAACTGACCGTTTTATTAAATTTGTTTTGTAATAGACTTTCAAGCTGCAGTATTACAGAAGAAGAAGGTTATAAAAGTTTGGCTTCAGCTCTGAGATCACCAGTCACACCTGATAGAGCTGGATCTCACGGAAAATAATCCTGGAGAATCAGGAGTGCAGCACCTCACTAATGTACTTAATGCTAGCCCAGGCTGTAAATTGAAGACCATCAGGTGACTAAAACAATTCCCAAATATCGAACAATAAGCCACAGACATGCAAATAGTTGCATTCACATAGAAGAAATGATTTAGTCTAGGAAAATAACAATAAAAGTTAAAAATGAGCCACTAGAAACACATTTTGTGCACAATAAAATGTACAGCAAGTCTCCTACGAGTGAGCTTGATTATAAGTCTAGTGAGTGATGTGCAAGGTAAATGTGACACATTTAGCATTTTTGTCCCAATGCGAATGAAACATAAGTAAATAATCAGGAAGAGAGTATTATAAATTATGTGGAAAGGTAAACACTACTTTCAAGCTTCAAAAGGCATACAATTACAACAGGATTTAATTTTTATCTGAAGTTATTTTTTTAACTTTCTGTAGATTTTTGAAAAGCCCTGATGCAGAGGAGGCGTGTGATTATCTGACAAAAGTTCTGGATAAAAACCCCTTACTGCTAACAGAACTGGATTTGAGCCACAACAAACTAGGAGATCTGAACGGACGGCAGCTCTCAGCTCTTATGATGGATTCACATAGCAGACTGGAGAAAATAAAGTTAGTAAAATGCTTTTATACAATGTAAACTGTCTTTTTGAACAGTTTTTATACCACATATAGAAGACTTTCAACCACAAGGTCTGTTTTTGTGATGTGTGTTGAATATATGGTGTATTAAAAAAAGGAAATAATGTTGCTGTTTAGGCTGAATGATTGTGACCCGACGGAGAATAATTATTCAGCTCTAGCCGCTGTTCTCTCTTGCAACACCATTCTGAAAGAGATGGACCTGAACAACAGCCGTCTGCTGGACTCCGGGGTGAAACAGCTCTGTGAGGAGCTAAAGAAGTCTAAGCTGCAAAGACTGAAGTGAGTACATCATCTACACTCTCTGCCACAGCAATGGTGGAAAGGTTTGCATCTGTTCACCTTGAGAATTTATTAGAAGGTCAAAATAGCCAATGTGACTGCAAGTGTACAGATCGATGCTGTACACATGGTTTAGTGTACTGTACACTCATCACAAAGGTCAGGAATATTTGCTGTACCCAATGGACCTGCTCCTGCTGGAGAGCTACCTTGCTAAAGACTTCAGTTTTAACCCTGCTCATACAGACATGCCTCTAATTTACCAGAAACCCTGAACACCTTGACTAGCTGCTTCAGGTGTGTTTGATTGGGGTTGAACTCTGCTGGACGTTAGCCCTCCAGGAGCAGGGTTGGAGACCCCTGAACTAGGCTGAATCCGAAATCGTCCATGCAGCTTCATACTATATAATAGACGAAAATCTGTATTTTCAGTGTTGATCAAAATCGGTGTTGTGAAAGTATGTCACAAACCTCTGTAGAAGCAATTTGTGAATGTAAATTTAATGGACTCTATTCCATGATGCCATGGGAGCAAAGAAGTACATTAAAAAAGGTAAAGCTTCATAATTAAAAATAGCAAAAAACTGTAAGGGCTATTTTTTAAGCGTATGTGACATAGGTACCAAGACTATATTCCTTGTGGTTAAATTGTGCTTGTTTAAAGCAACACTTTGTAGTTTTTAAAATAATGTCTCTAAAATTATTTCAGTGGTAGAACAACTCTTAAACAGACGACTTCTACTGCCGCTGCTACTTGAGCAGCCTCATAGCGGCCACAAGCACACTCTAAGTTCTGTGTTCGGGTTGGTACACACAGCCCCGCCCATACTATACAGAATGTACTTTTTCTAATGCTGTACCAACTGTCGCAGTATGCGGTTTCAGATGCAGTGATAGTGTTTCTGGCTTCTCTTGTTTGTTATGTCGTTTACTGTTTTAAGTTTGTTCTATGTGTACGTTTTGCCATTTTTACGGTTTACACTTTGAATAAATTAAACTGTTTTACGCGCACATAGATCCAGCCTTCGGTTCATGTTTTTGAACATACATCTCTATTATTGTTTTATCATTGTTTCTTTTAACAAGATTAAACAAGGGGTGAGCTAACAGAGGAAAGTTGTTCGGCTCTAGCTTCAGTTCTGGGTTCAGACTCGAGCGGTCTGAGAGAGCTTGACCTGAGCAATAATAAGCTACAGGATTCAGGAGTGAAGCTGCTCTCTGCTGGACTACAAGGGAACTCTACACTGGAGATACTCAAGTGAGTTTATGTCGCATAAAAAGGTCTTAGTCCTATTTTTCCCTCTGAATTAAAATTGTATTTATATATAGTGACATGGCCGTGGTCATGACAAAAGAATGTTCAATTGTTATGTCTGTTCCAGACTTTCAAGCTGCAGTATTACAGAAGAAGGTTATAAAAGTTTGGCTTCAGCTCTGAAATCAAACCCTTCACACCTGAAGGAGCTGGATCTCACTGGAAATGATCCTGGAGAATCAGGAGTGAAGCTGCTCACGGATGTTCCAAACTATGCCCTGAAAACACTGAGGTGAGCCATTTAATACAGCAAAATAAATCCCATACCGCCTGTTTGTTTCAATTACAGTTGACAAAGTAAATTCCAGATTTAAAAGAGAAGACAATTTTGTTACCCGCTTTTTATAATGCAATTTGTTTTTTAAATATTTTCTCCAGGAAATGAATTTGAGAATTGGATTAACTTAATTATTGCTGTAACATCCCTTCTTTGCAGGTTTTTGCAAAGTCCTGATGCAGAAAAAGCTTTTTATAATGTGAAAAAGGATCTTGGTAAGAACCCTTTACTCGTGAAAGAGCTGAATCTGAGTAAACATAAACTCGACGACACAAAAGTGAAGCATCTGGCTGCTCTTCTGGAGGATAAACACTGTAGACTAAACACACTTCAGTGAGTATTACTAGTTGGTTTCTGATTTTAAAAGGGCTTGAAAAGGGGGCATGGTTAACTGTAATAAGGCGGGGGGGTAGACTGTGGAATGAGGGGGGATAATCCATTATAAGGGGAGTTCTAAGTTAACAAAAAACGATTTGCCCCGCGGCCATGCAAAAGCACATACTGGTGAGATCGATAAAGCCATGCACGTATATCTGCTCCTTAAACTGAAAGAGTAGTGTTACATAACATCTTACATCTGAATACATAAAAATAATATTGAATATTGAATTATCTCGCATCCTGTGTAGACAGGGTGTCAGACATAAAGCTATTGAAACGCTCCTTTTAAGCATATGATCTGTTTATTCACTCACAGACACCTAAACAGTCTCTACTACTATAAAACTACTGAACTACTATACTACTAAAATACTACAATAAAAGTTTACACCATTTCTTAGAACATGTGAATGTGTCAACAGTGATCGCAGACATTAGCCCTTTTCACACAGTAATCCTGGCAGTTTACTAGTAAAGTCATTCTGCTGTATTGGTGGTAAATAAATTGTAAATTGTAAATAAACAAACGTGCTGTTCCCACAAGCAATGGCATTCTTTTTAATTTTATTGGTAAGACAGCATTCATACAGCGATCCAAAAATACTAGTAATATGATGACAATAATTGGAAGTTTCCTAATAAATAGCTGCGCTACAACCGCAGTTATGTTTGAAAATGAGGCGGGGTGTGATTTTAGATGTTTGGATCATACACTTGCGACACTACGCCGCGCCGCTCACGTGCGGTATGGACAGGGAGTTAGAAAATGTAAAAACTGAACTGTATGCAGACATTTGCAGAGACGCAAGAAAGTAGGGAAAAAACAGTAATGTTTATACATATAAACAGAAGGTACGCGAGGGACGTGAGCAGTTTGGCGAATACATGACAAAGTGTCTGAAAGTGTGTTTTGAACAAGTTCAGTGCAGAAATGTGAAGAGACAGCATGGAGTATGTGCGTCATCAGTGTCAGAGCGTTATGATTGGTCCAAAGCAGTCAGCGCATCCAATGTCGTACGTGCTCTTACTGGTAATCCTCATTCTTCATTCACACAGAGCCTCTAACTGGTAATTTTCCGGTAATGTTGCAGCTTCTATTACTGATAAATTGGGAGTACTGATTTAACGGAAAAGTCCTGTTCACACATAATCTGTTAACTGTAATTTTCTGCCAATTTACCAGTAAAGCCCTTATGTGTGAAAGGGGCTACTACTGTTACACTTAAATGGTTACACTTAGTCCTGATGGGATAAAAATAATACTTCTAATGTCTGATAAAGCCTTTGGACTTGCATCAGTGAATTCTTTTGTTAGTTTAATTGGTATTGTGAATTAAATAAGGTGAACATTTTGAACCTTTATACTCTTTCCTGCAGGTTGAACGATAGCAATATTTCAGAAGGAGGCTGTGCTGCTCTGGTATCAGCATTACATTTAAATCCTTCAAACTTGAAAGAGTTGGATCTGAGTGGAAATCAACTAAGAGACACAGGAATAGAGAAAATCTCAACACTGTTAAAAAACCCACATTGCAGACTGGAAAAACTAATGTTTGTACTTTTATTTATGCATTTTTTTTCATTTTAATATTTTTTTAGATAAAGACTTATAATGCAGGTTAGAATTATATTGTTTTCCAGTTTCACTGTTTACTATTAAGTATTTAACTAAATGTTGTAAATGCAAATTCATATTGAATGTATATGAATAAGAAAACCCAAATGAATCCTTTTTGGTGACTTGTCAGATAAGATCAAGATTGGGCAGGGTCTCTCAACTCCTCAGTCCTGGGACATACTGCTGTGTACATTTTGGATATTTTGCTTATAGACGATTTCAAAGTGACAACATAAACAAAGTTGCTGCACATGCACGCTTTTGTGGCCCGAACTAAACTTTGGGTACACATCCATAAAGAATAGAGTCCCTGTAGATTAATAGTTACTCGACCCATTCAACTAATGGTTTATTTAATAAAATGAATATACAATAAAATCCAACAAATTGTTTATTCAATAAAATTATACAATAAAATATTAAAATAATGTAATAATGTTCTAAACTAAATAAAATATAAATAGTTATATTAGTTATATAACCAGACGCATCAACAAACACATACCGGAAGTTAACTTCGGTCCAGGTATGCACCCGATGAAACGGTTGATTTAAGACACCTGATTCAAATCAACTCATTATGGGCGATCTCCATGAACTGAACTGTGTGTGTCAGAAGAGTGACTTACAGAACGTGCAGAGCAGTGGGTCCCCAGGACAGGAGTTGGGAAACCCTGGGATTTTGTAGATCTGGATAAAAATGAGACAATTTACATTTAGTCATGTAGCAGACGTTTTTATCCAAAGTGACTTACAAAGAGTTAGGGAGCAATAAGCGATATGTCATACAGGAGCCATAATACATTAGGTGCCAATACAAAGTTACTGGTTTCAACAAAAGCTAGATCACTACCTGTTGAGAGAAAGGGTTAGTGTGTTTTTTTTTCAATACTGCACATGCAGTATTTGCGGCAATACATTTACTGCGTATAAGCTATTTTTAAAGCATGTATGATATGAAAATGAAAATGTGCTTTTCTCCATAGAATATCAGATTGCTATATTACTGAAAAAGGTTATGAAACTTTGGTTTCAACTCTGAAATCAAGCCCTTCACATGTGATCGAGCTGAATCTTACAGGAAATAACCCTGGAGAATCAGGAGTGAATCTGCTTATCAGTTTACTGGAGCATGAAAAATGTACACTGAAAACACTCAGGTGAGCCATGAAGTAATAAACAAATCATAGAGTGGAGCTGTGGACTCCTTTACAAATATCACTTTTTTACGCTGTATTAAAAACAACACAATCTGTTCTTAACTTAACACATCTGTGTGATTAGTTAAGGGCATCAGTTTTTGTGTTACAGTAATTTTAGCTCCCTTTTATTCATTTATCACACAATCAACACAAAATGTCACATACAGTGGGTACAGAAAGTATCCAGACCCCTTGCAGAATCTGGAAAAAGTTGAAACATTTGGAAAAATAAGATTTTCGAAAATTAAGGCTTATTTTTTATTTAGTCTTGCCCTGAGCAAGTTATTTCACTAAAGAAATGTTAACATACAGTTCACACTAAAGAAAATAACAGAATTTCTCAAAATAGCCCAGTGCAAAAGTGGTTTTGATTCTTAATGCTGTTTGATGTTACCTAAACAATCAATGAGAGTTTTTTATGTTTAGTCATAGTTGTTTAAGGGTGACTTGTTGGTCATGAGTCATTAGACTGTCCACTGATCTTCAAAACAATCACCCAGATCCTCCACAATCTTTGCTTTTTCAGCATTTCTTGATATTTGACTCATGTCCAGCAGTAACTGTATGATGTTGAGATTCCTCTTTTTACATTGAGTACAATCAAGAGACTCATACACAACTATTACAATAGATAGAAACATTAAGTGCTGCCATCAAAGTCAACACCATTCATTTAAAGTCATGTGGGTGTAAACCTATGAAAATGGTTTCGGTGTAAATTGTTATTGTTTCATTTATACATCTTATTTTTTTATTCACTAATGTCCTTCAGAAGATTTAAAGATACATAAATGTTTTTCAGGAAATGATATATACATTTTTTTCCACCAAAACCACTCCCTAGTTACGCATAAAGCAATTGTAAAACACGACTGATTATTGGTTATGGAGGCAAGAACCACGGACATGGCATTAGACTATGATCCTGGATTCTTGCTGAACCAATATCAGAGCGTAACACTTGCAGTGAAAAGGGAAGGTTCAATGATGCGGCTAAATCAGGCTGAAAAACGGGAAATATAACACCTAGTCCTGTGCAGTGAACAACACAAGATGATTTTGTCAAATGATGGTCAGGGTGCTTTTCCAAAAGCAATTGTTACACAACTATATTCACAAGTTCTGAGATCCCTGTTTCCCGAAACCATTGTTCCAATGAACATTGAACAGATAATTAAATTGACAACTATTTAATGTTACTTGAAATTGCCCATGTATTTTCAAGATTATATTGCTTATGGATTTTATTTACATTTAAATACTATTGCAACTGATCAAGTTGCAATAATAATCTGTGATTTCACACATTCTGTAGATATTTGAGTCCTGCAGCGGAGGAGGCCCGTGATTATCTGGCTAAAGTTCTGGGTAGCAACCCTTTACTGCTGAAAGAACTGGATCTGAGTCACAACAAACTAGGAGATCTGGATGTAAAGAAGCTTTCTGCTCTCTTGACTGACTCACATAGCAGAGTGGAGAAAATTAAGTGAGTAAAATGTTTATGAGCAGTGTAACATGTCTTGTTCTGCCAGTCACATGGTGTGTCTTTTTTGTGTGATGATGGGTGTTGAATATTTGTATCATAAATAGAAAATAATGTTTCTTCTCTGTAGGCTGAATAATTGTGACCTGACACAGAAAAGCTGTTCAGCTCTATCTGCTGTTCTCTCTTGCAACACCATTCTGAAAGAGATGGACCTGAACAACAGCCGTCTGATGGACTCAGGGGTGAAACAGCTGTGTGACAAATTTAAGAAGTCTAAGCTGCAGATACTGAAGTGAGTGAACTTATCACATCATCTGTCTATTATAATGCAAGAATACTACATTTACTCATGCACTTGCCTTTTGTGAATAGTGCAGGAAAATCTTTTCTGTATGCGTTTCTTTTTTTGGATTGTTGCAAAACATCTTTACAATGAATACATGTTAGTACAGACTCTAGAGAAATACAGGAAATTTTGAAAGAATTTATAATTATAAGGAAATATATAATAGAATATATTGTATGTCTTGAATACATGTATACACTTATAGACCAGGCCTCATTCATGAAAAATGAATAAATATATGAGTAAATTCAGAGTAATTTGCGTGTAAAACAGACCTTCCCGAAAACTCAAAACTCACAAATACTTCGTAAATGTCAGATTTGATAATAAAATGTGTGTATGTTAATGAATTCCAATCATTCGTAAACAGGGCACGCATATCAAAAAATATTAAAAGACAGGGCAAAAGAACTCAAGAAATAACATTATGATATATAGTGCATCAAAACGCAGTGTAATCAATTTGTCAGAGTTGATTAAGAAACCACATTGGAATATTTTACACAACATTTACACGTTGTCACAGTTTCAGAAGAACCCAAGCGCAGGCAGTCATACGGGGGTAACAAAACAAGACTTTAATAATGGTAACAAAACAAAAACCCACGAAGGGGAGCAAACAAAGAGCACAACTAACTAAAAACAAGAAACAAAAGACTTCCCACGTGGGGGCAAAACATATGGACAGGGTCAAAAACTAAAACTCACAGATAACATCCAGACAAGGGGTAAGGTAATCCAAAGGATGGGGACACGGGAGTATACAAATCTCAGAAAGAGCCACAGGTAGTACATGGACGCAGTACAAAGTACACGAAATCCAATGAACGAGCACAGGACAATGAACACGAGGATGTTTTAAAGGGAGACAGACAAAGGATAATTAACAAGGGGCAGGTGCGGGTAATGAAACACTCAGGGAAGGTTAACGAGGAACGAGATGGCGGTAACAAAGACGCGGACCGGAGAGAGAGTATTGAAGGCCGATAGGGTCAACATCACATAAAACATAAGGCTTCGTCATGAATCCGCCTCAAGACCAAGAATTGACATTACCTGAAGGCAGACTCATGACACACGTGGTAGGGAGCAGGTGTAAATATTCGTACCAACTAACATTTTGAAAATAGGAACATTTTCATGAATCCGAAAATTGACGTAAGAACAACTTTACGAACGTTTAAAACAAAAAATAATTCTGCTCGTGTTTCATAAAGGAGGCCCATTAACCGCTTTGGAATACATTTACATTTATTCATTTGGTGGACTACGTTACCTTTGGAATAGGTAAACAAAAACCATTGGATTATAAGGCTTTGCCGTGTATATATGTAAGGTAAAACCAGATCAGTTGAGTGTTATTGCTTATTGTATATGTGATGTGTTGGATGCACACGTATTTGGCAGAATGTTATATGACATGTGAAAAAGTCTTACCTGTCTCAACTGTTTTGTACTTTTTGTAGACTTTCAAACTGCAGCATTACAAAAGAAGGTTATAAAACTTTGGCTTTAGCTTTAAAGTCAAATCCTTCACACCTGAAGGAGCTGGATCTCACTGGAAATGACCCTGGAGATTTAGGAGTGAAGCTGCTCAATGATGCTCGACAGAAATCAAACTGTTCCCTGAGGTGACTATTTTTTACAATAACAAGCAGTACAATTGTTTCAGCTTTCCTCTGAAAATTGCAATAAAATAAAGCATCAACAAGACTATGTGTATTTTAAAGGGATGTAACAATATGATGGATATTGTGTTATCGCAATAGCAAAATTGTCTCAATATTATCGCGGTCATATGACTCTATGAAACGATAGGTCTTCCGGGCCTAACATAGAGAATGTTAGAAAAATATTAGCTGTTACCTTTAGCAAGGTGCAATTATTTTATTTTATAAAAGGGATTTTCAAATAATTTGACCCATCTCATACTAGAACTCATACCTCTAAGCAACAGCTATGATAAGAAGATAAAGAAAAGAAAGAAAAGTGGATGCTTATGGCACATTTCCAAGTCATCATTTGTCATTTTAAATATGACAATAAATACCGTACCGGTGGACTTTATACCGAGTTATTATTATACAGTGAGATTTTGATATTGTTACATCCCTAGTATTTTACCTATTTAATGTTATCTTCATTATAGCTAACAGAAATGTAACATAAACATTCAATTTTTCAGGTTTTTAAAAGGTCCTGCAGAGGAAGCCCATCAGTATGTGAATAAAGTTCTTGGTAAAAACCCTTTACTTGATAAAGAGCTCAATCTGAGTAAACATAAACTAGACGACACAAAAGTGATGCAGCTGGCTGCTCTACTGGAGGATAAACACTGTAAAATAAACAGACTTCAGTGAGTATTGCTTTAATGTATATAATAGAATAATTGACAAAGCTTGCAGTGTACACTTCATGATAAGTTTGGCATATAATGCTGTGTTTGCAAATGATACCTCTGGTGTGAAATGTTTTAGGTTGAGTGACTGTGGTCTAACTGAGAAAAACTGCTCAGCTCTAGCTAACATTTTGAGCTCAAAGTCCAGTCTGAAGGAGCTGGACATAAGCAACAACCATCTGTTCGATTCAGGAGTGAACCAAATACAGAGTGGATTAGAAAATGTAAACTGCAAACTGGAAAAACTAAGGTAACTTGCTTAGATGAACTATCATTTGATTTGATTTAAAACCTTTTTGTTAAGTTTAAAAGGCTTTTAGTGCATAGCTCAGATTTTTTTTCAGGAACCCAATGTCACCCAGTCTTTGAAAACCCAGATAGTCATTTTTTGTCACTGTTTTTACATAATGTCATCCTACATAATATAAATAATATTCTGTGAAAATCTAATCTTGATATCTTTAATTTTTACTGAGTAAGGACATGTCAAAAATTGGAATCATAGTGAAATTAATGATTTAAATCAAACTTTGATGCTCATTATTTCGGGGCCTTAGCATGGTTTTCACAGACAAGGTCACAAATGTATTACGTTTTTTTTTCTGTATGTTAAATATAAAAGGCAATTTAACAATACATTTAATTTCATCGATGAAATTAAATGTATTGTTAAATTGCAAGTATAATTACTATAAATACTTATTATAACCCGGATTCAGTAAATCAAATTTTTTTGACAAATTAAATATTAATATGTCTTTTAATAACATATATTGCATTATATTTACAAATAATTTAACCAAATTGCATGTTCATGAAATTTGAAAGTCGTTTCTTATCTTAAAACCGAAAGTAAACAGCTTTTTCCAGTGGAAGGTCTGCATTTGGTAAAAATTTGGTAATAAAATATTTTTCTTCACATTTCATGTCCAATTTTTTTCTCATGTGCCAAGTAGCCGTGTAATAAGCGGGATTATGTACAAGCAGCCGGCTGTTATCATGAAATAAGCCCCATCAGTCTGATACAAGACCCACCGCTTCGCACCAGCTCCTGATCACACTGTCTGGGCTTATTTCTGCAATAACAACCGGCTGCCTGTACATCATCCCTTACTTACTATAGTTACTAAATCATGTTTCTCTTTTAGAATGTCAGCATGCCGCATTACGGAAGAAGGTTATAAAGGATTGGCTTCAGCTCTTAGATCCACATCCTCACACCTGAAAGAGCTGGATCTCACTGAAAATGACCCTGGAGAATCAGGAGTGAAGCGGCTCAATGACATACTAATGGATCCAAACTTTACACTAAAAACACTGAGGTAAATCATATTTGAGCTAATTTGTTATTGAAATGTTGTTTACGCACCATGCATGCACAATGCGTGGTGAATCAAAATTGACAAAGTGAATTCAAGATTTAGAAAAAACAACCATGGCAAATGTTCTTTTTTTTACCAGTAGGCAGGGCCGTCACCAGAATGTACAGACCGGAGGGGCATTTTGTTTTCATATGGGGGCACACTTTTTATATTCTTAGTCTCAATAACCAAGTTCTATATTAAAACACAACTCCAAATAAAAAAAAATTATCGATAAACTACATTTGCTTTACACCTTTGTAAACATGCGATTTCAATTCCACCAACAACATAATAATTAATAGGCCTATATAACGTTACCACAATATATTATTTATATAACAAAAATAATTATGTGCATCGCATTAATGCAACATTATAGGTAGCATATTAAAGTGTAGGCTACTTGCCATTTAAAATAGTTCGGGGCAGCGGCTCTCGGAGTGAAATAGAACTTTATCTTTCCACTCATGTAGTCATTTGCACGTATAAGTTCCTTCTCAAACGTGAGCTGAATGTACTGGGCCTTAATTGTGTGGAGCCTTAAAACTGAAAATTTAAACATTGAAGATGAACATTGGAAAAAATGCGCCACTCCACATCGCATACAACTCAACAAGTACAACACTGTATGCAACACATACAGTATATTCTGCATCCGCAAGTTTAAAGTACTGATGCAAGATGGGCCACTCTTAACTATTTTTATTCTGTTTTGGTTGAAAAACAATGGGGCTTTTTAATGTTAATCAATGAATAGACTCTCTTTCATTTTGGTAAAATCCGGTTTGTGACCTTCGTTAGATCAGCACGATGCAGACCACTGCATCCGATGCTCTACAGGTCTCTACAAAAGAAAGAGGGGGCCGGTGCAGAACTGATTGTGGAATTAAATTCTAGATCACAGTTTCGCATGTTGATATTATTTTGTTAGTGTTACTGTGCTATTTAAAATGACTGTTGAATAGATTATGTTCCTCTAAGCTAAACAGCCAACTGCCGGTTACGTTACATTACATAACCTACAAGTTCCTTCAGTGGGTGTGACTGGGGGGGCTCGTTGAGTTGTTTGGGTGGGCACTGCCCCCAATCCCCCCTTTGCAATTGCCTGCCAGTAGGAGGTTTAATTAAACCGTGTTTTCCGTAGTTTTCATTACACCAAATTTAGTTAAGAATCGACCTGAATAATGCTGCAAATTTCCTTTTTTGCAGGTTTTTGAGTGGTCCTGCAGAGGAAGCCTTTAAGTATGTGAAGAAAAAATATTCTGATCCTTTACTTCTGGGAGAGCTGAAACTTGTTGATCAAAAGCTGGATGACACAAAAGTGAAGCAGCTGGCAGCTCTACTGAAGGATAAACACTGTAAACTAAAGACACTCGAGTGAGTATTTGGTTTAGCTTATATAGTAACTGTATGTTTTACATATTAATATTTAGGCTACAATAATGTGATACACAATATTAAACTTAATAAGATTTTATACACAGCCATTTGAAAGGATCTGATTTCATGAATAAAAAATAGTTTCTCCAAATAATAACATTTCTCTTGTAATTTATTCACTCTTATGCCATCCCAGACCTATTTGACTTTCTTTAGGTGAACACAAATGATTTTATATTAAAATGGCATCATTTTATATTCTGATATGGCATCTAAAATGGCGAATCTCCAAAAACACACACATAAAAGTACTGGAAATGACTCCAGTGAGTTAATACATGTATTAAGCAAAATTGTGTAAGCAAAATATTTAGCAATTGGTACATCATGTAAATGTTGAGGTCAGCATTTCAAATATGGCAGCAAGTAATTCACTTCGAATCTCATTGACTCTTGCATCCATAAATACATTCTAATATGTTTTAGCTTTTTTAGAGTAGTCACTTAAAATTCACAAAATATGTTCTTTTGGCATTTTATCAAACAGCTTTTTGTGGTCTTACTCTGAGATGATCTTACCTCTTTAGAGTACTAAAGGAATTCCCATCTATTCTGGACTCTGATTGCCTTCCTTCATTTGGTCCAAGACATCCATATTCAAACATTTTTAATAAAAAATCAGTTTTTTTACCCTTCTTTTTTGAATGGTACTGTACATATTTAGGTTCTTTGAGCACACAATAGGATATCTGAATCAAATTCCAGAGGGTTTCAAGGGGTTTTCTTAAAGGTCTTCACTCGGATTTGCAAAGAAAAGAATGCCAGTGGTGTTTAAAATATCTTTTTACTTTTGCAATGTGGAGTAACCTGGGGTAATAGATTTTGACTGACAGTAAAGAAATTGTATGAATCACTAAATCACATAAGAGTTCATTTTGAACTGACATGTTTTCAGTTTTGTAGCTAAAGATATGGACTAATTTTGCTCCCTCTTTCGCCGCAGGCTGTGTAAATGCAATATTACAGATAAATGGTGTGGGATCCTTACATCAGCTCTACATTCAAACCTTTCATACCTGAGAGAGCTGGACCTCAGTGGCAATGACATAAAAAATGGAGTAAAGCACTTATGTGATGTACTAAGGGATCCGCGCTGCAAAATTGAAAACCTATGGTAAGTAATATGCACAGTATATAGCTCATCTCTCTATGCGTCTGCTTGTCATGTAGAAATGGGTGTCGGAAGCTCAAGAACAATGTGGGTGAGTCCTCCCCCAGAAAAATTGAGCTAAAAATTATACTGCTTTATTAGCAGCTTCAGTGGTGTAGTGAAAAAGACTTGTGACAAGTAGTTTTTATTCTATAGATGCAAGTTTGAATCTGCCATTTTGCCGAACACATTTTAACATTTAACAAAGGGAGTAGTGCAATATCATTGTCTTGCATACAATGGTTCTGGCGTCCATGAATAATGCGTACTATAAATGAATTAGTTTGCTTTTCCACTCCTTATTTTCTTCACTCTCTTTCTCTTAATGTAGCTTAAGAGGCTGTGGTTTGACAGCTGAGGATTTTGCTGCTCTGAGTTCAGCTTGGAATTCATCACTCCTGAAACAGCTGTATCTGAGTGGAAATACACTTGGAGACAAAGGAGTTGAAAACCTCTGCGATCAAATAAATTCACAAACCAAGCTGAAAACACTAGAGTTAGTAAACTATACCACTTGCAGTTTGCTTTAAGGTTTAACAGTTTAGTTTTTTATTGAGAGCAGTATCCAAGCTGCAGTGTTTATTGCACTGCACTGTCTAGCATGTCTCCTTTGATCTCACTTTCTTTAAAGTGCATAGTAGTTAAAGAATTTGAAGCATTTGATACAATGTAAGTAGAGCATACGTGTTTGTTATTCTACATTACGGGGATTTGCATCTGCTGCTATCAAGGCTATAGGGTTGTGGTTTAGGCTTAGAGTTCGGGGAAGAGTTGCAACAAGACACCAAATAAACCAAATATGTGCATCTTGTAAAGACTTTGAACAGACAATTGTATTCTTTTTAGAAAAAAAATTGTCTTGGGAGTTTAGCTCTCTTGTCACCCCCAAATAAGGAAACATACAGGCAAAGGACAGTGTTTCTGTAGACACAACACCACCAGTCTATAATCGTTACAGATTATTTTTGTGTGTGTGTTCACGCTTTAAATCCTGCATATTTCACCTTTAATGTCATAGTCATGTTAAGAATTATAGACGTAGATGTGAGATGAGTGTCTATGGTGTATATGGGCGGAGATAAGTTATGGATCTGGGAGTTTTAAAAGACCGGGGCTAGGTCACCCCCTGTGTTGGTGAAAAAAACTGAATATACTGAAAAAAAGTGTTCATTCATAAGGGAAAGTGACAAATTTAAATCTTTGGCTGCAGGCTGTGTGGATGCAGTATTACAGAGAAACAGTGTCACTGCTGGCATCAGCTCTGTGTTCCAACCCTTCATACCTGAGAGAGCTGTATCTCAGCAGCAATGATGTAAAAAACAATGGACTGAAGCAATTGTGTCATCTACTAAATGATTCAAACTGCAAACTGGAGAAGTTGGGGTGAGTTACCTTAAAATACAAGAATAAAAATAATGAAGATTTGAAACAATTGGAGATGTGATCCGTTCTCTGTGTCTCTCTTTCTAGTCTAAATGAATGTAGCATTACAGATGTTGGCTCTTTGGTTAAGATGAATGCAGTGTTGAAATTAAAGGAACTTGATCTAAGTAACAATAAAATAGGAGACTCATCAAAGAAGCAGCTCTCTGAAATGCTAAAAGGATCAAGCTGTGACCTAAGGGGTGGGTGGACATTACTCCTTGTGCTAAAGAATGCATAGTTTTTGTGTATATTAATCATATTTCTTTTAATTCCCTCTTACAGACTAGACAGTGAAAATTTTATCATTGGGACGTGGAAATGGTTAAAGTCCTTCATTAAAGAAGATGAAGATAACAAATCAGAATGTCATGAGACATTCATAAATAAAGGAGCCAAAAAGGAGGGAGACAGAAACGAGGAAAACATTCTGCCTTTGAATAGTATGATGTCTTTATGGATAAATGAATAGAATCAAAAATTACTGTTTTCAAGCTTTACATAATATTGTAGAAAAGGTTAATCAGTATGAAATTCAAATAATATTATTTTCAGATACTATCAATCTATACTGGTTGAAAGGGGGGTCAGTCTTTTAAACTGGAAAATGTAGCATTAATGGAAAAATACACATGGGTGATATTAAACAGTTAATAATGTTGGTGGCGTATCTATACAAATTATAATATTGTTTCTCTTTTGCATTTAAAGGTGAAGCAGAGGAATCAGACCCTGGGCGGAGCTCAGATGCATGTGGGTCTGAAGTAGATTGAGTAAAAGGCCTGCAAATATCCTGCGGTTGGATTTTGCTGGAATTTAACAAAGGCAGCTAAGAAACTGAATTTATCAAAAGCAACCATATAATCTGGTAGAGAAATAGTGTTTTATGATTTTCATATATTATTCATTTTTTATATACATTTTATTGTATTCACTTGTTGTACATGGAAGGTTTAAAGGTTTTCAATAATATCTCTCGACAATAAATGTAATGGAGTAATGTTCCACTGTCTTTGCTTGGTCCAATAATAGTCATTCAGTGTTGCTGATCAGATGATATTGAGAAACATTATTCAATAAACATATCTTATTATTTTCAAGTCTTCTGCTGTTCTCCACCTCCATTTTTTATGAACAAGAAATAGAAAAATAGGAACTAGTGTTTCCTTCATATTATCTGAAACAGTATTATAATGTGAAAATCTCATAAGTCATTTCTTAAAACTGATGTGCACTGAAGTGGCCAGTTGGGACCACTTTGGTTTGGAACGACCCTTCGATATGGCGGCCATGATCATTTTTACTCTGAAAAAGTCAAATTGTATTAAAAGTAAACCATATATTCATATATCTATATGAAGATTATATACTGTATAAATAACCTGTTTGATGGCATATTTAAAGTGACTGTTAATGAGTAGTTAATGAAAAGTTATTTTAAATGAGCAAACACAGTATCAGGTCACTGAAACCTCCTGCCAGGGTGAACATTTTCAGAAACTCCAAATCCGGTGAACAAGAGATTTTATTTGTGACGTCAGAGTGCGTGCTATTTTCTCCTTTGTTGTTAGCCCACTGGGACCTGTTGTAAGCGTTTTTTCAGGCTTCTGATTGGCCAACATGACTTTACGGTTATTGCCACCTGTTGGTTTGGCATGCTGACAGCGCTTTATAACATGTTTTTGCGTTTTCACGTGGACAGAGTTTTCTTTTTGAGGTTTGGAGTTAGGTAACTGCAACTTTACATCAAACTTTTTTGACTGTGCAGTTGTTCAGTTCTTGTTCTGCACTGTTTCTTTTGGTTGACGAATCCTGTGTTGCCACTGCACATGTCTTGCATGTTTTCAGCAGTCTTTGAAATAAACTAGCCTATTTTTAGTTGTACCCCTTCGTCCAAAAAGTCTCCAAATGTTAAGGAATGTTTAGAAGAAATGTTTCTTACCACTTCTCTGCAGTCAGCTAAGTTACAAGTAGGTCTCGCTGCAGGCATGCACTTCCAAGGTATCTAAGCCAACCAGAGTTGGCAGGAATGTAAGAAGTGGATGACTGTTCAAATAGGGAGTCAGTTGGTGGCAATGGGGTGACTGGGATCTCATCCACATGGCCTCCAAATGCTGTGAAAAATACATACAGAAAAACTAAGTGAAGAGGTTACACTGGCGAGTTAAGGAGTATCTATGGCGAATAACATTTTTGTGTAAAGACGCAATGCCGCATGGAAGCCGATCTAAAATATGCCAGCTCATTGTCATGTCAGCAGAAAGCAAGAGAGTAGAGATGAAGAAAAATACACAGCGACATTTGTTTTAGGCTAATACTAACAACGCAGGTTTTTTAAATAATTAAACATAATTTTTTTGTTTAATTTTTACATAAAATGATTTAATGAGGAAACGTGTTTGGAGTATTTTTGTTTATGCTGTGGTTGTTTACTCAAGCAGGCTGTGGCAAAGTTTGATGCATGATGTACATTTTGAGACATTTTTTTCGTTTCATTTCTTTTTAAAGTTAATTTAGACATTTTTTTGCTTTGTGACTCAGGCCGGCGCGGCCTAAATTCCTCCTTTAGCTTCTCTCCAAGGAAAAAACCTATCACAAGCAGACCTGTGTTAAACTCCTATCTGCCTCAAAAACCCACTTTCTCACTATAGCCATTTTTTCATGAACAGTGATCAGATATCTAAACTAAAGGTTGTTAGTTAGTTTAATAGGCTATTAATGTTTGTCCAGATATGAATTCTACTGACTGCAGTGTATTTGAAAATAATGTTATCTGAGGCTGATGACTGAGCGTTTGCTTGTGCTGTGAGTCATTGAGCTAAACACACTGACATCTTTGTTCAAATGCTGTGGATGTGATAAAATATGTTTGAAGTAAATGCCATAGAAAAACAGATGACAGCCATATTTGATTCCTTTTCTAATGTCTTTTACCATATACTTTTTTTTCTGATTGCTAACAAGCATATAGGTAAAACCCTTCATGCAGTCTGCATTACCAACATTAATCTTGGTCAAACACTTACTCTCATCCTCAAAACCCTGACAAAACACTTTATATATGTCTCAAAGTAAGCTTGTTCCATCATAACAAGGGCAACAGCACTCATGAGATAAGACAGCAAAAACTGTCCTCCAAACACGAACAACACAGAGCTTTACAAAAATTATTAACTTTTATATTTGAGTTTGAATGGTTTTCACAGAAGGTAGTATGTCATAATATAATTCATTATAAAATTAGAATAACTTCTAATTGTGAAAATTATTACAATATGTTTAAAAATGTAGTTCAGTTATTACTAAAAGGTTCTCATCTCATCAGTTGTTTTGATGAAAAAAGTTATATTATTGATGTAACTGTTGAACAAGTCAGATTTGGTTGCACTCTTATACATTGTGCTTTTCAGCATAGTGAATAATTGTGAACTTTTTCACATGAGAGAACACTGCTCTTATCTGTTCCACTGCTCTTTCCCTACCAAACTCTGATTATATTTCCAGACAAAATAATTTCAAAGCCCATCCCCTTTCACTAAAACAGTAATAAGTATAACACCTGAACCAGCTCTCAAATGCTGTTTTTATATTTGGGATTTCTTTTTTTGATTATTATGAATAGTTAATTTATTAATATGAATTATTTCATTCCACAGTATATAATACATAAAAATAAGCTACTCGAGGCTGTGCTTTATCATGAATAAATCACTGCACATTGACTACCTTTACTTGCACACTCATAATGTGATTATAATAGAATTTTGGCAATATTGCGATTACACTTTACCTCATGAAAAAACTAAATTATTCGATCTAAATAATGCGATTAAAGTCTGAAATCCAATCTTCACAGTGCGAACATGAAGACAGTGTATACCACAGTTATGGAGACATTTTCCATCATATTTCTATATTCATCACACTGCCGAATAACCATAAAATACATCCACATAACAGCGTTTTGCATTTGATGCAATTATATTAAAACGATAACCACACGCACCTGAGATAATTTGAGATCATTGTTTGTGCTGTGTATTATAGCAAATAATCAGACTAGTAAAGCTTTCATGTAAACGAAGGAAAGTAGGAGTATGTAAACATGTTACTGCAATTAATTATTATTGGTGTGCATGTCAACACATAGTCATTGTGCCTAACAACACCTTCAGCCGGGATTTATTCATGATAAAGCACAGCCTCGAGTACCTTCTTGCTTACATCATGTGGAAATGCATGAAATATACCATCATTCTCTCTTTTGAATATCTTTTTTGACTTTTTTTGCCATGGTGAAGTATAAATTAAGTTCATGAATTTTTGAAGATCTGGACATAGAATGCAATTTGTGTGAAAGCAATGAAAGATTATTCAAAGTTTGGGCCACTCAGACTTCCATTTTACTGACTGTATTAAGAGTTTTGAAAATGTAATTTATTTCATTCATTTACTTGATTTAACTGTAGTTACAGACTTATTTAGATCTAAAGAACAATTATTTTGCAAGTGTGAACTGGCCAGTAACCAAGTGGTGTGAATTTTTTTTTATTTTTACATTTTACAATGACAAGATCAAAAATGTACCCAAAGAAACACACAAAAGATGCTTTGCAGACCGTTCCATGCTACAGAAACACTATACTTCTATCTTGTTTCCCAAATTCATTTTGGGAAGGGATGCATGAACTTAAATTTAAACCCTTTCTTCATAGAAATGCAAATGCCTGTGGGAATGGTGAAGCGCATTGTAACATTCACTGTATGCCTGCTTCCATCACTGGACTACACTACCCAGAATCCCTTGCACCCGTCTCACCTGATCAACATCACAGACATTAGTTTATCCCTGTCCCCTGTGTATTTATATTTAAGAATTTGACATGAAAATTAAGTTATGTAAGATATGAAGTAATTAAAAGATTTATAACGGGGTACTTACAAATATTTGGTTGCGTCACCTGACATTTTTGGGTGATCAAGTTGAAAACACTGTCAAAATACCTTTAAATGCATTGAAATATTATTTATCAAATAAACACATTGTTCCTTTCCCAAAACATTAATGAAATCCATTTTGAAAAGTGTGAGATTGTAAAATGTTGTGCTTCCCTGTGCCCCGTATTGTTTAGGTCGTGCATCCTGTTATGCCAGTGATGAGTTATGTTCTGCTTCATAATTATAATGCCTGACAGACTTATGGTTTTAAGCACCTTGATCATGTCTGAATCAGCAGATGTATGCAGAACACGGAACTCACATATTGCTGAGCTTTGCACTTTGTATGAACATAATGTTCCATTATTGCAGTGTGGCTACACTTCCTCTTTTACCCATACATATACTGGACCTTTCTGAATAAAGATTCGACTTTGAGTGAACTGCACTTCTGTGTCTGTGTCATTCTTGGTCCCTGGATCCAGTCTTCTGAGTGTTCCATCGACTCGACTCTTAAACTTTATACCTAGACAAAAGTTAGATCTCAATTTGATCCTAACAAAAAGATTAAAATTGAAAAAAAAAACGTTGACTGTTTTGAACCAGCAGAGGGCACTGGACACAAAAAAGCTGTAGTTTATTGTCTCAAAATTGGTTGTTTTAAAACCTCTCAGTTGTTAATGGTTCCTGGCATGGGAGCTTCTCAGACACAAAATACGCTACTTGTAAACCCATGATTACGTCATAACAATTATTCATTATGTAAATTATTATTTAACTATTTATATGCATTTAAATGTATTGTATAAATGTATTTAACATTATTTCCACTCCTTTATTACAATGGAATACAGTATGTATTGTTTGAGTAAAATATCAAGATAACATATGAATGAACAACCAAAAAGATATGTGCATCTGTATAAATGCCATTATTTTTATTTTAGTTATATATGTAAACGTGAATCCTATGAATAAAGTTTATAAATGTTGAACGTTCATGCTGCATGCATTGTACAGTTCTCAAGCAAGGCATCGAATCTCACTTCCGACTCGGTTCAAAAGATTCATTCATTCATTCGTGAATCTATCAAACAGTCCGTCAGACCGGTGAGGTGGACGAAATGAGGTGAGCCTAAGATGTTTGCGTTTATTATTTGTTGAGTATTTTACGCCGTGCATATATCAGAACTGTGTAAATAGTGGTTTATTATTTCATGTCGTTTTGTTTGCTAATAAATATAACGTTAGTAATTTACCATCAGCTGTGGATTAGCAGATGAGCTAGCCAGCAGCTAAGCTAAATCTTATTTTATTAAATCAAGGCCTTTTCACATACTATAAAATGTTAAAAGTATAGCAATGCAGTTCACAATATAAAAAGCGCAAACGTAGAGAAGGGTAACGTTAACTGTTTTTTTAGGCTTATATTTGTTTATTTCGTTGTTGTTTTCACCGTTCACGTGTGAATTTTGTGGTGTTAAAAGGCCCGTGTTATTAAAGCAGATTGGGTCATTTCGTGTAGAAACATCACCTGCTCAAGACCACATTAAACAAAATCCCTTCCAAATGTCACTGAAACAGATTCAAATAGGAGCCTGTGAATCAATCTTATGTTCATTGCGTTTGTTTTGATAGACGGAAAGGACACACTTTTAGTTTGAACAGTATTTTTTCTTTAAATACAATGAGTGTCAGCTGTGTAAATTGACCTACATTTGGTTTTCGGCCTTTAAAACTATCTGTGCGTTCCAAACGGGATATATCGCCCTACGAAGGGCCCTTCACGAAGGGGACACCATACGAAACGTCACTTCAAATAAAGAGAAAATGACGTTGTTTTTATTGCTTCTTTTGCCAAGTAACATTTAATCTGACGTTTTTCCCCTCTAGAGTCTACACATCAAGAGCTTTACACTTCTAAGAAAGTAGGGTATAGGGATGATCAATTCAGAATAGGGTATAGGGATCATCACTTCAGAATGGAACGCAGGGCCTATTGAGATCTTTACTTCTGGGATTGTACTATACAGGACCTACGTAATACATGTGGGTACCAAAATATAAGCTTATTAAGAATCAGAATATAAAATGAGATATCTTGAATACTTTTTGACACTTTAGAAAAATAATAAAAAGGTGCTTTAAATTTGTAATTTGGCTTTAAATCTATGTCGGTTTACACCCTGTTTGCCTAATATTGGATTACATGGTAAATATCCATCCATAAGTATTTCATGTTTTTGTCCTTTTGCATTGACTATTATTTATCCTCTGTCTGTGTGTGTGACAGTATATTCTCTTAGTATGCCTCCTATCAACTAGATTCCAGTATATTGTATATCATTTTTTTCTGCATTTTCACATAGTTTTAATTGTATTATTTTTTTTACGACCAGATTACCATTCTTCTTTGGATAAAAGGTTTGGACTGAATCTATGTGCAGCAAAACTTGTCTTACTCATCGACATGAATGATAGGCCTACTTTAAACGGTGCTAAGATGTTCCTAACTGATCAGATTTGTCATTCTCTTCTGGCAGATGAAATAGATTATCATCTCATAGACTTTCACTGAAGGAGGGATCTAGACCGCACAATGTCTTAGAGATTAGTCTTTTTTTTTTTTTGCAAGAATGACTTACATTATCTTCACTTGTATACTGCATAATTGTGTGATCTTTTTTCTGTCTGCATGTTTCTTCCAAATAATACAGTTGCTGACCCCCCATGGAACATTCCAGCGATGAGGGGCTTTTATTCAAAGCTGGACTCCTCATCTTTGGGCATGGCTATACCTTTGAACCTGGCCGTAGAGACAGAGAAAGCTCAGGCCCTGCTCCAGACCTTCAGCACTGCCTCTCTGCTGGCCAGCACAGGCCTGGGAGCTTTCTGTTTTCTCGCTGATCACTTTCTGACCCTGCCCTTCATCCAGCAGCATCTTTGGCTCAGGGCTGTGCTGGATAATGGGGTCCACGGCGTAGTTGGGCTCTGGTCCTGGGCCATTGTGATTGGCTTGAGGAAGAAAAGTGACTTCTATGAAGTCGTTTTGGCTGGGTTCCTGGCCTCTGTCATTGACCTGGACCACTTCTACTTGGCTGGATCACTGTCGCTTAAAGTAAGATTGTGTCCTTGTTCTGCCCTTTAAATATTAAGGTATTGCATAACTGCAACTATTTAGTAAAGTTAATTCTGTTAACAGCGGTCACAGTATAGAAAAAATAAGCTTACATTAGTGCGATTTCAAACAGCTTTTACTATGGAAACAAGAACGGGCAGCAGCAACCCCATACTCCAACAAAGCATTGCAAGTGACGTAAAACCAGTCCCCCTATACACTCAAACAACGTTAACTCAGAGATTTTTTTTCAAACGATTGTAAACAATGTTCTTGCTGTACCCTGGTTAAGCCTTTAGTAACACATAGTTTTTTTAAATTGTGTGCTCCTTATTTGAACTCCCCACAGGCTGCTGTGAATCTGCCCCATCGGCCACCCCTGCACTGCTCCACACTGATCCCAGCGCTGTGCTTCTCTCTGCGCTTCCTTATGTGGGCATGCCGACTCAAGGACTCGTGGTGCTCCCTGCCCTGGATGCTGTTCATCTCACTGGCCTCGCACCACATCCGGGATGGCGTTCGTCGAGGCCTCTGGGTCTGTCCGTTTGGAAACACGGCACCCATCTCTTACTGGCTCTACATCACCATCACGGCCACGCTGCCCCACCTGTGCTCTGTGCTAATGTATCTGACCGGTACAAGAGACATGATATCCACCAAACACGGTGTCACCATTGACGTCTGATACACTTTATTATGACTTTTTTTTTGTAAAGTTTAACACTTTAAACATTTCCATTCTAGCTCATCGCCACATTCATTATGGCTTTTTATTGTTCCTGCAGTATGTTTGATACTTTTAACTAGTCGGTAAGGTGTAAAAATGAGGTTGTATTGACTGTGACTGAATATTGACTGGGGCTGGGTGAAATAACTAATGATTAAGTTAACTTATTTTTCAGCTTCTCATATTAGGTCTGGGCAATTTGGCTCTGGTTTGTTGTTTTGTATTTGCTCTGAAATGCATTTTTGTTTTTATTTAGAGAAATCAAATAGCTATTGCTGACTACTACTGTAAGTCCGTTTGATACAAGTAATAAAACAGCTTGTTTTAGTCATAGTGTTTTCTGTGATGTATTTATCACCCAGAAAATGTTGATTATTTTTGTTGAATGCTCGAATATAATGGCACCAAGTAATAAGAAGCAACAGTAAACATTTTTACTAAAACATTTAACTATGTTAAAAGCAGCATTTAAACAGTACTGTGAGCAGCGTTGAGTGAAGTTAATCAGTTTTGTATTTCAGCAGACAGTTTAACTCACAAATGAATTTACCTTGCACTTGTTTTTGTTTCCAGCGTTAGAATCAGAGATGCTGTAACTAGTCTAGAGACAGGGTTTTTAAGGAAAGAATGCCAGTCATCAAAGTTTCAATGCACAGTTCACTTGAAGCACATTTTATTTGCAATGTTGCCTACGTTTGTAATGAGAATTTGATATGTCGGCCTAGTGTAGATGGTCTCTGGTCGACTTACATATTTTAAGGAGTCAGCACTGTGTTGTCATATTTAGCTTAGTGACATATACATTATACTTGTGTACTTAATTATTGCCATTAGATTTTTTTCCAGATAAAAAATCACAAGTCATTGTAAAACTGATATTGTGAAAAATGAAAAGAATGCGTGTATATTGATGTATTGTGAGAGGTGATGCTGTGTTGTATATTTGTGGTTGAAAAATTGCTGCAGGTGTAATTGAAGGATGTTTTCTACTTGCATTTGTTTAACCTACAACAGTATGAAGATCTAATCAAATTACTGGACACTGAAACACTTGCTGCCTTTTTTAAATCCAGGGAATTATTCAATCAGATCACTTTTGTTTTATTTAAACTACTTGATAATTCTTACACCATTATTACTCTGCTCTTCACTGTCTTTATATACACTTTAGTTTTCACTGCACAAGGGTTTTTGTGACATTATAATTATTGTAATACTTTTAAAGGGAAGGAATATAATTGGCGTACGTGCAAGCCATGTTGTTGAAAGCATACTGTAAAACCAAAAACTGTTGTCATAGACTGCTGTTGGGCTGACGTTCTTAAACTATACTTTTAAATCAGACATTGTAAAGTATTAGTATGTACAGTACATGTAGTTGCAGTGCTCATTGTGTGCATATATGACATCATTTATTATTGACATTGTGTTTTGGAAGCGAGGATCGGGATGCACATTGAACAGCCCTGTCAAAAAGGGCTTAAACAGTTGAAACTTGTCTGTTGTGCGTTAATGTGGCTCTCCTGTTTTTGCCAAGTGGTTGATATCCGTAGGACAACATGTTGACTGTGGGACAACGTTTAATCAGATCTCAGACATACGTTTACAGTTTATTTTAAATGTAATCTTACAACCAGGATTCGGTGCTTCTAGACCATTGTTTTTCACTTATCATTTCGCTCTGATTTTAGGGGTAAGTTATGGTTAGGTTTAGGTTTTATTTATAAAAATGTTGTCCTTGGCTCAACAAAATATGTTATCCTGACGACATCTACCACTTGGCAAAGTCAGGTCTAGCCGTTAAATGTGGATACACAAAATGCCCTTCGCTTTTATTGAACTGCACATTTATTTATCGTACATGATGTGTGTTTTATTTAGCTGCTACGGTTTTTTTTTACAGTAATTTTTTTACTGTGTAAGTTTTGTACATATTCTTTATGTATTTAAATTTGTATGTTTTCTGTTGTCATTTGATGCTTTGTCATAAAATAAAGATCGTTATTTATGCAGTTATCACAAAGTGCCTTCAGGTCATTATTGCTTCCTTGAAAACGAGATGCAAATATACACGGATCCCTTACGAGATTTATCCATGTTTTTACCATAGTTTTTTTATTTAAAGTCTAGTTTACATGTTTTTATTATTACAATGTAATGTTGGTAATGCGTCCAACTTAGGTGTGTGTTTAAAGTCCATTGATAAATTACACTATATATAATACTACCTGGGCTTCAAGGTGGCGCCATCCAATTTGGTACAGAGAACCCAACAAAAATGAAAATAAAGGTTTATTTATGTTTAAAATATGGGTCCTAGAGCCTATACAAGACCTCTTAGACAAGGCTCTTCATCTTTGAGGGCCCCCTGGCACTCAAGTTTAGAAACTGGGTACTGTGAGTACACTGTAAAAAACAAATATGATCAACAAGTCATCATGACAACATACTTCAACTTGGTTAACGTAATTTAACAAGTTACAATATTAGATTAAAATTTATGTTTTGAGTCAGTTTAATGTCATGTCAATTGAAATGATTTGTAAATTTGATTCAGCAATAGAGTCTGTTTTGGCTTGGATTTTATATTTTAACTGTCAAATGTAGAAAGATTAAATAAATGTCGTTGAATGTCTAAAGACCTTCCTTTCACGGATAAAAGCATTTCAATAGTTTCTATATTTGAAAATACAGATATTCTTTCTTCAAAGGTCCAATCAGATTTGAGCAACTAAGGCACTTGAAATTGCTGTTCCAATTAAATAATTGTTTTATCTAATTGTTATATTAATAATTACTTATTAAAATTATTATTTTATTTCGATTTTCTTTAAGAATGCAAAAGACAACGATAGTAACAAAAGTCTTTGAAAAGATGCCTGTATGCACTAAGGAGGGTGCTCATTTTCCAAAATCTCTCGAGTTAAAAACGAACTGAGAACTGTCGCTTATGGCTATTGAGTCTGAATTTTTAAAAGAGCTCCGTTATGAAGAAGTGGTGCACAACTTCGCAAGTAAGACAAGAAAGAGACACATGAAAAGAAAGTGTTTTATATGCTGGGTTGCAAATTTGTCAGGGCACTCTTCTACATTTTCACATCACATATTAGACCGTACAGGCATTAATTTTCATCAAAATGAAGAAAATATTTCAAATTAATTACACAAACAGGTGTTTAATAATAAATAAAGTTTATGGGAAGGTATAGGGAGGTATTTTGGCTAGCCGTGGATTATCCTTACATAATGCATCACTCGTTGACCCTTCATGACTAATGCCTTAAATCTGTTATTAAACGTATTTCTTTAGATGATTTTTCTATTATCATGTCATATATCGGCCTGCTAAAACTTTTACGTGATATCGCAATCCGCCGCAAGGTGTCAGTGTACTATAACAGCAACTTCTAAATCAAAGCAGCGTTGATTTGCGTTTTACCAATGATTGTATACATGACCCCCCCGATATGAACTCATCCAGATAGCAAATATGATTTATTTGATGTTGAATCAATGTTGAGAAAACAATTTAACTCTGATTAAAGGTACAGCCACTTATTGCCTTGTTTGCTGATGGGCTTTAAATGATTTCACTGGTTTTCCAGACTTCTAAAGACTTGCCAAAACTATTGATTTAGACGTTAACAAAATTCAGACTGGCCTTACTTGACCCAAACCATTAAAACACTGTCTGAAACAGGACAATCACTGGCTTGATTCATATCAAACATCATTCAGGCAAACATTTAGCTGAGCCAATAGTATTACCTCAAGGAATATAAAGCCAGATGAATCCCCACAAGTTCTTTACCAAAGACTTGGGTGAGTAACACTACTTTTACTGTTTAAATTCCTCTCGCATTAAATAGCAAATTGGCAGATTTTAATGATTAAATGTTTGTAGATTGAATAAACCGTTTAATTTTGACCAAGAAACAAAGTGGCCATATCGATGAAGAGGGTTCTACACAACCCTGTTTCTATTAGAGCTTTATGAAATCATATTTCAATCATTCTTCTGATAAAATACCTTTTATTTCACAACAATATGGAAAGGATAACAAAACAGCTTATGTTGTACAGGGAAATTGCATATAAAAGTTTATTTCCAAAATGAGACAACTCACAAATCATGTTTTTTAATGGCGCATTCCAATTAATATCAATCAAACTGCAGTTGGTTTGTTTTGATTTAAGCCATGATAACGCAAAAAATACAGCTAACTAAACACAATAAAAACATGATTTTTGAAAAATTGAAAAACAGAGTTTTCTCATTTTGGAAACAAACTCTTCATATATGTATGTACATACAATGGACATGTTTTTTTAACAGGCAACAGTAGTCCAATGTTTCTAATTCCCCTATTTTACATCCTGAACACAACACGAAGTAAAGGGAAAAAAGCTCACTATAATAAACACATGTATGACCAAATAATGTATTGCCTCTCCAGCCAACAATAGATTATTTGTAAATGTTTCTTGTAATTTGGGGCGTGTGATATATACAGTATCTATATATATTTCCTGTCTATAATGAACCAAAAGTCTGCTGTACTTCATAAGAAGACACAAATTTCTGTTTCTCACAGATTATTTCTCTGCTGTCATGACATCATCCATTAACCCACCCAAAAACCAATTCTGAGAGAGGGAACACATATATGACCAAACACACTACAAACTAATAGACTGACCACCTGTATTACTTCTGAATTATTGACGAAAGCTTCTTTGCATATTTGCAAGGAAAACCGATGGTGATTGAATATCTAATATTTTAAAGGGAAACATCATTATAGCACCAATCTTTCCGGCCAGTATTAGCATAAATACTGTAGTCTCATAAGGCGGGTGGCATAAAAATGAGTGAGGAAGGCACATATAACAGACGTTACGTGCCAATGGTGCAAATATGCATAGAGAAACAATAACACTAAGCAAAACGTTTTTTTAATGCTGGTTAAAAGTCCCTTCACATCCTGATTGCAATCGCTGAGTAAAGTGGTCTTATTAAGTCTGTATAAATAAATATTTTCTGTGGAAGGCGCAGGATCAAAGATGTTCAGTCATTGCACTCGGCTTAAAAGAAGGTGCGATCTAATGCTAAATGTTAGCTTGCTAGATTGTTATAGCAAGTTGTTGCGACAACTTAAATTAAAATCCTAATAAAACTATAAAACAAGAAATAAATGCATAACATTTTGCTTTTGGGAACAGTTGCTGACACTGCCAGAAAGTAAAAAAAATGATGATGAAGAACAAACTACTTACAGTAACTACAGTATGTTTTTGCAAGAACCAAGGGCCTATAAAAACAAAAGAAGCCAAATTCAATAGCTAACATGGTGCAAACATTGGGAAATTTGAACCATCAGGATGAGATAACGTCAGATGGTTACTGATATACATCTCCTTTTATACATGTCAACCATTAAGGTGCATAATGTATTTGAAGGAACAATAGTAGCAATGTGTTTGTAATTACAGTTAGTAAGAATATATTTTGTCATGTATAAAACAATTACATAACGTATGCATTTGAGCTTTATATTACTGGGGAGAACGCACACCAGAAAAAAAATATGTAAAGAAATGTACAGAATTGTTTGTACAATATAACTGCATGAATTTATAACAATATAAATGTGTAGATAAGCTTCAATAGCATTTCTTATTATGAATATGAATTAGCTTCAACATAGAAATCATATTTCACCTCACAAATGCGCACATATGACATTGTAAGACTGATTTACATTCATGTCTTGATTCGATGCACTGACAATGGCAGTTTTTTTTCTGTAGAAGTCGTCTGTGCTTTGCTTTGAAGGTCTTCGCCAGCTCACCAATGGTTGCGGTGAATTTGTGTGTTGAGAATCATGCTGGAATACAACTAGATAACTAGCACATTAAATGCCACGTCTGAGAAAAATGATCAATGAAGATATGTCCACTTGTTATGAAACATTTCTTTTTGTGAAGACCCCTGCTGTCCAAGATACAAAGCAGTCTTGTGTCTCTAAAGCAACGAGGGAAAGAACGTTGTGTCCATCATGGAGGGCCAAGACAGCAAACATTCTGTTACCCAAACATAGCTGCTGTCCGAAGGTTACAGAATCCCGTGTTCAGCCAATGAGGGAGTTTGTCTGACACAGACAAAACCGTTTCCTCCATAATGCCCTATGTGCTCCACAAATCCAACCAACTGCAAAGCCTTTTCACAGCATTCCAAGCATCACAAATTGAGTAGAGTACTGTATAGGAAGGCAAGAGTGATAAAAAAATATACTATGTGAAACATAATTTTTCACTGTCCCAAGAATTTGCTTTCAACAGAAAGAAATAAGAAAAAAAGAAAGACAGAAATTGTCGTGTTTTTCTATTGCATTGTGCTACATTATCGAGCTGTACGCATTCACAGTTCACGCGACTCGGAGCTCCGCTGAAAGGAGCCCATCCCCTGAGCAGCGAGAGGAGAGGTGGATTGTGGGTACTGTAGTCTGTCTGTGTTGTGGTGACTCCCTATCGTGGTGCCCTATGAGAAGCTGACTCACAGAATTCATGCCAACTTCTCAAATCTGGAAAGAAATGAAAACAAAGTAAAGAAATATATTTCATAAAAGTCAAACAACTTCTGACAGTCTTGTGTGACGAACTGATTTCTTTTCTGTGTTAAAAATGATGTGTTAAAATATGGAGATTAGTCCTTTTACGGACAAGAGCTACGTTAAGATTCCTCAAAATTATTTTGCGCTTCACAAAAAAACAATAATTTAACATCAAGTTTGGAACAACATGAGGATAAGTATTTCCTGAATTATATGAGACTCTGAAAGATTCAAAGCTATCAGGCTAATAAAAAACAGACGGCTGTCCTTTAATCCAAAATGTTTGTATCTTGTGATTCTCCCACTTGAAACAAAAATATAGATCTAAAGATGATGACATCACAATGCACAATTCAAAGGAACACATGCTGTTTATTCCTCTGCTTCTACTAAGCAAGACCATAAACTAGATTTGACTGTAACTGGATTGGGTCCAACTATGCTACGCTATTAACAATGACCTATTGTTCTGTTTTGTTGTCACTCCCAAAGTTCCGCAGTGTGTGTGTGATATCAAATCAGAGTGGACTTCCTTATAGCTAACATGAAAATACAACACACACTTATTTGCTTTTGTCATCTTGGGCAGAGAGCAGGTATCGCCATGTCAAATATCAGAAGGTTCTCCGAGTATCAACATTGACAGTCGCCTCTCCATAAATAGAGCTTGTAGCGTGCGCTCTCATTCACGGCGTATAAACAGTGCAGACGCCAGACCTCTGCTCTCACTCACTTTAGATCGGTATGGACTTCATCTTCACCATGGAGGTCAGTTCCTGATTCTTCACAATGTCTTGTTTCTTTTGTCTCACCCTTTAAAAGAACAGTCAAGAAAACGGCAGGTGTCTTATCAATCCCACATCTATACAAATATACGAAACACAGATAAATCGCTGCCCTGGAATTAAAAGGTTCTATCTCAGAACGAGCTTCAACGTTTTTGCGTTCCATTTGACTTTGTAGAGAAAAGTCCCACAACAAAGAAAAAAACATCACATACAGAATAAGTATAATATGTGAATTACTCAATTTTGACAAAAGTGGCAGAATGAACCTTATCATTCCAAGGCGAAGAAATGTAAAATGATGCACAGTATTCACCATAGAAGGGCTATGATGGTCAGTAAAACAGCCACTATAATTGCCGCAAACATCCCCAGCAAAACCAACAGCCCGAGATTTCCGTTCTGGTCTGCTGATGAATCTGAGGAACAGAAGAATGGAAAAGTAACAAAAACAGAGATCCAATAAAACATTTTTTTTAAGTATTCAAAATGTAGTGCTCATCTGGCAAACTGCTGATATAAAGAAATGTGTTAAGAAAACAGACAACTTATTGAAAAGAAGTTGTAGATGTACTTGATGCAGGGATGTCATTTTTCGGATTTTTACGGATTTACGTATTTTTTGACCTCGCTGGGATCACCCGCGTTAATTGCATAAATCATCTTCATGCACACACCATTCAGAACATAATTTATTGAGTTATCTTTATGCAAGTTATTCAGATGGTCCGTGAAAAATAGACGTCAAACACGGCCGTTTTGTTACTCAAAAAGGCGCGTGGTGTCTTTTTTTGTTAAGTGGGGAACTGAACAACGTTTTGTAACGTATACAAAAAAACCTGAGTCTGGAAGTTGAGACGTTGGGGATTTCAAGATTAATCCGGACAAATGCTGTATGAATGACGAAGATGCGCCATCTAGAGGCCACAGGATTCTTTACATTTTATTGTTGATAACAATAGGCCTTATATAAACTATTTCAGGGGCGCCGTTTGTTTGACATTAGCATAAGATATTTGCACAAAGCATCAACCTATTTTATGAAATATTGTTTAGGTGAGTGTTAAACTAATAAACATTTGAACTGACATTATATAAATATATACAATTTCCAGTCAGAATTGGGTTATTATAATTGTTTTTGTGTTGCTAAGTGAAAAAGATCTATTTTTGGCAAACAGTTCCCTGTTTTTAATCATGTTACATTTAATTAGTAACATTAAAGATATTATTGGTGGTTGGGGTTGGGCGTGTGCAGTCTTCCTCTTTTTTTGTTCTTGGCTGATCCCATGCCTGTTGAGGTACTTTGAATACAATGTCTCAGTTAGCCAATAAAGAACATAGCAAGTCATGATGGTGTTTACCACAAGAGAGAATTCGGTCACACTTCAGTATAGGGATCAATTCTCGCTATTAACAAACCATTAACTACGACTTTTCCCCCAATCAAATGTTTTGCTTATTAATAGTTAGTAAGATAGTTGTTAGGTTTAGGTATTGGTTATGATTAGGGATGTAGAGTATGGTCATGTAGAATATGTTCTTTATAAGTACTAATAAACATTAGCATGTCTATTATTGGCATATTGGCTAAGCAACTAGTTAATAGTGAGAATTTCCCCCTATACTGAAGTGTTACCCAGATTTCTGTAGGGCTGTTACATATCGATTGGCCAAAGCAGGAGATGGGAAAAGCTCCGCCCCCTACACAAGTCCAAACCATCTGGATAACGTTTAGAGGGAGATTTGGATAAGTTATTATGGGAAAAACAAGATCAATCGTAAAAGGGAGAAAGAAAGCAAGACTCGGTTTAGTTATTTACAGTGAATCAAATTTCAGTGGTCTATACCTGGAGACTTATCGGTTGCTCTGACTGGAAATGATTCGACAAATGGAATATCAAAAGGTTCCTCTGTTGGTTCATCCCAGGACTCTAAAATGACAAACAAGTATTTAGAATATAATTCGTATTGAATAGATCTTCAAAACATAATGAAATGCATAATAATTGAATACAATTATTCATGACCAGCTCCCATCTATAATGATGTCAGCAAATATATGTCTGTTTCTGTGTGCGGTCACTCACCGTTCCACGGGCGAGCTTCTACAACATGACTCCACTCGCTCCACTGGCTGTAGTTGTTTAGAGCATCTTGGGCTTTGACCTGGATCTGATGCACATGACCCGCCAGAGCGTCCATAATCCTTAGACTGCTGTTCTCCTCAGTTTCCAGCTGAAAAAACAACAATAGACAGATTCACTGAAAACCAGCATCACTGTCAGACCTGCTGGAAGTATTGATGGTCCGCTCATGCGGAAACGCTCCCTTGAGGGATTTTAGTGCGTAGTAAAGAGTGAAAAATGGTACTTTTTATTCAGCAGAATCACACTGGAACAATAACCTCCGTTAGGCTGTGTTCATATATGACTTCTTTTTTTGACAAGAAAAAGATGACAATAGCGCTTTTTTAGTAAAAAAAGATGAAGCTCGCAGTGTTGTGATTACAAATAGCAGCCGGCAACGTTCAGAAGTAGCATTTGTGCACAAAGCGGCTCAGAGAGACAGACTTCATATGCAGCGTAACTGAATTCTATTTGAATTATAAACGGAGAGCGCCATTGCAATAATTTATCACATATTACATTTTCTCGGTAGAAATGCAATCAAAAGTTATTGAAAGTGAAAATTAAACTTACATTTATACAAAACTATGTTTCAGCCGCCATTCATTCATTCGAGTTTAATCACCTTCCTCGCATGTTGTTATGGAAACGACAGGTCTCGCTACTCGATCGTCATTGGTTAGCTGTGAAAAAGGTGCTTGGCGTAGGGCGTTTTTTTTTGTTACGAACACTTGAACTTTTTTAAACTTAAAAAGATGCTTTGAGCTGCAGAAAAAGACGCCGGCGCTGATTTTAAAAAAGCCCGGGTTACTCCATAGGATTATAATGTAAAACAAACGCTAACAGCTTCAAAAAAGAAGTCATATGTGAACACAGCCTTCCTCAAGCTTTCACATACAAGTAGGATGCAAAAGTATGAGACTCCATTAAAAACTAAATGTAAAACGAAGAACTTCTGTGCTTATTATAGATCTCTGATTGATGTTTTGTGAAGAATTTGGTGACGCTGACCATGTTAAGTGCCAAGCGCAGAAGGGCAGAATCTTTGTGTCCAATAAAGGACCAATGGAACATTCTCAAAGGTGCAATCTGTAGCTTTTTGGGGTTAAAACTAAACAAAATGTACTGCATATAACGTTTAACTCAAACGGTAAAGCTGGAATTTACAACAGGGTTATTTTCACAGTTATTTTCAAAACAGTAGTAGTAAGGAAAATCCGTAAAAAGTCAGTAAAACACATTATATAAGACATTTAAGATTCCTACAAGCTAAAAACATAATATGTTCTAGAATAATTTGTTTTGCAGCATTAGACTTCATTACAGCCCACGAATTGAAAACAAATGAAAACATGCTTTTAAAGGGGTCATATGGCTTGAATACATGTTTTTCTGTGTCTTTGGTGTGTTATAAGTTGCCCATGCATGTATTAGATAAGTAAAATTGCAGAAATTAAAGTGTGGGAACAAAAGATGCATTCTGTCTAAAAGCGAATGCTCACCCAGACCTGCCTGAAACGCCTCGTGTTACCACACCCCCACAAATCTACGTCAGTTGGTGGTCTGCTTTGACTAAGACCGCCCAAATGTATACGCAAGTAAGATGTTCCAAATATGGTAAGAGGCGTTACATTTCCCTCACACGCTTGCAGAATTCGACCAATCACAACGCACTGGTTAACTGGCCAATCATAGCACACCTCGCTTTTCAGAGCCATGAGCTTTCAGAGAGGCGGAGCAAAGGGGAGATACAAACATGCACGGTATGTGGAAAATACAGCGTTTTTGAACCTTAAATCGTGTATACACATTACATTAAATCTAAATCAAACCATAATATTTGTTTTAGCTGTGTCATGTGACCCCTTTAATGGCTTTCTCGTTCAATCGTCAGCTGAAACTTAAACAAAGATACACACACACAGGTCAGGAGACAGCCGACATCTGGTTCTCTGATGAAAGCAGCCTCGTGAAAGAAGATAAGATCAGTCCACGCAGGGATCGAGAGAACTCAAGATAAGCGGTGTGAGTGTGCGTGTTCGTGTTACGGTGAATACATCACTGTTTATTAGACTCCTATAAAATCTGATTAAAGACACTAAAGCATCATAAAGTCTCTTTACTTACTTATGAGACACTAAGTTGATTTTAAATCACTCTTGGAACATTAAAGAGATCAAAGTATAGAAAACTGAATTTGATGTACCATGCAGAAAAACACAACATCAGACGTACTTTACAACTTGTAAAGTCCAACAGGGCTCAACTGGTCTTTTTACAGGTTGGATGCTGACACATATGCCCCATTAAAGTATTCCACAAGACTTCTGAAGTCACTATTCACAGAAAACCTGCCTCCGTGGCCTTTAGGTGTATTTGCAGTTGCGATGATCACATAAACTGTGTGAAGACGCATGAATGTCAAAGATGCCTAATGTGTCGGCTGTCGTGTGTCTTTTAACTGTTCTGAATATAAGAGATATTCAGAGGGCTCCTAGAGAGAGGATCGAGTGTTTAATTCAGGTCTGCACAAATAAAAGCCATGCGGGCTGGAACAACATGAGGGTGACTAAATGATGGCAGAATGTCGATTTTTAAAGAGAGTTTATACCTGTAATAAATGACTGCATATGTTTACATACAGTATAAACACTTGTGTAACATTAAGCAACAAGGCCCACCCTGAAGAAACACGCAACAGTCTGGAAAATGTTATTTCAATTTCAACAAAGGTTTTCGAATAGGAAAGAGGTAAACGTTTTGTTTAGTAAGGTTTAACATTATACATACGTTATCTTTAAAATATCAGTGAAAAACATATCAGAGAACACTAAAATGCCTGTCAGCCACTTGGATCTCAAAAATGAAAATTCTCATGCCATCCCAGATGTATGACTTCTTTTCTTCTTTGTATATTAACATGCTGACGTGTTATCGGCACATATGCTGAAGGGATGAGTACATTTATGTGAGAATTTTCATATTTGGGTATAACCGGTTTTTCAAAAGTTATTCAAATGTATACCACAGGAATGCTTCAATCTGATTGGTTGACAAACGCTCTATGGGTATGCATTAACTTTCAGTAAATGCACACCTACGAAGGTGTTCCAGGTCTGCTGATCGCATTACAGTTTCATATCACTTCGCCAAGTGTAGACAACAGAAAGATTATAGTGTAGCCTACAGGCCATCAGCGCACACAGCACCCTGCTCTTGATCTGACGTTTATCATTTCAAACTTTACTGTTAACGGACATATGTGTGCAGTTTCTTTTGTTCAATTAACAAAGCATTTCAAAAACAAGAAATAAATATACTGAAATCAAACAAGTAAAATAACAAAATAGAAAAACAAAATGCATTAATAAACACTGATAGCCTACTGGTTCGTTTTCCTCTTCATGCTGCGTATAACTGATATATTTTATATACGTATAACTGATATATTCAAAAGTTGGGGTGATTTTTTTGACTGCTGAAGATAGAAACAATACGAGGAATAAATAATTGATAATCACTGGCTTTTCTGTCACATTACTGGAAACACGCAGGTCTCTCGCTCTCACTCACACACCCACAACGTGGCTCAAGCACCGAGTCCGTTCGGTCTAAGGAAATGAGATGTGCAAGAAAGTAGTCCTACCATCAACAGCATTTTAAAGATGATAACATGACAAACAGTGAAATTAAACATTGGAACAATGTCCTGTGGTGTGGTAACCATGGTATAAGCAGAATAATGGACACCGGTCCGTTCAATTATTCGAAAGTTAATACACCCTGCTTCATGGCATAATTGAAGGGCCCATCGTCAATCATTCCTTACGTATTTCACTACAGTTTTAGATGCTGGTAGAAGTTTCTTACCGATGACCAGAAGCTGGAGCCAATTGGACGGTATCGCAGTAAGAATTTTAATGGAAAGGCGCCCGTCATATCGTCAGGCCAGGACTCGGGATATTTCCACTGGACCAGTAACTGGGTGGGCTGACCATCCACCTGCACCACTTTAACATCCTCTGGAGGATCTGGTTTTACTAAAGTCACATAAATGGGAAATAAAAAGAAAAGTAATAAATAAACTAACTCTGAGAAAACTACTTCACATTACAAATTAAAAAGTGATCAAATTACCTTTAAAAATATAAAAAAAAGTTCTGTCATTATTTATTAAATCTCATAAGGTCGAACACCGTTATGTGACTGCAGAATACAAAATATATCATGAAAACGTCTCGTACAAAGGAAGTCAATTGGTTATAACGTATTTTGTGTTCTGCAGAAAAAAAATAAGTCATACAAGAATTTCTGTTTCTAAATGAGCTATCCCTCCCTTCAAGTGTTTTCTGGAAGATGGAGTATTCCTAAATCATAGTAAGCATTCAAAAACATCCTAATGACATTTGTAAACAGCTTGATGATGCACACGTACAGAGTTTGAGAACATCTCCTTTGAAGATGGTGGAATTGGATCCCAGCGGGTTGATCTCAGTGACGTTCACCAGGAGCTTTGCAGCCCAGATTGGAGGATTAGTGATGGAACATTCATTCTCCCCATTATAGTCCTGCTCGCAGAGATCAACCGCTCCCATTTTAGTGCTATACAGAACAACAGAAGTATGTAAGAGATGTGTTCCCTACTGAAAATCAACAAAATACATTTTGCCTTGCTAGTGTGTATATTCATTTTATATTCATTTTAAATAATGAAATATAAGTAAAACACTGTAAATTGAAATGAAGTTGTTCAATTTTAAAAAGACAACTAAAATATTAGAACTAGTTCTGTTTTGTAAACATTTTTATTCTTGGTCACAGGGAAATGATACACAATAGACAATAATAAAATAACTTCACTTTAGTGTTTTCCTACTTACAGTACATTTATTTGTCCCTTTAAATTGTATTTATTAATGTCAAAATATTCATTTACTTGCTTATTTTTCGTGAAGCTTGGAGATCATCATCTTTCAGTGGGGAAAATAATAAAAATGTGTATACTAGAATTTTACATTTAAGCAATGATGGACTGTACCTGTAGGAGGAGATGTACCACGTTGGCAGGTGTGTTGTCTTAGTCTGAGTCCAGGAGCAGTAAATTTTATTATGATTTGGAACACGGCAAGAAATATGTACAAAATGAGGCTGATCTAAAAGAGCGGAAAAAAAAATTACACAAAACCTTATATACAAATCACTTATATTTACAAATCCAACAAAAACACCGTCTGCACAATTGAGCTGTTTAAGTTTGGCACTTTGTTCAAGGGCGTGAGGGTACGTGTGGTAGACTAAACTTAAACACACTCCAGAGTCGACAATCTCACCCTTCCTATCAGGAAATTGTGGAGCAGTGATGTAGCAACTTCCTGTTAGAGGAAGTGGCCTGAATTAAACAGAAAGGGCGTACAACTACACGCTTACTCTGTTTCGCTGTTCCCCGGGCACAATGGTCAAGTGTTTCCTTTTAACTAGTAAATTTCCTGCTTTCAGACAATCTGTTCTAGTAAAAGTGCCATTTCAGAAGCCTCAAGCTATCTATACTCTATGTATACACTAGGAGACACGGTTGCCAGGATACCAACAGTATCAATAACAGCTCCTAAACAACAGAAGTTGACACAATATTAAAAATATGTAAAATATCCCGCTTATTACATGGCATAAGTAAATTATTAACTAAACATTAAGCTTCCTTCCCCCTTCCATTGATCAGGCATTTTTAGCCCTCCCCTCCACAACAGACAGTAAACTGCCATTCGAATCTGCCTCCATTTTGTTAGCAACACCCAACTTAGCACAAACCAATCAAAAAGGGAAGGGCAAAATAATGCCCCGCCTATATTTTCTAATTTCAGAAGCCGTTGCACTCGGACTCGTCAATCGTAACTTCTGTTTCATGGTGACTTTAAGCTAAGACACATGGTTCAAACAAGAAAAACATGCAATGTGGTTGAATCCTCTGCAAATATAATATCCATGATATTAATTAGCCCAATTTATATTTCACATTAAACTGCACTGGTCAAGATGAACTTAAAACCGGGAAGAGTCTGTGTTGTTTGTTTTGAGCAGCTGTTGAATAACAGACTTTGGAATGTCGTGACTGGCCAATCAGAAAAAGCCTATTGAAACAGACTTGTGACCCATGACGTAGAAGAATTATTGTCCTTGTAGAAGCACCCAATGGCATGATTTAAAGTGTATTGGATCTGTTGTGACTGTGTTGCTATGACACGTAATTGTGTAAGTTTACATAAACAATAGCTTTAGTCAGAGAAGATGTCATATTTAGTTTAATGCAGATGACAACAAGTTCATAGGGATTTGATTTTTTGAAACCAATTTCACTCAACATTTTGCAAAGACATTAGCTGACAAAACTGACATACCATAATGTAAATCTTTTTAAACATCCTACATATTTGATCAAATGAATCACGCTTTGAGTCGAAACAAAAAACAAGGGACTCTTGTATGGCTGAAGTTGACTTACGTCCCAGCCGTAGTTTGATGGTCTGCAGTAAAGTCCCTCTCTCATCGTGGCAGCTGTAGTTTCCCTCCATAGAGTGCGTGGTGTTCAGGAGCGTGAGCGAACCCTCTGAGATCTGCACTTGCCACGGCTGTACTGAGCTTCCATTGAGCCTCCATTCCACTGGAGACCTGTCGAGCCCATCCAAAACTCACAATCAACATCTCAGTCGAGAACCTTCACCTACTTTCAGTGCAAGCTTGCTACAATCAAAGAAACCCCAGATGTACCTGCCACAAAATAACGCACATCTGCGCCAACTGAACCGGGTATCGTTTTACTCAAGCAAATCTTATTTTTGGCAGTCGGATTCTCTTGGATAGCATGTGTATTGGCAAGAGATATGGATATTTAACAAGTGCCCTTGCACAAAACACAGACCTGCCAAAATATGAGGCTCGGGAATCAAACCCACTTTACTCTCAGTAAATAGGTTCAATGTGTCCGAACCCTGCAAGGACTGGCCTCGTGCCCCTTCAGAGAGCGGTTCTTCACACTATTATTCCTCCTTACAGGAAAGCTTTGCTTTAGAGTTTACTGGACTTCTAGTACAGCCTTATGTAGACTAGAGTACATACCCGCCGTGGGAGCCTCCGCATGTGAGGGTGACCCTGGAGCCCAGTCTGCCAAATTGGACGTCTGAAACTGAAGACAAGGAACATGTGACCACTGTATTCCAGACAGGGATTATTCCAAACGTTATCAAGGCTACAATCATATCAACACTGTTGAATATTATATAACAGATGAGGTTTCCCATGGACAAAAATATAGAATATATTAAAAAGATGCATGACATTTTAAATGTTTACATTTAAAAGATGTTTTTCTGATTTTTTAAATAGAAAAAACCTGCCAAGGTCAAATAGCAAATTGTAACTTTAATTGTATATAAGTTCAAGTTGTATTAAGAATTTTTGATTGCTCACTAGGAGACCCGTTTCTTCCCGTTATATTCCAGTGGTATAAAGCTGGTTTACATCAATGCAAAACTCTGAAAAGCGCTATATAAATAAATAAGATACAAAACTAGCCCAAAATAAATTTACATGTGTAGAAAACCGGATAGCAGTTGAAACATCAATCAAAAACATCTTCAGAACAAATATTAACAATTGTATATAAAATGATTCCGCGTCAGAATCTGAGATATTGTCTTTCCAGACGTTTGAAGAAGAGAATTAAACCCATATAGGACCCTATGAAATCTATTTTCCCCAAATCCATTTTTTTGTTAGAATTTTAATCAAGTATTTATTTATTACTACAGTAGATCAATTTACCATAGTGCTGAATATTAAAGTATATTTACTGTAATATACCACAGAATACTTGATACTGAATAATAGTGGTGTAGTACAGTGTACTCAGTGGTGTAGTGGTGTCTGAAGAAGTGGGCATAATCTTCATTTATGGCCCCATTTTAAAAGCGGCCCAGCACGGATGAATGCCCTGGTGTTATAATGTAGCCGGGTTTCCACCACCCGATTTTTGCACATTTTGAAGTTTTGTATCAGAAATGAATTATGGCCACAGAAGAGCATCTTAGGACGTTATCAGACAAATTAGATAACAATAGCTACAACCATGTGTGTCTTTTCATGATTGTCAGCATCAGTAAAAAAGTAAACACATCGTCAATAATTTATACAAATATTACCCGATTGGTATACTATGGAATCTATGTTTCAGAAAATGACAAAAAGTAAATGAGTGATCAAATCATTTCTTTTAACTTTTTGAGTACAGCTGTAGACAGCCGTAGACATTACTACTACAGTGTACATTCATTTGCGTGATTCTTAAGATAGCCAGATTTTTATTTTGACGGATCGTTTTATTTCGACGGATTCCGTGATCCGACGGACAAATCAGCGTGATTACAAACTTTTACGATTGTGTTTTTTCTTCAGATAACAGGTCAAGAGAGTAAACAGCGCAAATCCTTTTTATTTGACTATTTAGGACAGCCCACCGGGCAGGGGAGGGCAGTGACCGATTTTGCCAGCCCTGTAGTCAGATAGTCTACTGGTTTTTAAGTATGCTGGCATATACACTTGCATCACCCAATGAGGCCACAGCAGCAGTGGATTCCCAAATAAAAAAAAAGTAAAAATTTATATTAGAGAAACTGGGGTGGCAGCTTTTAAAAAAATGTAATTGATACTAAGAAATGTACCCCTAAAGCTTGTATGTGTTTAACAAGTAAATCATTTTTTCAGTGGTTGTTAGTCTGTCATATGAAAACAAACAGGTCACACGACAATGTCAAACAGATCTGATTTGTGTTCAAATCAATAAGTTGTTGTTGGTGTGACATAAATCGGTTACACAATTAGTGAATGCATTAGCTAACATAAACTAACAATAGACAATACTTCTACAGCATTTATTCATGTTAATTCATCTTAATTAGGCCATTTACTAATGTTAAAACATTAGTTAATGCACCACGAACTAACATGAATAACTGTATTGACATGAAATATCATTAACAAGGATTAATAAATGCTAAAAAACGAAATTGTTCATTGTTAGCTAATGTTAGCTAATGCATTTACTAAAGTTAACTTACAAGCACCTTATTGTAAAGTGTTACCCATAAATAAAATCTGATCTTCAATTTAAGAGGAATAGCAGCTACATGATTATTATATCAATGTGGTCAGCCATTTTAAAATAGCCTATATAACTTGCTAACTACTTTTTCATAAAAAGAAAAACAACTTGAACTGAGAATCTCGTAGACTGGCAAGCAACAGTTTTGAAGTAGCTTCTGCGCAGAGATGCAGAAAGTGTCTGCAAAAGAATTTGCATCACTGTGCTTTTCTGCCTTGTCAGATTTTAGTATTTATATCAGGACAGAATAACAGGCAATTACTGCCAAGTGTGGAACAAAGAGTGGCAAACACACACACACACACACGCACACACACGCACACACACACAGTGGGAGGGGGAGTGGCTTCCCTGCATCGCCCAGGGTCTAAGTGTACTCCAGAAATGGTCGTGCTCAATGTCTGCTTTCAGGAACTATTGGCAAAAGCATATTATTTGAAAACCCACCACATTACTCAGATTTCTCCCCTCCAGCCAGCAAAACTGGAGCCACCGCACACATACGGACTGTATTCGCTTGCAATAATTGTGCAATCTATATGCAAGGCCGTAGAGACCGCGCTCGACTTGAGTTTTAAACAGAGATGTTTAATGTTCTACGAAACCGTGGATGCGTTCCCGGTATGGATTAACAGAAATTCTGGCCTGTAAATCATAAATCAAAACCTGGTTCATTTTACCATACTTTGTCTAAACCAAAACACGCTACAGACACTTTGAAGTAGTCCCATATGCTAGTCTGAAAATAGATTAGACAAAAAAAGAAAACAGTACCTTCATTGGTCCATATCTCCGATTTGATGTTGACAGAGAAGAGATAGATGACACCAATGACTATTAGACCACCAGGACATGACAATAAACTGGGCATCTGTAAGAGAAAAACATCAATAAAAGCGTTAGAGTTGCTTGAATGGATGTTCCATTTCAACTCTAAGAGTGTATGTGATGCGGCGGGTATCTGAAATTCCCACCTGCCTAGCAACCAATCAGGCTGTCGAGCAACAGAACGATTAACCACTCAAATTTCCATAATGACAAATAAGACACCGTGACATACGTGTGCTATAGTCGGACACTTCCATATAAACCGACAAACAGTACATAATGTTGTTTCCATGAATCACTGTGGACTGCCCCACAGGATTATGGGAAGTCTGTTTTCTGATACATCCTCATTAATTGCCGATTGAAGGCACCATGGGCTACGTGCTGTGGAAAACAGCACTGACTTCAAATGAACATGGTCTGCTATCTGAAATATGACCCGGAGGAGCCTCGTATCAACACGCTGTAAACATTATAAACACTAACGTCTGTCAAGTGAGCGTCAGTGACCTGCCTGTCGGATGTCGTTTCAAAGGCTTCTGTAGCTTTAGGCGTAGTTAAGTGCAGGAAATATCTGCATGACTCTTATCAACTTGTGTGTGAAATGTTACGTATACACACGAAAGTGAAATCGCATCAGATTCAACTAATTAGCTAGGTTTAGTTTAGTTTGATAATTATAAACAGCATCATGAACAAATTATGTTGATGACTTCCATTACAATGATGCCTTAAGAAGTGTCGGTCTGGGTGAAGTATATTAACTTAACTTAATTCCAACAATAATTCATCTCGATTATACTCTCTGGAGGAAGACCCAGAGCATCTTGGGAACATGTATAGGGTCAGAGGATGGTTATCAACAGTTACAGTAGAGAATTCAGTGTTAACCAGTAGGAGGAAACAAGCTACATATAACTATCAATTTATCAGTTCTCCACAGTAAATCAGCTTCTCCGGAAAAAAGTCAGAATGCTTAATTTTCATTTCCATGTGGTTTAGATGTATTATTATCAGACATTTCTTAGACATTGGAAACATGCTTCAACACATCAGACTGTCTGAACAGTTTGACTTCTCAAAACCGCAGATTGCAGTGGGTATGAGATGTTAATGCTATCGCAAGGTTGTCACAAGCAGAACATCTACAATTCCTTCAAATTCTTATAATGTAATTTTTAAGGCACACTATATGTAATAAACCTTGCAAAGTGTGCAGCTCACAGCTAAAGGTGAGCAGCTGTTATTTGATGTCATTATTTTGGATGACCTCCATGTTCTCCGCTCTCAAGTGACTGTCAAATTCAGCAGTGAGGTGCAGCCCCTCACGTGTCTCATAAAGACTTTCTGTGTGTTATCATCCAGAATCTGCGAGAGTTTCACCCACTTAAAAAGTCAACTTTATCTCTATGTCATAAGAGGCACTTAGACACAATTATGAATATACAATAACTGTGTTTTGGACTTCAGCAGCCTAGATTGTTTCAGGGATGCACTGAGAACAGTCTAAAACAGAAATACTGCCAAAAAGATCAATAAAAAAAACTTCATTAAGGCCATTACAATCAGGTAATTGAAAAATTGTGCGTGTGGCTTTTGTTGTGAAGTTACACAAATGTAATAAGATGCAAAGGACTGCTTTTGTAAAAAGATGAACTTGGGTCTGTTTTAGGGCTGTCCTGTCACGCTAACCGCAATTCTATAATACCGCGCGTCTGACAAGCCAAAGGAAGCTTGTTCTGGATATAGCCTAACTATAAGCTTGTTCTGAAATGATGATGCTCAAATAATAATATAGTAGGCCTATTGAAAAAGGCCGTAATATTCAGTGCCATTTGCTATGCCTTCGTTTTGCCCCGTGCACACAAACGAGATGCGCAACAAACATTTTCTAAAATCAATTGTTGCGCATTGCTGTCCTGGCTGTGTGAACAAAAATATATATGACATAGTATTTCTAATGTGTCTCGACCTGTTTGGTGTGCACAGTGTTATACAAAGTGTTACAAATTATACAAAAATACACAAAGACTGGCTCATTTTTTCCTTCAATTTAAGATTCCGCTGATTGTAATTTGTATTGAGGCTTCGTGAATATGCACGTAACAAAACTAAACAATTTGCTTTTATATATTTTCTCGATTTACAATTTCTATATATCTTGTATTTATCATAAACTGGTTGGTCTTGAGTCTTTTTTTAATAAAGGAAAAAGGCGTGTTTTTTACAACAAATTTAAAACAGCCGTCTTTGTTAGTAAAACACCAATATATCCAACACAATAAAGACCAACAATATTATTTAGGCCTATTTATTTGGCACCGAAATTCAGAAATCAGAATTAATACAGTAATATCGTACACCGCGCTAATGAGCCGCACAAAATCACTGCACGGTGAATTCCTTCATCGCGACAGCCCAAGTCTGTTTGGAGTTTAAGGTTTACATATAAAACTCAAAATGGGTTTCTGAATCTACTCAAAATCATGGAGCATTTCACGTTTAAACATAAACAATGCATTTATGTGTGACTTTAGTCAGTTCTCTATTGTAGATTATGTGACAGCACCAGCCAGTCTTCTCACATAAATGTTTGTCTTTTAGAATGTTTAGAAAGTAGATGCACCTGTGGTTCTTTGCAATGGAGCCAGGCGGGGTAAAACTTCGTCAACCCCCACCCACAGGAATGCTCCTAACCACAAAAATGCATCTCCACAAAGCCCTCAACCTACAAAACCCACAGCGCTAAAAAACCAGAGCTGGATGTTGACCGCAAGCTAGTAAATTACATATCAGGACCATATAGCCATATATATTATTGAGTCTGTTGGCTGTTTGGGACGGCTGCATGGCTCTAATACACAAGAACAATGGAGCATCTGGCGAAGATAAACGCAGAGCTGTTAATCCATGTGAAAAAAACAGCCCTTCCATCCCCATAACACTCGAAATTGCCCCCAGCAACATGAGCATGATCTAAATTAATTCCAAAAAGCCTTTAATAAAAAGTTACTACTGGAAATATGCACCAAATGAATACACAGTATTGCTGCTATAAAGTACGCTATTAGGAGCATACCACTGGCGTTTTATTTACATATCTAAAATTAGGTTTGCAATTAACATAAATCACTAATGTTTCACATTTGCACTATTCATTTTAATAAATGTATAGATTAAATGCATTCATAATACAGGTTGTGTCATAATAATAAAAATATAAATTGTGCCAACATACTACATATTCAATATCAATACTACTATATCTATACTATGTTCCATGTCACTTCTAAAAAAGCATACAATTTATTTAACATATGTGTTTATATGGCATCGCAAGAAACCTTATTGCACAAAGGATGCAAATGTTCCTAATATTACCATTTATGAAAATTCGATGGCTTTGGGAGGACTTTTCCGACCACAAGATTTCATATTTGAATATTCAACGCCAAAACACACACGCTGTAGCACATATGCCAACCAGATGTTGAGCTTGCACATTCAAGCCCGAGTAAAAATGAAAATTTACAAGCGAGATGCACGAGCAGAACTCAAGATTAATGGCAACTATCAGGTTGTGGAACACACACACGTGGAGAACCTTCCAAAACACTGACTCATCAAAGACTCGCTATGTGCAAGTGTAGTGCTACTCATCTGCCAGAAATCAACCTCAGCAGTTGAACTATAGTCTGTAAAAAAACGATATTCTATATAGTTTCAGTAAGGAAAATCACTGCACTCTACCAGCACAAGAATATTTTTTATTATTTATTCACAGATAAAAACACACAGGCGACCACATAAACATATTTCGTATTTCATTTTATTTATTGTGATACTTTAAAGCAGTGGTTCTCAACAGGGGGCCCGTGGCCCACAAGGGGGCCCCAGCTGACTTTCAAGGGGGCCTCTGGATGACTAATAATTTAAACGTAGAAAAAAATAGCATTGAAATACACATAAAACCGCTACAAAAACTATATATTTCTTATTATTTATCATTTTTTATATTGAATGAACACTTTTCCAGTTAATAATATCAAGCTCTAAAAATTTGATTCACAAATTTCAAAATAATATGCACAGTTTGTTACCCAGACGGATGCGCTGGATGCTCTGCACAGGACTAATACACTTACACTATATTGGTAAAATAACCGCTTATTTAATGCATGTGTATCGCAATTTTTTCATACTATGTGGCAATGCGTTGAAGTGACTGTCGTTTAACATACAGCACTAATGAGTCGCGATTAATTAATATTATGTACTTGTTTTAACGTCTGACAGCAGAATATGTCAATGAGAATGGCTTTACTGGGCACTCAGTTGTATTGAAATACACACTAGTCTGACTCTGAGCACAAACATGACACGATGACAACTTAAATATGCTAATTAGTACATCAAGAATTGATTCTAAATCGAATCGTGACCCCAAGAATCGATTCTGAATTGAATCGTGAGGGACCAAACGATTCCCACCCCTAAAAATGATCCTCGCTTATACTGCTGTTTTCAACATTCAACAGCGTTTTAGAAAAATATCTGTGTCTACACTACCGAGAACGCATGTCACATGACCATTCAGACACGCTGGGCATGTGCACACAAATGTTAACAGTTGTATGTGCTTACATACAAGTATGTTGTTGATGACAGTCGCAGAAAAGCAAGGACATCTTCGTGTGGATAGATGAGGTAATCCAAGTTATTAGGCTTATTTAATTTCATCCGGTGCCACGCAGACCGATCGACGGATGACATTTTAGTACCGAGTGAGCTATTGAAAAGCATACAGCTCTCGATTCTCTATTGCGGTGCTGTAATGTCACCGTGTCGATCAGTAGATGCATTGCTGCTTGAAGTCAAACAAGACTGTTGTTTACACAGTCCTTTCGAGGCTGGTCATATTGTCGCCTTCAGGTAGCGTAAAGGCTCATATGTAGGCTTGTGCCGGTGTTCGTTAATACGGTACACCACGGTCAAAGAAAAAAATCTACGGTAATTTTACCGCAGGCACTTCAAATCACTGTGAAGAAGAATGTCCCTTAATTTTTCCTTTGATTGGTTAAAATAACACTGCATGCGTTTATGCTGTGGCATCATATGCACGCGGACTCTGATGTAAACAGCCTCACGTGGAGAAGAATGGTGGATGACGGAGCGTTGCCAACTTCGACCTAGGGTGAAATATGAGTTATATCATGCCACTTCTCATATTTACGTGTTTCTGAATACTACATCAAAACAAGTTGCCGAACTAAAATGACAAAATTGCATGGATTATTGCCATTTGCATTCCTGACAGTTGAAGAGTTAGCTTGGTCCGCTAGCTAATTACTTTCCATTTATTTCTTATTATTGGTTTATATTTTTGACAAGTTATTAAACTTGTTGTTGACACTATATTTTTGTAATGAATTTAATCATAATAAAAGCTTCATCAATTACCTCAACATAAAAATGTATCACCGGCACAATCCTACTCATATGACGGGCTTAACAAATCAGGGAAGCATCCACAATGTTACAGACGACCTAATCAGTAAGCGAGTGTGGGCAACCACGCCTGCGTATTCTAACGTCTCCGTTTTCGTCTGTTTACACAGAAACGCAACCCCGGAGTTTTCAAACTAAAAGGGGTCTGAAGCGTTTCCAAAAGTCTCTGTTTTTGGGGGTCAAAACTCCGGAGAAATGTAAAGGCGTAACCGTAGCAAGAGTTATGCGTTTTTAAAGGAAAATGTACCAGTATAAACGCCGTCTTAAAAGGATAGTTCCAAAAATAATCATGGTCATCACTGATCCATTCTTATGTCGCACAAAACCTGTATAATATTTTATGGAACGCATAAGATATTTTGAGAAATGTCTCCAATGCGTTTCTGGGTTTGAACCTACAACCTTTGCCTTGCTATTGTAATGCTCTACCAATGAAAACAAATAAAATAAATAATAACAACTTTTGACAATAAAAGCCTATATTTTTAAGTGAACTATAAAAATAAAAAAAAGGCTTTTGTAGTCCTTAACATTAGCAGGCAGTTAGCTTAAAATCACAGTAGGCCAGCTAATGGCTAACTCCATTGCAAGAAAGACATTAGACTAGAGGAGGTGTAAGTGAGAGAGGATGGAGAGTAAAAGGACCTCGGGGGACGCAAGCTGCCTCAAAGTAGGACAGCTGGCCAAGAAATCACGAAGGAATGTGTGAGTCTCGCCAACTTTTTATGTTTCTTTCCATTGAATTCCAGCACGTGCTCTGTGGGGTAGCTACGCCTGCCAATGGTGAGCCCAACTCTCCACAGAGCTGTGATAACAAGAGATAAGATTTTCATAAATACTCTTTTCTGATATTATATCATTTTCAAGTGTCAGCTGTGCTGCAACAATTGTATCTCGTACTTTGCAAACGTATCGCACGTCATCAACGTTTATGCATGGACAATTAAATAGGCATTGTTGATAAAGTCTACGAGTAAAGATATCCCGAGGCTTTGTGTGAGGTGTTGCACTAAAGAGAGCAACGCCGCCCAAACGCTTTCAAAAGTCTCAGATTTTCTGGTATGCTAACAAATTAAGTAGCATCTGCTTTCTGAGGGCTTCTTTGACTTTAGGAAACAATTCCCTCATTTTAGAGCAGTTTGACATTTTTCCCGCACTAATTATTAGAAAGCCTTTCAGGGCAAGTCTAAGCATGGATCACAATGATGAGTCACTGAGTACCGTGAAGTGGTTTTATAGGGGAAAATGCAGAGAAGAGGCCTGAAAAATAGACAGCGTGCTCTCTTTGGCACACTCACATTCCAGCTCATCAACACGCCCGAGTGGAAAAAAGAACCACCTGACAAATGCATATTTGCTTGAGTTTTGATAAATTGTTAAGTGACAGTTACTTCCTATACTTGACAAAATATACAACAAAACTGTCTCCGTCAGTGTGGTAGGCATGAAAAGACATGACCAAAACGAAAAAAAGTTAGGTTTGGGAATATAGTAGTTTTTAATTATAGCATGCAAAGGGACTTGGGTTAAGAAAAAACTGCTTTGACATTTGATAGCACCTTTTGTGATCCACAGTGAAAGTCAGTTTGGAGCTACACAAGAGTGGGCAGATGACGACAGAACCTTCAGTTTCAAGCAAATTATCTGTGGAAAGTTTGACTCAACTGGACTGACCAAATAAAAGAAATTTGAACGGTCGATTTCTGCTACAGCATTTAACATGCATACAGTTGTGCGGTAGAAATCCTATTGAGCCATGAGGCCTTTGCACACGGACAGAATAATACAACACCACGAGTGGCAATCCGAGATTATCTCACCCTGAAAAAGGGCAGAGTGAGACAACAATAAAATAAAGTCAGAGTTCATGGTGTGCTGGACAAAAATGACATTTGTGTTATTCTCATGTGCTTTTCTCCTGAAAACAGAAGGTGTTTCCAGTTTGACACGTAAGGTGGCAGTACCTTATTTTACCAGTTGATGGTATGAAGCTGTTAATGATTTTCTTACACATGAAAAAAAGCTTCCTTACTGTCTATTATCACAAGGTAACAGCACCTTTCTTTTGAAAAAATACAAATTTGATTTCCTACTCATGTCCTTGTAAGTCTGAGATAAGATGTACTTTTCCCAGAGCCACTACAGGTCCTTGAAAAAAGAAAGACAGTGGATCAGCACATCTTCACAACCTAAGACTTTCAAGGGATTCAAGTAAAATAAAGCTGTAAGTAATCTTCCCTGTTGTTTGGATGGGCAGAGCTTGCTAAACAGTCCAGGATGTAGATACGCAGGGGACTGTGTTCTCTCTTCGTAACTTGAACAAAGACCACCCAGAGCCCTACAGATAAAGGTATGGTTGCAAATAATTGACTGGCAGAGCTTGCAGGTCCTCAGGCCAAAAACACAAGTCTTGTCCTAGAAGAGTAGAGAGGTTTTGGAGATTTATTGGGAGACAATAGATTGCTCAGTCCAGGGAAAATTTGAAAGATTTTCTTCGAAGATATAGACTTAGTCCAGATATGAATTCTGGATAAAATACAAATCAAGTTGGGCAATAACTAGCAATTCAGAGTCTTCCAAAGACAGACTGGAATTTTTGTTACTATGGGAATAACACTAAAATTATGTGGTGCACATTATCAGCTTGCCTAGGGCAAAGGCTTTAATGACTTAAACTTAGAAGGTTCTGGAACAAAAGTTGGCGAAGCTTTGAATATCTGCAATCAGACCATCAATCTGCTCACAGACTTTATTGTACAAATAGAAGAAAAACATGTGTGGACTGTTGTACTGTCTAAATAAACGTCAAGATTTGGATGGAGGATAAAAAAATGGTAAAACCTCATCTTTTCCATCAATACTTGACAGGCACATGCTAACTGCACTTCTATTTGATAAATCGCTTGGTTGTGTCCTCACTCTTGTAGGTTGCTTTGGATAAAAGTGTCTGCCAAACACCTAAATGTAAATTGCATAATCTATGTGCATCATCATCTACAGTATGCTCAAAATCACCAACCTTTTCCGCAAGGTTCCAGTGACTTCTAGTGGAGAAGTAAATTTAGCCTGGGTAATGACACAGCAAATAAACAAGCAAACCAAAGCAAGCCTTGTTGGAGTTGCCCAACCGATGCCTCTGTGATGCCCTTCTACAGGAAGCAAGTTAATGATCTAATAAGTCTAAGAAAAAACAACATCTGGCCTCAGTTCCCTTTCATGCAACGTTTGGGCGGTTTGACAGATAAAGACTTTGAAAAGCGACAAATTATGAGCGTTTTAGAGCTGGCTGGATGACATCAGACATCAATCTGACGTGAAACTGGGATAAGGGCATGGATTGGTACATTATACAAGAGCTATCATAGGCTCTGAAGGCTGGAATTTTCTTAGGCACTGGCCAGAACAAGATGGCTACCAGATGCCAGCTATTGACTGAGCTTTTGGCTGGTTTCCCAGCTAGAGTTGCAGCCTCAGCCCGTTCTGCTTGAAGGTAGACTGTGCAATGAACACTTAACAGAGGATTAAACAACAAGACAAAAGTGTCCGACATATGATTGACTTCCATGTTCTGTGGTTCCCTACATGGGCTGGAGACTTGATTACAACTTGGTATGGCACAAACGTTTTCTTGGGCGCAGTGCCTTTCATGGAACTAGGGTTGCATAGTGTACCGGTGCTACGGTAGCATTGCAATGCTAAAGCTTAAAAATTTCTGCGATGCCGATCTGTTTTTTTTAACAATAGTATTGTAGTGCTGTAACTAATGTTGCATATGCGCATTAACCTTCATTTGAACACTTTCATCTATATTTTTGCGGTGTTTCTCTCCTAAATAAATCTGTTTTCAAACGACTCGGACGAGATAATGATTCAGTGAGTCATTCATCAAGACGCTTGCTTCTTTCTTGAATGAATCAGCTGTTTTGAACGAGTTGGTCGAATTATTCACTGACACAAAAAAATTGGCGCCACCTACTGGCCGTTTTAGTCACATTTAAAGTAATCCTAACATTTTCCTTTACAAGCATTGCTATAAATGCAATTTGTCGCACATTGATTGAATTAGTTCCAAAGTTAAAACATTTTTCTTTAGTAGTTACTTCAGTAAACGTTGCTAAAATCACTAGTGTTTTTAAATCTTCTAGAGTAAATATTATAGTATACTACTGTATTTGCAAAAACATATCTAATTACTACAGTTAATACTACAAATAATGTAGTGTGCAGTATAATACAGTTCACTAAATACAACATGTTTCGTTTAGATCTGTGTATTAAGGAATTTTGGTCTATTTTGTAGATTTAAAAAAGAAACATGACACAGCATCGCAATACTACTTGGTAAGGTGATATTTCATAAGGTATAGTATCGTAAGAAATGTTTATGGTACCGTGACAACATGGAACTTGCACCCAACTGGAGCCCCAGTCTATTGTAACGTGGTTTCGATATACTGCAGTTTTGAGTCATGGTCACAACCAAACGAGGAAACTTAACCCAATGATATTAGCCTCAGTCGATTCGCTACCTTCTTCCACGAAAGCAGGCCATAAAGGCACTAAAAGAATTACAGGATCTCTCCGCGGCAGGGCCTCTCGGACAATGACAGCAGTCAACACCAGCCTCAACTGCTTGGCATTTAAAACGGCGCCACAGTCCCGCTGCATGTAATTACAGCGGCTGTACGGGCCAAAATTCTCTTCGATACGCAACCACATCACGAAGTGCGCAAAAGTCCGAAACATGTCATTTTATCCGGCCAATGTGTATCTATGTCAGCCAACATTTATGCACCTGGCAAAGTTTAGACCAGAAGAAAGATGTAAAAGAGCATGTTGCTTAAGTCCTGTATCTGTCTTGAGGAGTATGGCGTTGGCTGTGGAGTCTCATTATATCCTATCATAGCCAAATGAGTCATGGGTTTGTAAAAACCCGAGGAGTGAACAAGTGGTCTAAATAGTGTGATGAATGCTCTACTGTGTTGTTTATCATGCGAATGACGGTCTCAACGCTGGTTGAAAGTTGACACAGCTCCCCGTGGAGGAGATACTCACCATCTGACCTGCTCTATGTGATACCGAGCTGAAGGGAGAAAAGGTCACACAAACAACCCAAGATGATCCAGCAGCCAAAGCTTTGCAAAGCGTCAAACAGCAAGAGAGCCGGAGTATCGGATTAAGCCTGCAGGTATATGTATTTGTATACACTTCCCAAACAGAGGGGAGCTCTATCCAGAAGATATAGTAGTTTGTGACTATGACTCACACCTGCTGGGAAACGGCACATATTCTGTTACCACTGTTCCAACATGCTTGGCTCATGGAATCCTTGTCTCGAAAGAGAGAAGAGAGAAGAAAAAAAACACAGCATCCAGTACAATCAAACCTTTGGCAAACAGAACTTAGCTTGAACGTCCTCACCGATAGCAGTCACATGTCTATCAAACTGTGTTCTTTCATTGTGTACACAGTGTGGCAGTTCCTCAGACAGAATACAAGTGTATGAAGCGCCTTATTAAATCTGAGCGGCAGGCAGAAATCTTTACAGATAAAAGGCTTTGCTGAATCAAAGCAAGCTAACGTGACAGGCCTAAACCAACAGAATTCCTACTGCCTAAAATCTGACCGCCAACTATTACAAACAAGATAATAATATGTGTGCATATTCTGGTTATTTTATTCCTCTCAGTGATTAGAACACTTAATGTGACATCTGAAAATAGTACACAGCACTCCCATTAGCGAATGACTCCAGATGCAATTTTAGGGAAAAATCTTGCTATTTTATTGCTAAAACCTTAAAGGAACACTCCACTTTTTTTGGAAATAGGCTCATTCTCCAACTCCCCCAGAGTTAGTAAGTTGAGTTTTACCATTTTGGAGTCTATACAGCCGATCTCCGGGTCTGGCGATAGCACTTTTAGCATAGCTTAGCATAGATCATTGAATCCAATTAGACCAGTAGCATCGCGTTCAAAAATGACCAAAGAGTTTTTTTTCCTATTTAAAACCTGACTCTTCTGTATTTATATCGTGTGCAAAGACTGGCGGAAAATGAAAAGTTGCAATTTTCTAGGCCAATATGATTAGGAACTATACTCCCATTCCAGTGTAATAATCAAGGAAGTTTGCTGGCGTAACATGGCCGCAGCAGGCGCAGTGATATCACGCAGCGCATGTGGAAATAGGCTAACATTATCGTCATCATATCCAAAGTGACCAACTGCTTGCTCAAGGAGCGTGATATCACTATCGATATATATCGATATATATGCCCTTGAGGCCAAGTTTTTTTTTACTTTATCTAAGAAAGATGACCTTACAGTATTGTAATATTGTAATGTGGTCATTAATTTAACTTCAAAGTCTTCATCACATTTTTAACACTAGTGTGTGTTATCAAACGACCTAAGGCCACATTCCTGTATCGATTCCAACTGGTCTTCAACACATTATATGAGTTGAAGCCAAGGACTGTTGAAACCAATTCAAATTACAATCTAAACTTATTGTCACAGATTTGTCACACACAGTACACTGTGAAAGAATCACCACAGTGTTATGCAGGTTAAGCCCACTGAGATCACTGTTGTTGAAGTGAGAGAAGTGCGATCAAATGGAAACCATAAGCTCTAAATGGCAGCAAGAGCCTTCATACCCCTCGCACAAACCGCCACTTTCTCACATTCATCAAGAAAGCAGACTTCAAAGACCAGGAAATGTTGACTATATTTTATCTGTGGGCGTCAACAGAACTTGACACTTTCAACTTGTAAACAAACCCCCAACTAACCCAAACTTTTTCTCAATGACATTTCAGTTTTATGAAGATGCCAAAAACTCAAGATGAGTACTATCACCTTTGATCAGAACGCAATTTGAGTTTTTTTCATAATTTGACCGTCCTACCTTACTTACTTGGCAACATCCACATAATGCCTTATGTTTATTAATCAGTTCCTCGTACAAACGATTGTTTCGCGTTGGTACCCTTGGAATATCTGTATTTTTTAACGACATTGTGACTGCTTATATCTTGTGTTTTATATTACGATAAATAACCTGTTACATTACTTGCTCAAACTGTCTGAATAGCGTCATGTAAAGGCAATTATCCTGGCCGTTCAACTTAAATCAAACCCGAAACATCATGGTTGCAAATTATATCCAATATGGAATTTCATACCGACAGTAAAACTTGTGTGCCCTGCACGTTGAAAAACGATGCCAAAGGGGTAAAAAGTGAGGGTCAATATGTCACAAGTCGGGAGTGAGAATGTGATGGCAAAAAAAATCTGTCAGACTGCCAAATCAGTAGAGTAATATATCCGTTATTATAAAAAAACTATGGTGACTCATAGTTTTACCCCTTAAAAAAAAGTTTTAGGGATTTTCAAACTTGGTTGTAATTCTTATTTGCTAGTAAGGGCCGCATGTATCAAAACTTTGTCTGGGCTGATTTAAAAACAACGATAGCCTACATACAACTGCATATTGCTTTTCCAGCATGCCACATTGTAAGCGTTTCATTTTTAAGATTTTGTGTCACGTTTCTTTTAAACATTTAAAATCACAATCTGACTTCCTTAAGCTTCCTTAGACCAACTATTCGATACGAGAACCCACAGACTAGTCGATTATGAAAATATGTTGTCTTCTACAAGCATAACTCTGGCTGCCAAAAAGATCGCTTTCAGTGTATAAAATCCCATTTAAGGCCTTGGAGCTGCTCGAAGCCCAACACACCACCGGCATGCCAGTGAGATAGTCGACTGGGTCCCCTTCATGAGGCCCTGTTCCCCTGACAGAGCACAGAGCTCTCGACTTTAATTTGAAATTGATTACAGCCACTCATAAGGTATGCTGAAATATGAGCTCAAAATGAGCGCTCTGAATGAGGAACAGAACTTGGCAAGTCAGAAAACCAGATTCAGCTCTGAAATAAAGGAGAGAGGGGGTGGGGGTAAGAGCTATGGATTCCAACCAACTTAAACTCCAATACTGTGATTTTGCTATGCAGATATATGACTTTCCTCAATTTAAAGTATTCTCAAAAACATGTTTTTTCTCAAATGTGCATTTCAAACTCTGACGCAGACGTTCTTATCCTAGGGTTCAACGGCACTATGATGTTCTCAATAACAGGTTTATGTCTGTTATGGTAACTTAAAAAGTGATCTGCATCATCACAAGAGTTATTTCAAAGTTAAAGTCTGACGGTACAAATTGTTCAACCAGCATGCAAAGGATTCAACGTTTAGATTCGACACAAACTATAGACAGGCTGTCACAAACAATTAAAAATGAAATCTAAGCAAGTGCGTTTAAAGCACACTTTACATGCAGATACAAGTTGAAATGTGTTTATGAAAGTACACTACACAAGCGAGAACAGTGCATGCATTTAAACCTGGCACAGTGTGTGCTCGGACAAAACTGAAACCACATAATGCCAAGTTCTTGTGTGCATCCTGCAATGCTAGAGTAAATAATTATGAGATTAAAACATATAAATATTATGCAATTTCCAAAATATATGGTTTATATACAGACTAAAGAACGACCAAAGACAGATCTCACAAAGTTGCTCCCCCTAGAATCTTGAATACTTTCTACTTGCATTCTTGATGCTGGGGATGATTACTTGCATATGTTTTCAATTAAAAAAACTACAACCATAATTGTAACGATTACTTAGAAAAACAAAAGCTACTACAGAAAAACCAAACAAAACATATTTATTATCATACAGCATATAGCTTTTTAATCATTTCAATGCTAAGAATATGAGAAAATACCTAAATTACCCAATTTTAGATGAAGTTCTCACTTTTTATTTTCTTAAGAATTGACAATGGACAATATTGTAATCTTTCTCAAACACCACCGCCAGTTTTTGACAAAAAAGCGTGCGGGATAATCGCATACATAAGACATTATCCTGAACAACATGTATAAACAACATAGAGCCAAATAACGGTGATGTTCGTCAACTCCACAATGCATTTTAACCGAGAAACCAACATAATCAACAAGTCCCTAAGCTATGTTACGTACTAACATTATATCAGTGGGCAACTTTAACATTTAAAGAGGGAACGCATACAGTTTTGGACGTGATACAGCTTATCCTCATTAATATCCAGGCGCAACAAACAACATGACCTTCCTTCGGTCACAAAAACTTTCCTCTTTTAATAGCATGCCGTTCCTAGAATCTTCAACATTTTCCCGAAGCTTAGCTCTTCGTGTCGTTCTGGTTAATCCTTACCCTTACTTTTCTTCAAACATTAAACGAGCATTTTGAAGCGGTTCCTCTCCATTGCTTCGCCTGCGCTTTAACTTCGCAGTAAAGTCTGTACAGTGTTGCGCTGATCCCATTGGAGAAGCGCTCCGTCACTACACGCCTGGACTTCCTGTCCTGGGCGTGTTCCCAATGGCATACTCCATGCTTATAGATCGTACTAAAAGTATCAAAGTATGCATTATGTCTACTGCCTGGAAAAGCTTGGGTTATGGAAGTGCTACAGTACATTTTCATCAAATATCATGTAAATGTCGATACACAGTAATAGCATATAGCAATTCCCAAAAATTACACATGGAAAGCACAGTTTGCAAAAATGTGACCCAGTCTGTGAAAATTCAGGTAAAGTCTTTTTTTGTGATTTATCGCTTTCCACGTATAATAATCCTACACAATGTTAAGAAGATTCTGCGAAAATGTTTGATATCTTTTATATTTACTTATTACACGCTCGTTGGAATGCTTGATTCTGATTGGCCAGTCGCAACGTTATTCCCAGATAACAACCTCTCAAAACTCATAACACATGGTAACCTGGATGCAGCAAATCATTTTGACAGGTTTTTTTCACACTGTCTGGATTTATTTCTATGACCTCCCCACACAAAATCCTAATCCTAACCCCTCCCCTAACACCCAATCCTTACCCTAACCATTGTGGGGAGGTGGGGTGCATATTCTGGCAGGGGTGCATTTCTCGGCATTACACCGGTACATTATCCCTTACTGAACAAAGACATGTTATCTCCTAATATAATTTTAACACTTTAGCCTGGTTTTCACAGATATGGTCCTACATATTATATATTACAGTGATTGTTACAACAATTTAACTACTGGCCAATATTAGTTAATTCTTTTTCAAAACAAAAAATATAATGACTTATATATATATATATATATATATATATATACACATTAAAGAAAATCGCATATTCATTTCTTAAGATTTTATAATATAACAATAACTGTGTCAACTATAGTATTTTTGTTAAAACAATGTTTACCATTGCAATATTTTGTAGTTAGAGATTTTTTTTAAATACCAAACATTTATGCTATTTGAATTAAGATGATGAAGAAATACTTCAGATAGCTTTCTATACCAATCTGACTTGCATTTACAGTTGGGCTGTCATAATATGCAATTTACACTACACGGTTATCATGGTCAAAAGACTTCATGAATGATGCTATCACAATATGTTTATTCAAAAAATCTATTGTCAATATGAATGTTAGATTTCGCTTATTTTGATTTTCTCTCTTTCAAAATATGAGTGTAGTGAGGAGGAGAGAGTTTGTAATTATTCTGGCTCTTAAAGCAAAATATTAAACAATTGCTGGATTATCTGCAGTATATTATCATGTGTAAAATTAACACATTATAAATAATCATGCTTTAAAGTCACTATTATTGTTATAGGTATATATAGTGCTCACACACACACCATTCATTTCACAAAACATGTTCTATTTTATGTAATGTTTAGGATAAACCTGAAATACCATTACAAAAGCAAGACAACAGAACAGTAAAGTCTGAAAAATTACGATTTAATCCAAATCTTGAAAATTTCGAACATTTGTTCATCGATTTAAAAAAACTTTGCACATGTGGGACAATAACTTCAAATACGTGTAAGTGCCTTACAGAAAAAATATACAAAGTCAGGCCATTAGACATACTGTATTGTTTATTTTATTATTGTATTTTCACTTCAGCACTGCAGCTTGCTAACACATACAGTATCTTCAAGCTTTGAAAATATTGTATCAGTAAATTCAAGAAAGATTTTTGGATAAGTTTTCGACAAACCGTGAATAACCTCAGCTCCACCCTTTGTTAAAATGGGTGGAGTCTGGACTTGAAGATTCTGGTCTAGATTTGGCGGGTGAACAAGAGCTGTTTCTAATCTTCTTGGTTGTACACATCTTTCACAAAACCCACTAAACTTCACCAATAATACTTCATTTTACCATTTTTAGTAAAGCAGTATAACTGGAACAGTTCTTGCAAACCTGTTTTCAAGAGTCAATGTAGATGACTGTCAGATAAGAATCAAATCACCAGCTAAGACTTATGTTTCATTTCGTACAATTATAAGCACTCTGTGACCACCAAAATCTGTCCATTTCCGTTGGTTATCCTATAGTGTGCTCCATCATACAAGAATACTTAGAAATGGCTCAGTCTATTTAAAAGCACTATACCCACAGGAGGAATAATAAACCAATGGGAACTAAGTGTGGTTTTCCTTTCTTTAAACCATCAGTATTAACTTCGTTCACAGTGCCAAGATGAAATATAATGGAATACAGTTTTAAAGGAGCCAGTCTTTTGCCGTTTTTGAGGCTTTGATTATGTTTTTTGGGCGTTTAAGACGTTTTATATTTCACATATTTCAAGTCTATTGTTTACCGCTGTCCCTCATCTCACAAAACGACTGGATTTCTTCCGGTCTATATAATGTCCCTCCTTCCGAAACGCTCCGATTGGTAAAGCTGACCAGGTCTGTTGTGATTGGTTCCCCGCTTAGAGTGTGTGTGAAGATCCTACCCATACCATATCAGCGAGCTTCCGCTTTTCGCAATTTTTTTGGGAAATGACACCAGAGCGATTAGCGTCAGACCGGTTATATTAATACTAATAACAGAAGCCATAGTTTTGCCTTTTGATATTGGATCTAAATTGAATAATAAAACAAGCAGATTGACCAGGAGACATTTGCAAGCAGGACTTCAAAGGACGTTTCATAGAAGTGTTTAAGCGCGCACACACACACTATCAGTGTATAACACAGAACAGCTTTCACAGCCGATGTTAAAGTCATGGAAGCTGTTATTTGACCGTTGGTTATCTGAATGTGTGTAGCGGAATTCTTATTACCAGCTGTAGGTACTGTGAATAAAAGTGAAAGTAGTTTAACGCGTAGCTCAGTCAAATGTTTAAAATCTCTGATAACCAAACACTACTCCAGCGGCTCTTCCTCTTCTCTAAGGAAGACCTAAACCCTTTTTTGGCGTATTCCTATGGGCGGTGTCACGGGATGACTCTAATCTAAATCAAAACTCAAAGTATAAACCAAAAACATAAGTTTAATAATAACCAGGGGATCAAACAGGAGACGACACACGATGACATTAATACAATACTAGACAAAGAACACAGGGAGACACAGGGCTTAAATACAATGGAACACACTCAGGGAAAACAGAATCAGGTGTGGGACTAATTAACAATGATGAAACAAATGTGAAAACTAATTAACTAATAATGAAACAAACAATGGGAGGAAAAAACCTAACAAAACATAACACAACTGTGACAGGCGGAGGTTATTAATTATTATAAGCACTCGGAATAGTGACATCATGTACCCGGGAAGTAGAGGGCTGTAGTCCGATTCCAGCCTTTCTCTGTAGTCCTTGAAAAGCAAATTCTGTTAAAGTCAATATCTTGCTTAGCATTGAACTTTGAGCTTCATCATTTTGCAGATATTATTTATGCTCTAACAGCAACATTACACACTAACTAAAAGATGAAAATGACCATCAATCAAATTCGTAGTTCCTCGTTGAAATGTCATTTAGAAAATCGAAACCAAGTGGTACATTTGCTTTTAAACATGTTAAGCAAGGCTAAATTCATGCACACCATATCTACATCACACATAGGCAGTGAAACACAACACAAATGACAATGATTACCTGCAAGTCAATGACCCCCAGTGTATTGAACATTCGTTTTGTTTTAGACACCATGATGAAATATTTACTTTATCTCTGTGTTCTAGCTAAACACATTACATGTATTTACACAACAAACAAAATTCTTAGAAATAGTATATTAGGAAAAATGTCACCCCCAGTGTGCAGCTCTTCTGATGTTATAGAGCTGTCGTGCCTTAAAATAAAATCTGTTGTGCCCCAGTATAAATATCAAGTTTAAGAAAAAATTGACCTCTTTGTCAGTTTATTCATATACACTGATAATCGCGGAAAAACGGATCTATATAACGTAGTCACCCAATTTGCAGTCGCACATTGACCGTGTTGAAATTCGTGTTTGCCTTGGCTGTGTCCGAAATAGCCCCCTATACCTTAATAAAGTGCACTATTTGAGGGCACATCCATTTGTAGTGGTGTCCGAATTCATAGTGAACATTATTGAGTGCACTCATAAAATCCCATGATGCATCATAATAACGAGTGTAGGCCTAAAACCGATGTACACTCATGGCCCTGGAAATGTCGCGTTGGGTGGCACCTGTTGATCTGCAAAACTTCTGAAGGATCCTAATGACAGAATAAGTGGCTGAAGTTTATTTTTAACAAGATCCCCATTGAGTTTGACCTCGCCACATTGTAAACCTGAAACAACGTAGTGGATGTTTTGCAAAGCAGTTCATTATAACTATGTGACCAGTAGGTCATGATAACGTATGTTCTTACATAACTTTACCTTATTAAGTTTACAGCAATTCATCATTTACAATGATATATTTTAATAATGTTTTTATCCAAAGCATCGTACAGGAATGCTGGATTTCCATACTTAACGGGGACTTTACACTGACATAAAAAGTGATATACTGTACAAACTGCATATTCTGTCCCCTAACTCTACCCCTAAACTCAACCATTACAAAAAAATGTCTGACAAAGCATAAATTGTCCTGATCTGTACTATAGCTACATAGCTGGTTGATGGATCCTCTGTCAGTGCCTGTGTGTGCTCTTCACAAACATTTATTGTTGTACACAAGCAGCTCTACACTATAAATCAGATTGCATCGTGGGTATTAAAAGTTTAACTGAACAGAGAATTTAAATTGCTTGCTGGAAATTCACATAGCAGTACCAATATCTATTATCTATCTACCCTAACTGTCAGCTGCAATGGTATTATAGAATTATGCAGGAGGACCGAACGCAATGAAATAGATAACAACCAACTAAAGACATTTAATGTAAATAGCAGCTCTATTTCCAAACAGTATGGCTGCTATATACTTTAACAGACCATTTTATTTGCACAGCATGTTGACATTAATGACAAAGCATAGACAGAATGAGGTCATTACTATTTTCTAACAAATTCTTGTGTTAGAGATTGGTATATTTTATCCTTTCAAAGGTGTGTATTTAAGGACACAGGCGTCAACATGTTGTTTTGACATCTTAATTTGTTCCAAGAAGGCGTCACCCCTTAATGTAAATACATTTAAGCAATCATGTATCAAATCACAGCTCTTGTAATAATCATTAGCACAATCATTCTCATATTATACGGCACAATACAACACTCAATTTAGAACGAATGAGTTCGATTTTCCTTTATGCCTCATTACAACCAGGCCACGACTGCCCCTATAAATGCATTATGAAGCAGTTATAACTGCATGAATAAAAAGGGGGATTCTAACAAAATACCTGCCAAATAGTGAGCAGGAATGAGAAAAACAACATAACACCCTACAGTGTCCAGTCTGACAGCCTATATTGCAAACAACATCAAGATAATAATGAATCTGCTTTCCAGTCAAATAAATAATGAATAAATACATTTATTAAGCATGTGAGTTAAAAATGGCTCACTATTTGGCAGGTTTTTTGTTAGAATCCCTCTTTTTATTCATGCTGCTTCATAATGCATTTGTAAATGACTTATTAATCATTAACGAACACGTTTATAAATCATTTATAAAGGGTACCTTGATGTAAAGTGTTACCAATTTATGCAGGCAAAGGCTTGAAGCATCCTAGAGTTTTTCCTCGCTGATGCAGATGCAACTATTTATTTGTGCACAGGTCAGAGAACTTTCACATGTATTTGAGCATCAGTCAGATGGGTCTGTTTTGCAAACTAACGCAGAGACATCCGATCTACCAAAACACATCTTAATACCAGGTGAAAACAGGCTTAGTTGATCTGGGTTGTCCATTTGTCTTGCTTGTATCTGGTTTACATTTTGAAGGCAAAGGTGCATGCATAGCGCCTATCTCTCAAAAGAGCAACAGACTGATACGTTTTCAATGAGATGTATTTGTGTTCGGCCACTTAAAAAATGACTCACGTGTAAAAAGCAGTAATAAACCAAATTAAACCTTAGTTTTAAAAAACTAAACTTAAACTTTAAAGCGAAATCAACCCTTATTCCAATTTTCACAATGGTTCTCATTGGGAGGAAAGATTGGAGGATGTCAGGAGGAATGACTGCTTGGGTTTGCCATCACAGGTGAAAATGTTATTTTAAAATCTATAAAACGATTCACTGCTGTTTTCAGGCTTTTGCAACAAACTGTGTTTCTTGTAACATCCAGATGATGCAACTTTGTGTTTACAGGCTTTAGATTGTTGTCCTTGACCAGAATCATTTTTAGTCTCTAATCTGAAGAGGACCAAATGCACCGACAGTTTACCACATCAACATCGCCACAAATATGTTGCTCATTTTATACTAATCCTCAGATGGTCATGTGGTCTCTGACTTGAAACTCATAACACAGCACACAAACATCCAGCCACAATTTAACATCTTTGTACTCTCTGGTTTTCTTATAGGGCAAACAATATTTACGTTTTATTACAGAACCATCATAATAACGATTTATGTAGTTTTTTACTAAATGGGTTTCTAAAGAAATGATTTTGTTTCAAGAATATGTGGCATTTTAAAAAATGAAGTTGAATAAGCTATAACTAAAATTACTCTAAACAATTTAATGACATTTGCATAGCAGGCTTGTGTTGTATAGTTGGAATTGTGGTAAGAAATCCGCAAGTGTCTGTTTTCTACATCAGAGGCGACTCTTAAAATGGAGCTCTTAACTGATTTTGTGGCGACATCTTCTGGATTTTATTGTGAAGAACACTATAGACTGTAGAACATTATACGCAACGCATTTCATTGTTGCAGTTTAACTATTACAATTATTTTCATTTTTTAATTCCTTTAAAAAAAATGAGTGGCTCCAAATCATTTTATTTTACATTAATGAGTAACGTTTACAACGTTCGTAACCCTGTTATCAAAATTTGCGCCTTATCTATATGAAGTTTACATTTACATTTAGGCATTTGGCAGACGCTTTTATCCAAAGCAACTTACAGTACATTGCTTTATCCTATACATTTATACATAGGTATTTGCAATCCCCTGGGATCGAACCCACAACCTTGTGTTGTTAGCGCAATGCTCTTACCACTGAGCTACAGGAAAGCTAAATGTCCCGATTGAAGATTTGAAGTAATGTCCCGATTGAAGATTTTATATGTATAGCTTTTGTATCAACTTATATCAACAAAAATATATATTAAATATATATTATATATTGTCTTATATCAACAAAAAATGTGAAAAAAAATGTTTGACATTTTTGCATGTTTCTGCAGTATAGCAAAATGGCAAAAACACGCTACATGTGTCTATATGTGTGCTAATGTCAAAATATAATAGACAGTAGGGACATCTGTCTTCATGACTGTTAGCGTGACGGTGATACATGCTAGTGTAAAATTTGGAGTAACACCATATATTCTATGTAATGATACTGTCTTCTTTATTCTTTACATTCTCTAGGTCTCTACTGTTTGTCGTAATTTGTGTAAAGCTGCTTTGCAACAATGCAAAAAGTTGAAGTACTTTATGTTGCCCTGCAGTTATAGAGTCTCCTGCTTATTTAAGTTTGACAGGTTAATTTTCTTAGGGCAACAATGCCAAGGCAACTGTCTTCTTGGATTGTCATTTTCATAATACGTCCAGCAGGTGTCAGTGTTTGCTTATAGCATGTAATGTCGCCTTAAATGAGTCCGAAACGAAACACTGAACGAAAATTAAAACTTTTAACATGAACATAGAATAGTAGACTAAGACACAAAGGTTACAGCAATTCACCACGCCTGAGGACAAGAAGAAACAAATCATATTCATTTATACTTAGCATGATATGTATGAATATCAGAATAAGGGCCAATTTGGTATTTATTTGTCTTTTATGTCTGACCCCTTTTCCACAGATACATGAAACTGGACTAATTTGAGTGATATGATATTCAACATTATTCAAAATCTACTATATAACTATTCATTTATAACTGTGGGATACAAAATGTAATATGTATCTGTAAGTATAACAGGGAAACAAATGCTAAACTAAAAAATAACCACATTAATAAAGCCTGCATTCGACTATTAATAAATGAAAAACATTTGTGATATTGATCATGTGAACTCTTTTGTTTAAAAGGTCATATTAATTTAGCTTCTATTGATTTACATAAGCGAATGATACTGGTATTACATAGAGTAGATAAACATGCCAAACTGCGCGTGCATACTGTGAAAAGGGGACGTTTCAGAAATTCTATAAATATAAATATATTTTTTATTTTAATTTTAATCTTTTTGAAGACATAAATAAATTATGTTATACAAACATCACTAACTCACTAGGCAGACAAATGTTTTCATATTTTGGACAACCCGATGCATTTTAAGTTTAGATGTGTTGAGTGATAATTATGGGGTGTGATGTGATTTGAAAGTCTAAAAATAAAAGATCTCACATCCCTGCTAATGGCCACATCAGCTGTTGCTGGTCCATTTGCTGCTTGATAATGGGTCAGCAATCAAACTTCATCAGGCACAGCGTCTCTACCATATCATTTCAGCGTATTATCCATTTTTAAAGCATCATCTTCTATTGCTAACAGACGGGGGGAACATTCAAATCTTCTAGCACTGATTTCTGTTTTGGAATTTCTTAGAAGAAACCTATGTTCACTTAAAGGAACAATACACCCCCCGAAACAATATCACAATATGTATTTTTATGAAAAATGTATGGAAATAATTTGATCATTATAACGTTTATTTCATATACAACATTTCAGATGGACTGTTAAAATCATTTTATGTGCGCCATGAAAAAAATGACAGCACAAGGGATTCACAACACAGGAAATTCTTGAGTACAGTTTTATTTCTTAACAGAACTCTTTCTCCCATTCCATGAACATGTCTTGAAATATGCATATATGTACAAACTGGTGTTTAAGGCCGTCACGTCAACTGGAATCTTAACATGGTAACGGTATGTTTTCTATTAGAATGGGGGGTTTGAGAGTGTCTGCTATTATTTGTGTCTTATGGCCTTGACAGTGACCGTGAATCAGACACACCTTAAACCTTACAGATGAGTGCTATATCCACTCTTGACAGTGGCTCTTTTTTGCCAAGTCATAAAAGTGCCAGTCATGGCTCGCCTGCCTGGCTGAGGAGAGTCTTTGAAGCCTGTTACGGGACACCCCTGAGCCCTTCTCGGCCTGCTGGGTGTCAGGCTACACCGCGGCCCCTTGAGCTCCCTCTCCGCTCCCCTCCGGTACCAGATACAGACATCACAGCCGCGAGTCGGGCCGTTCTGGCGGGGCTGAGAATGCCAAACGCAGTTCAAGCTGATGGAGCGGACTGTAAATCAGTCTCAGTAACAGGAAAGGGAGGAAACCGGCTATTTTTCTGTTGACTGTTCTCGTTTTGGCCCCTCTGACCTCGTGACCCCGGAGCGCTCACGATTTGCTTGCCCCTCCTGCCGTCGGCCTCTGGCTGGCCAAACTGTTGATCACCTGGCCGGGACTGAAATTAATTAACGCCTTCCCAGCTTAACCCGCCTCCCCGCTCCAGTCTTGGCTCTCAACACGGTCTTAAAAGGGGGCCGCCTTTTCCGCATTGGGAGAGAACCAATTCATCAAGGTCCGCTGCGGCTGCTGCCATCAGGAGGTGCAGGAGTCACAGGAGGAAGATGAACAGGGCCCTTCTCAGCTGTCCCAAGATGTCTGTGGGGGTCAGGATCATCTGTCAGGTGGGCGGCAGGGCAGATGTGGGTTCCTATTCTCACTGCTGCCGGTTACATAGCGTCATTCACGCATGATTTGCATCAGATGTGCTCCGGACAGATGCTGGGAAGGTCTGAACTTCTGCCAAATCTTTCAACAAATGCAGGGGAGTCGTCTGAGATCAGACATATTTCCTGAGCTAAATCTTCAGTGACTCGATAGTCTTGCCAGTGCTTTGACAAACAGCATGAGGTCTGATCCACAACGCTACTTATTTCAGCTATGATCTTATATATAGATTGTATCTGACTGATATTCAAGGCAAACAACCACAGTTTGTTTGTGTTTGTCTGTATATAAACTAAATCAAGCCTACAATGTTTACTCGTAAATGTCTCCAGTATTACTTTATTGTATTATTACAGTGAAAGTGCAGTAATGTTTTTTGGCAGGCTGACTACTTTGTCCACAGTTATACTGTACTACATATTCCATGTGTAAACCGGGGATAGTAAAGCAAAACAACGGTCTTGTAAGGGAATGTACTTATGCATTGTTGATCTTTCAGTTGCAAAGCGTTTAACACATGAGATCTCAAATTCATAAACAATTAAGTCTTTGAAAAATATTCTTGCTGTGCATGAGCTCCGTCAAAAGTGTTCTTCGTGTGTTCAGTCATTTGAATGCAAGATTAATTCATCATATAATTTACAGTATATCCTATGAAATGACCCTGAATATGCCCCACCTAAATTTATGGCCAGAAGCTGCTACTTGTTTTGGGCCGTGGATATACGAAATAATAAACCACATAAATCCTAAAAATGCCAGCACTATGTGGCCTTGTAAAGAAAACACAAATAAACAAACTAACCATGCCATTTGATAGAGTGTTTGCATTTTTGCATGCGATATGTATCTGATGGTAAGACTGCGGGGAAGCCTGAGGGCTGCTCATGTTAGGGACTCGTAACCCGAAGGTCACGGGCAGGGGCGGATTAAGGTGATCAGGGGCCCCTAGGCTGATCTTTGGGTGAGGCCCCCCTTAGGTGGCTTTCAGGTGCCTTTCACGCTTGCAGTTTAGTTCGGAATGGAGCACGGTTTGCATGACAAATTGCTAATGTAAAAGCGAACTCAGGTGTGCACCAGGGTACCAAACCCTGCGCATGCGATTTAGCCGATTACAATGTATTAACTTCATTAAAACACATGTTAAAGATGATAGCGTTGGTAAGTGAACCTGCATTGTTTTGCGCGTTGCGAGTGGAATCAGAGCGACAAATGAATGGTAATATGATGTTTCCAGATTTAAAAATAAATGATAAACAGTCGGTTTTTGCAAGGGGCAGAAAGCAGGGTTCGATAGAATCAAGCTGAGACACAAACCAACGCTGCGAGGGGCGTCAGAACCAGGGCGGGGCGGAGCGGGGAGGGTGGCTTTTGGGGCTCAAGCCACAAGTGTTTTTTCAAAAGCCCTGAATCTATCTCAGGTTTCTAGAATGAATTCATTCAGTACGCAGCTTTAAACTCGGTCCTCCACTCCAGTATCGTTAACCGAAGGAGACATTCAGATTAAAACAAAGGTTAATTACATGTGTGCAAATTAAGATGCTGAATCGTTTGACAGTAAACACGCTTTTCAAATCGGTCATTATTACAGTGGCTTCATTATTACTGTGCGTGTCTGTTTATAGTTATGTGATGTGAAACTGTTAGCTGATGCAGAGATTACCAGTTAATGGCTAATGTTAACACTAGGTGAATAGTCTGCCAGGGGCCATTGCTCAATGTGGGCCGGCCCACTGTTGGGATATAAAGAAAAAATAACAGTGATCATTTTTTGCCGACTTGTTATTAGCTGTTCTCGTGATTTCTGTGCCCTAAAGTAACTTAGTGCAGCTGCATCAGTGGTAACAGCGGCTAGCGCTCGTCAATGTCAAAAAGTTGACCAATCAAATGAGAAAGACAGCTGTAATACGGTTCAGTGAAAGGAAGGAAGGAGGCGGGAACTGGCAAACTTTAATAAAAATAAATAAAACAAAACACAGAAGTAAAAGGGCCGGCAGCCCCCCTCACGGTTGACTGCCGGCCACAAGAACGTAAACACAAACTTAACACATGTCCGGGCCTGGTCCTCTCTCGTCAGCAGTCCTGTCGCTCGTCCTCTTATGCTCTCGATCTCCTCCGTGAGAGATGCGGGACTGGTGTGCGCACAACTGATACACATTATCACTCACGCCACAGGCCCCGCCTCCTGTCTCACGGCTCTCGTCCAGCCTTCCTCGTTACAACAGCGTTTACGCAATTCCAGCCAATCAAAGATTCTATATTAGTAATGCTGTTTATTCCAAATTCCTAATCAACCTTTCTTATGTAACTTCATAGTTACAGGATTACAACAGATATATTTTGCCTGTTAAGAGAAAAGAAAATGTCATTGTGAACATTTGTTTTGTAATGGTTTCAAAATGATAATACAAAGAACAATTACATGAAGAAATTGTAATATAGCTGCCTTAAATGGGGAAAAAATATTCTCCTTGGGGGACCATGCCCATTGATTTGGGCTAAGCCCCCCATGTCTTCAACGTCTGGCTCCACCCCTGGTCAGAACAATCACATTCGGATACAGACACATCAAATACTACAGTGTTCCTCTACATTCCTTGTTACTTTGCAACAGAAAACACCACGAGAGCCCAAGCTCCAGTTTTATACAAGTAGACTAATTTATATGCGAAATATGAATGGCCTCTAAAAACGCATCGGTGTGTGTTTGCTGAGACACAAACCACTGTGCATTACATAAACATTGTATAAAACAAAGCCATAATTAAAAACCAACCTGTATAAGATGCGTGTCATTGTGGAATAACTGGAATATTACCGATGACATGATGAGCTAACTGCTGCTACAGCTAAGGATCCCGCTGGAGTTGTTTTAACTGCAGCATCGATGTTAGCCAATGCCAGCTGCCAGTCTTCCTGCTGCTATCCTAGTCAGGTTGTTCTTTTAAGTTTTGACCTTTGTATAATCCGTTTTTGTGCTCCACTTTCTATTGGACATTTTGCCGCTATGCCGTCTAGCAATAGCAGTGACGTAAATGAAAATTATTGACATGATTTCACCTGCAGCTGATTGGACAGATGTGACCCAAATGTCACATCTATCCAATTACCGGCTTAGTTTTTTGTTATATTTTTATGGGCCAATGAGGGCCTGTTTTTTCTTACCCCTGAAGTAAATTTAAAATAAAAAATTCTGCCAATCAGAGGCCCCTAAACAGGTGGGGGCCCCTAGGCTGCAGCCTAGGCAAGCCTGTGCGTTAATCTGTGCCTGGTCACGGGTTCGATTCCCAATCCAAGAAATTGACTGAGGTGCCCTTGAGCAAGACACGTTTCTTCCAGGGTGCTGCAGTTATCATACAGTTTTCATGAAAGATGCATGTCACATGTGTGTCATATGTATGCCAAGAATGCACCGCAGTGGTCTCTCTGCTACATGGTAAAAAAAACCTTCTTTTTAAAAATTTTACAAGATTTTTAGTTTTTACCAATTTTCATGTAAACTGTAAAAAAGTTTTTCAGTAAAAAAGAGTTTACTGAATTCTTGTATTTTTGAAAGACAAGAAAACATGTAATTTTACAGGGAAAAACGTTATTTTATAGATTATTTCTGGCACCCCAAGATTTTATCTTTCACTGTTTATTTTGAAATAATTTGTAATAATAATAAACCGAAAGTGAACGAATAACAAAGTTAATGGCATGCGTAAAAAGGTGTCGACTCTTTATCACGCGAACGAGTCGTTGTTGTTTCAGTTCCGGGTCAGATTTGCATCACTCCGTGTAATGACCGTCTGAGTTCCATTTGTGACACTGCAATCGGTAGACCAATCACAACGGACTAGACCATCTGACCAATCAGATCAGAGTTGGCTGACAGAAAGGAAGGGATTAGACAGATGAATCGCCGAACGAATCATTTGAGAGTCAGTCAAGAAGTAGGTTAATAATAACTGCCTATTATTAGAAAATGAAAGTGTTTTCACACCGTGTGTGTGCGTAAACTTGTTGTTGGATACTCCATAAACCAAAAAAAAATATTTACTCCTTAATCTATAAAAGCAGTTCATACAAATTTAAACATTACTATAAATCAAAAACTTCCAAAGACACTTGGTTGGATATTTTGTTATTATGTGTAGTTAGTTTTAAAGTGTTAAAGCTTTGTTTCCTTCCAGGGTTACTGCTGAATTCATCCCAGAGAGTTGATTCCTCCCACTGTCGCCTTGGCCTGCTCACTGGTAGATCAGTTGGGCACTATTGTTTCCGTTGCTTTGGAACAATGGGCTTGGATATGCATATACATTTCACTTTAATTAAATTAACTTTCAGAAACTTTTTATAATTCAGAAACAGCTGCTTAATAACTTTTGAATCATCACAGCATATAATCGACTGATGTGTCTAGTGAACTGACTATTAAAAGAAAATCCTGAAACATATTCCAATAACTGTCAAATTTAAACCTACAATTAGGAAAATGGCACATCCTTCAACCGCCAATACGCCCACCATGCAACAATCAACAAGAGATATCAGCGTCTCTGAAAACAGTTGGCTGTGCTCTGCATGAGAAGGAGCTTTCAGATGGGCACAGCGTTTGTGAGGGCGTGCCTGCTGGGTCCTCATCTGCCAGATGAAAGTCTCCAGGAGTCAGAAGTTCAACAAAGTAGCTTTTTTTCTGTGAGTTTTGCACTGACAATATCAGATCAAGATTAGTTATTTGAATGCACTTCTTATCTTCCTACCTTCCCCTGTCTCAGAAGAACGTGCAGAGAAAAGTCTAAAGAAATCATTCACAGGATTTGTTCTCTCTGGCACTATGAGACTTTGCTCTGTTTGGCACATAAGAGGGGGCTCAGCCTCGGTAGGGGGTGTTTTGGGGGGGCTCTGTCCCCTATCAGGGTTTTAAAATATTGTGGTCTGCCATCTTGTTTTAACCGTTTTGGTTCAAAACCTGCCGTGGGAAGGAAGCATGTGTAGAGAGAGAGAATATAAAGAGAGATTGCATAATTAGAGGTCATTTGAATACTGAAAGTACAATAGAAAAGAACACACTGGAAACATGGTGTTCACGTATATCTGTACCATACCACCTGCAGTTCCTTTGCACACCCCTGACAGAAGTGCGAGTACGAGTGCAGATTTTTTTATTTCCATTTGGACACTCATCATAAGATTATATAAGATATAAGTAACATTTCAGTTTTTCACATGAAAATGCATGGGTTTGAATGTCTAGGTACACTCCTTTTATTAATAAAACATTTATTACAAACTTTCCCAAAGTCATCCAAAAATATTAATATGGAGATTGATTTTGCATTCACTTAAAAAAAGTAAATATATCCCATCGGTTCCGCTAGATGATAGGCCACGCTGTGCTGAGCAGGAAATATTAAAGATCAGCTTTAAAGATTATCCTATGAGATTAAGATTGTATCGTCTGTATTCCCAAACTGCTGGGAAGGAGCTGGGGCCAAAATGAATTTTCCCTGCAGTTATTAGGTGTCATTCATACAGTTAGCACCTCAGAAAGGTCAAGATTGTCATTAGTCGGGCCGAAGTGCAGACAGGCGTGCAATAGTCTATTGATTTTCCCAATGCACCATCAGGCTTAAACTTTACATCTGACAAAAGATGTCAAACTAGCTGACTGGTTTAGCATGAGCACTTTGAACATTTGACAGTACAGGAACAGACTGCAAAGATAAAGTGGAATTGTATTATTATCACAATCATACCAGAGTGCCGTCAGAGTGTTCTGCAGAAGAAAGAAAGTCATACAGGCTTAAAATGACAATAGGGTACGTAAATGGTGACAGAATTTTCATTTTTGGGTGAACTGTTGCTTTAAGCGAAAGCATCCATTTTCTCTCTTTTTAATCTCATTTATGTCTGGGAGAAATCAATTATTTTGATATTTTTATTGGCAAAAGTATTTTGATCCATTGAAACCTTGTGTTCAGGTGTCGCTGTATACTGGCATTGAATGGCCATTTTAATTCAATCTCAAGTCTCGCTGTTTCCCAACGTCTGTTTTACTCAGAAACAGACACCATATTACAGATGACGTCCAACGCTACATACTAACTTATAATGTTGTGTAGTGTTGTTATGATCAGGTTTAAGGAATTACATTTAGATTTACTGAGGTTACAGTTATTTCTGTAAAGATAAAATTCTGTGCATATTCGACAACTTGTCTTACAGACGAAAGGTTGAAAAATCGATGAGAAAATCCTATATTATGCATCATCGGATCAAACGTTAAATGCAAACTCCAGCTTTGTGCACAGCCACTGTGTTTTCACATCTCTCAAAAATCTCTCAATCATTTCTATACACCCTACGGGCATCTTGATTCAACTCTTCTACACCAAATAAGTGTTATTTCATCTGTCAATCAAGGTGCCAACAGTGAGAGTCTCGGCCCCGTGGGCAACAGCCGTGTCAAAGACTTCCTTCTGCGCAAACCACCGATACGCTTAAAGAGCCAAAAAGCTTCTTCACATCATGTTCTGGCAGCTGTCCATCAGTAATCTCAAACCAAGCCCCTATACCAAAACAAAGCCTCTCCCACTTTCCCAGAACGCCATAGACCTGGCATGGCTGATCAGTCATCGTAATGCCCGGCTAGACGGCCATCTGAGACCACAAGCCTGTGAGCCATTGATTTTCCAGCAAGCTTCTTTCCCTTGCCAGTTAATAAGGGTTCTTGTGTCTGGAATTTAGAAGACTGTAAGTGAAGGGTAAGTCAACAGAGGACCAGCGAGCGTAAAGGTGGATGGAGATTGATGCGTAGTGAAGGGTTCAGATTCTCCCTGAGATAGGGACTCTAATCTCTGCAGTTCATGAAAACACTTGGGCAGGAGAAGTGTTGGCAGGGCTAACTGCTAACTCTCTTCTGTGCAACACATTAAGCAAAATGTTCGAAACACTTCATCTGTTGCATTTAATGGAAGTAAATGGGGACGGGGCAGTCAAGTTCCAAAATCACCTAAAAGCACCATAAAATCTGTCCATATGACTTCATAATAAGCATTATTCCAAGTCTTCTGAAGCTATTGAGTTGTGTGTGATGAAGAGGCATTTTAAGCTTTTAATGAAACGTTTTCACTCTCGAACAGCTATTAAACTGAAAACAAAAAAACATTTTTGCAGACGATTTTATCCAAAGCGACCTACTGTTCATGCAAGATAGTCGTTTTTATCAGTATGTGTGTTCCCCGGGATAGAACCCATGACCTATGCTCTGTTAATGCATACCAAATGAGCTACAGAAACAATAATACATTCATGGCATGACCACAAGAGTAAGGTTTGGTGTGCATGTGTGATCATAGTATGGTGTCAATAATATTATATGATCATCACACAAAGCTGCCTCAAAAAAAGAAATGAGTCATTTATGGTGCTTTATTTAATTCATTTGGACTTCACAGCCTCCTTGATTGTTGAACTGAAACAAAATCACATCAACGTAAAAGACAGACAGAATGACAAGACACATGAAAACTGTGATAATAATCGAAGTTATCACATAAAAAAAGAATATAAATATGACTGTTGTATTGCTTAAAAGTGAATATGAACTTGTTTTCTTTGCAGATTTTGAGGTCTGAACAAATATAGATATATCTTTCCTCTTATTTTGACTTGTTTCTCCAGTTTTCATTTTCTGCAAATAAGTGCAAATAGAAACAATATTTTTACTTGAAATTGGACAAAAATATTATTAGTCGTTGACAGAATGAAACAAAAATGACAATTTTACCTAAACACTACCTTTAAATAGTATTTTAAATACTTTTTTTTAAATCAGAAAAACGGTCTCTTTATTTTTTCCACGGCTGTATTTTCATGTTCTACAGAAGTCAACATGTTTATTTTTTAGTAAACCTTTCCTTTAACAAAGTGCTATTTGCAAGAATCCACAAAATTGCAGCTTGTGTATGGAAGATATGAAGGGAAATGCAACACGAGCCACTTATATAAACGACCGCAGTTTGCTTTATGTTTTCATGGATGTGAGGCCAGTTTAATAGAAAGTTTCAGATTTAATCTTCTGTAATCTCCTTAACCTCATCTTCCAATGTTAGCTCAGATGTGCATATTAGACAAAGGAAAACATCTATCATGAGAAGTTAGGCACACACTATCATAAAGTGAGTCATAAAGGCGGCTTACATTGCATACGTGTGTCTCAACTGGCATCACAAAAATGGGTCAGAAGACTGTTCTGCCAAAAATTGCAAGGCAAATTACCATAAACAAAACTCTTCCTTATATATTGTTGTAGACATTACAGGCTGTGTCTTGAATCTAACTCCATGGTAATTTGGTGCTACTGCTAGAACGGCTAGATCTTGATCTACATAAGAGCTTGCATCTTGACATGCTGATGATGTAAACGTTTGTGTCCAGTGGAAAATGTGTTATGCATAATTAATTACTTGCAAAATTACTATTTTTGTTGCATCGCATCGCATCGCATCGCAACACAATATCCAATATAAATTAATGCAAAGCAGTGAAATAGTTGGAAAAAATGACTGACAGGTTCTATTCATTGTGAAATGGTCACATTTAATGAACAACTTCTCATTTTATATACATCTATAAAAAAACCCAGATACAGGTTACAAGAATCTAAAGCTAATACATACATTATTAAATAATAAACTTTTTCTCATGTTAAAGATACATATCATAGTTTACAAAATATGGTCAAAGAGAATTAAGCAGTTATGAAGGTTTGAAAAAAACAAACTAACACAAACAAACAAAAACTAAAGTTCTAAAATTATATTTTATTTGATGATACAAAAAACCTTGAATAAGGTAGTATTAAATCGTGATGTTGACTAGAAAAGTCAGTAATAATCAGATAGTCGGAGAGCGAAAACATGGTTCAGCACGGTGCGTAATCTTGAGATGGTCTGACACAACACACTGTTCGTTCTGTTTACAAAAGGCCGTCCAGAACAGTCCAAACCAATTTATATTTACAGTCTCAACTTCTCTGTGTTCAGGGGCCAAAAATGATAAGTAAATAAAAAGTAAAATTGAGAACAAAGTAAAGAAACACATATCAAATAATGGCCTTCAAGCTTAATTTGTTACTCCTCAGTCTTTGAAGTATGTGAAGATGTTGTACTGCCAGCTCCAATCCCTTACAGACACAGGTTTGGGGAAGCTATAGGGATTATGGAAAAAAAACAGTCCGAGTCTTTGGCATGATGAATTAGCTGTATGTTGCGGGAATCGATGTTACACAAAACACGTTTTTTCTGTCTCTGGAACAGTTTGAAGAATTGAATGGAGTGGAAAATTCCGTGTGACGAAAAAAAGGAGGGTAAATGTTTTTTTCTGTTTGTTCGTTCGTTTGTTGTGCTGCCAGGCAGGTGAATCTCGCGTACCCCAAATCTTTTTCTTCCCTGGGGTTCAGTTCCTGTGTCTGTATCCGTTCCGTCTTCCATAAGCTCTCATCGTCAGTGATGTTGAAATATTCCATTACTTGCTTATGTAAATGTCACCATTTATTAATCTTTCTAGTTTTTTCTTTTGTGAGAAAAAGAACTTCAATTAAATTATCAATGCACGATATCTATTAACATGTGCAAAATAGAAATAGTAGACTCCTCGTTTTTTTCAACGGGAATGACGCTTACACATCTAAAAAGAAGAAAGAGAAAAAATATATAGGTTAGTTTTGAGGCTCTTTTGTAGTGGACAAAGGTTCTTTAGATTATGAAAAGGTCTTTAAAGAACCCTTGACTGAAAAGATCTTTGGGATATTTTGTTGCAAAGAACACAGATGGCACACACATGCCCCCCCAAACTTTTTTAATACACTGAAAAAATTTAATATTACAGACTATTCTGTTTTTTACAGATCTTTTTATGTATTCTATTAGAATTACAAGAAAAACTGGAGATTTTTTTTATTTTACAGAGAATAAAACATTATTTGTTTACCGTTTATTTTTTAAATACGGTCAAAAACTGTACAATTACAGAAAAAGACAACAAATTTACAAGAAAAAGGGGAAAACTATTTTATATATATCCTGGTACTTAACAGGGGAAACAATATTTGACAGTATATTTCTGTTTCTCCAGTTTACAGAAAATGTCATTTTTTTTAACAGATTTTTTCACAGTGTGACATAATCCAAAAACGACTATACAAATCGTTGTTTACCACAAATTATAGCTCTTAATAAATAATTCAGACCGCCTCAATCTCCTTTAAAAATATTGAGCTCCAACTTGACAAGCTACTACAGCATAAAACACTGATGTGCTATTACAAATTAGAGCTAACAGAAACCAATGATGACAGTTTCCACACAGCTCCCAACTCACGCCAGTAGGAAGGTGTAATTGGTAAGCAGCCACCCGTGATGTTGCCTTTAATTTTGTCTTGGCCTATTATAGACTGACCAATTAAATCTCAAATCTGAGAACGACTCACAGCAGATGCATAAGGCAGAGGTAATTCTGCGTGTACGTGGCCGTCTCAGGAGGAAAACACATCCTAGCCTCGAGGCGCTATCGTACACTTCCTCCTGGCTTCCAGCTCCATGCATGAACTTGCTTTAATTAGAGATAGGCTCGTTACGCCGTGTTGCTGAGTTGAAGATAACAAGCGGGCTGTAAACAAACCCGCTCGTTACTTGACTATGCCGGGGATCGATGAGGTTTATGTGTCTGTGAGCACCAATGGCCAGACTCGTCTCACTGTTTCTCTGGGGTTCCGAAGATGAGAAGGTGGTTTGTGTGGTTCTAAATAACTGATGGTCTGGTTTGGGTGTAGTTATTCAAACACAGTCAACTAGAGCCATAGTTTTTTTCCAGGTTGATCACACAAAAGTTGTGCTCACTTCATATAAAAATGTCTAGTATCTAGTCCGTTATGTGTTGTGTGTTGACTCCAGAATGCTCCAAAATTCTAGACATTTGACTTCCTGTAAAAACCCAGATACACTTAAAGAAAAAGGTGCTTACAAGGTTCTTCACAGCAATGCCATTGAAAAACCATTTTTGGTTCCACAAAGAACCATTCAGTCAAAGGTTCTTCAAAGCCCCATCTCTTTCTTACTTTTTTATAATCTGAAGAAACTTTTTTCGACCACAAAGACCCTTTTTTAAAACAGAAAGGTTCTTCAGATGTTAAAGGTTCTTTATGAAACCATAAGGTTCTTATACGGCATCGAAGAACCTTTTGAAGCACCTTATTTAAGAGTGTAGTTATTTTTTGGTGATTTACCGTACATACAATCATCCTATTTAGTGTAAAGCAGTGGTTCTCAAACTAATTCGTTGTAGGGCCCCCTTTGAGTAGGGTGCATCGCTTTGTGGCCCCCCAAAAAGACTTATGATCTTACACCTGACATTTAAATATACCAAAAACATATTCAGTTCTACAATGCTGCAACAAATTATTTTGGTTGGTGGTCTTATTTTTTTCACAAAATTATTTGTGAAAATAATTTCTGAAAATGCTACAAAAACTGTGGCCCCCCTGGATCCACCTTGGCCCCTCCCGGGTGGCCACTGCCTCCAGTTTAAGAACCACTGGTGTAAAGAATGTTCTGTATGAAATATAACCTTCATATCTTTGATACTGGCTGTGTAAGGCCAGGCAGTGTGGTCACATATATCCAGCAGATGAAGGAACTCCATACCTGAAGCTACGTTCATACATTCTTCATTGTTCACACATCCTGCATTGTTCATAAACTGAAAGCATGTGATCCTGCTTTGAGCATGAACTTTCGGGGATGTGTAAATGTTTCAGCAAAACAGGTTTTGATGATGTCACGTACCACATGATGGACAGCAGCACACAGGCCAAGAGCAGGTGGGTTGACCAAAGAAGCGTGGAGCAGGCCGCTATGGGCTCACCCGCTCGCGGTGCAGCTGAGGGTGGACCCGGGGTGGTTTCTGTAAGAGGAGAAAAATTGGTCACTAAATCTAAATATTTAGACACATTTAAACATTTCTCATTTAAAAGGTAACCGTAATTTCACCCAGGTAACTCATATGTGCAAAATGGCAATATGGCTGAAATTGCCAGTCAGATATATCAGAATTTCTTATTTCTCAAGTTTGTTTCCCTCAAGAAACAAAAAGCTGAAGAGATTGTTTTAGAAAAATAACTTCTTACTGGAATGCAAAATGTTGCCAGGTGAGTGGCATCACATTCAGTACAGCATATGGTAGCAGATGAACTAGACATCCACTATAGAGCTGTGTTTTGTTTTTCGCATGAGCTATGACAGGTGCTTGTTTGTCCTGGCGGAATCTCTGATCAAACAATTTCCATTATTAGCTGTTCACTATTATCTGAAACGTTTTTTATGTTGGTCTATTATTGTGGTAGCATCATATTAATATGAACCTAAACTGCACAGATTGTTGAATGTCTGGCAACACAAGAATAGATAAAAGGAAACCTGCATGCAAGGTTTAATAATACTTGGATCTTAAAACCCACTGCAGCGGAACATAAACGCGCGTGGCAGTACAGGATGCTCCACTATTTATTGAGTGTGTTTATGCTGTGCATTGTAAATGTGTTTGAAGTTCAAGATACTAGTTATTGTTTCAATATCACATTTATTGTATTATTTTTGCTGAGTGACGATGTGTGAAATGACTCCGGAAAACATCTCAGATAAAGCAAAAGGCGCTGTCTGGTGACACGCCTCTCATCTCAATTTAGCCAAATAAAAATGCTGAAGTAACACAAACCAGATAAAAATGGGGAAATTATTGCAAGGATGGTCCATTGTTTTACCCGGGAGAGTTAAAGAAAAGCTTTTAGAGAGAATATTTTGACACGTGGCTCACAAAGGCAGCAGGTGCAGAAAGCGTGCGATTCTGCTGACTTCCGTGATTCTGCCGTCCGTTCCAAGTATAGTGTGGATTAAATACGCTGAGTGCACGCACAGGCTGAAACTCAATACTAGTCAGCCGGATCAAACGGAGCAAGGTAGCCGTCACTAGATATCACTTCTAATAACAGTTATCAAGTTGTCAGTGCTATTTTAAAACAAAACGCCTGTCACTGGGGTTTTCAAGTTTCTGCCCCTGAAACAGTCGATGTATCAATACTTGTAAACCCCAAAAGTGAGCAAGTGAAAATGTGAAGGAAATAATAGCAGGCCTTTGTCGATTTAAAGGAATAGTTAACCTTCAAAATGACAATTCTGTCATCATTAACTTACCCTGTTTTCATTTTAAACCTGTGTGAAACACAAGCTATTTAGAAATAATAAAATGATTATACTTCTATTGTATGTAAGCAAAAGCAATGCAAGTCAATGAGGACAACGGATTTGTTGTGTTCTTCAGAAGAAAGAAAGTCATACAGGTTTGAAATTTAAAGAGGGTGTGTAAATAATGACAAAATGTTCATTTTGAAGGTGAACTACTCCTGAAGACAAAGCGACTTATCAGCTACAAGGTTAATGTTGAAATAATTTTGTATTCACAGTATTTGAAATTGAAATAAGCATTTAAAAAACAATTGAAATAATCGGGCAGACCACAAAACTGATGTGATGTGACAGAAAATACGTAAACAAAACAAATGTAGCAATTCATTTAGATATAAATGAGTCATCTGTAAATCAAATGTTGTGTCTGTCTGATGGTGTATCTTAAGCTGTATGTAATTATTTAACTATACATATGCAACAAATTTCATTGACTTTGAACCAAAATAGGACCACTTTTTAGTATATACCTTGGACATATAAATACGCTTTTCTGAAAACAGTGTTTCAGACTGTGTCTTTGCACAACACCCTGGATTTGTTTCCATCAAATTGATGACACCCTTTTCCCAGACTGAGGTCTGTTTTGCACTTGCATTTTCCACAAACTTAACAGAACCTGACGCCAATTCATCACTGTCCTCCGTTTACATCAACTATTCGTACGTTATTATCCCTCTTTGACAGCAGAGGGCAGCGCGACTTTGAGGTCTAGGAGCTTAGACACTCGCTCTTCATCATAAACCTCAGTTACAGTTTGATGAGAGACAGGAGATCACTGGGGACCGACAAAGGCGCCGTTAGAGAGTTAAAACGGAGAGCGGACGTACGGTTGACGGCGCAAGCGTACCTGGGATAATGTCGCTCTCAGTGGTGGAGGTAATGGGCTTGGGTTCTTCCATCCAGGGGGTGGCGTGGACTGCCACGCTCCAGTCGCTCCAGGTGCCGGTCTCCATGTCCTTGGCCGCCAGTTGGATGATGTACTCTTTCCCAGCGTAGGCGTCGGTAATAATGTGGGAGGTACTGTCAGAGAGCTCCACCTGTCAATCAGTGACAAGAGAGCCAATCAGGGATATGGAACTTATGGGAATCATGTGTGCTGTTGAGATGATTAGATACAGTATGTGGTGAAAAATGTTTCATTGGAAGTGATCTTATTGAATGGGTTGCTGAAGGTGGAAAGAAAAAGTAGCTCCCCTTATTACCATCAGCTACCATGACCCAACAATGTGTTCAACATATTGTGAAACAAAGTGCAAGCAAACAAACACTGCTTCTGATTTAAAGAACCTACTTTTTTGTTTAGAAATGCATTAAGCAGTTTAGTGCTAAAGTCCTCCATTTATGGGCTTTCACAAACAATGACATATGAACAAGCAACGGCTTTAGGTCCGTTTGTAGCCACTTTCTGTTCGCGCAGTGCACTTCTTCACACCTGAGGGCCACCTGTGGGTAATGAGGTTGAGAGGGTCGCTTTACTACGGCACAAAGAGGCTGGGAAGTCCCGTGTATGTTTTCGCCGCTTTGAGTAAGGGGGAAATTTCACTAATGCACTGCAGCTGAGGCCTGTGGAGGGAGATGAGTAATGGTCCAGCATCTATGACTCATCTCGCACATCCATCACCGGCCTGTCCTGCACCTCTGCAGCTCCGGTCTGGAACTCAAATCCAGAGAACTCACACGTGAAGAGCTCGGTCTCAGTCGTGCTATTTCTCGCGCCATATATTTCCCAGGCCAGGGTCGGTTTCACTTGCAAATGAAGGAATTGGGCCGTCATTTGAATTGGCCACACCCCACACGTTGGAATTCAATGACAGCAAGAGAATAACAATACCCAGAAACAGTCAGATGCAAACGATTTTCTGCGAGAAATGTCAATTTTAAACTCATTAATTGTGCATATAACTATGTATGATTGATTAATCCATAATATGAAATTAGCATCTTTCCTCGGATCATGTAGTCACGAAGAGTCATCAAACAAACTGTAACTAATAGAGTACATTGCAAACAGTGCATACAAAATGTCCATCATATTGATTTTATATTATTTCAAATTGACAATCAGAATTTAAGAGGCAAATTAAGGGCACAGAGCAAATGTACTTCAAAATATAATTTATTTGTTAAAACATTATTTATTCATCGAAATTTGGGGATCATTATTACATCATCTAATGTTTATGCAAATAATCCATCTTTTGTGTTTATGATGCATCTTCTTTAGTCATTTACACTAAAAACAAAACGTACAATAATCAATTTAGATTCCTTCAGTTTTATTTCTACCTCTTAAATTCAAAATGTGAGTTACAACATCCTGTTTATAAACTCAGAAACTGAGCTAAAATGTCAAAGTTTTTCTCAACTCAACTCTGAATGCCGCACAACCCTAACACACATATACGCACGGTAGAGGTAAAACAGAGGAAGAATGAAAATGACTTCACTCTGTTTACAAAGCGGCAAGCGTACTTTCAAGAATTTGCTATTACTTCACTGCCTCCCGGGTCACCCAACCGCTGTTGTACAGTGCAGACAAAAAGCGAGCAGGAAAATTGAAGTCTGTATGCTGCGAGACCAAAGAATGCTTCATCCGCACCTGAGCTGCTGTGAACAAAGACGAGCAGAGCTTTATTTCCATCCACTAGTGCTGTCTGCACGTCTCACCATCTAGTGTCTAGTGACAAACGCAGCATTGAGTGTCGGTTAGCCTCTGCATTTACATTTTAATTGAACTTTGCTCATTTCCCCAGTGCTTCCTCAAAACCCACAAAACAAAAAGCTGTATCCTTTTAATTTGAGATTAAACCACGTTCGCTGCGCTTTCACCCGCGGTTACCCTTGAGCACCTGAGCTGCAGCATCTTTGATGCGATCGAAATTCATCAGCTTTTTCTCTTTACTGTCCTATATTTCAAATAGAAGCAGACAGAAATGTCCTTGAATTGTAAACACATAGCAAAATCCTCACGTCACATTAAATCATGACTTTTGCGACCGTGCGAAACAAAGGTTATCAGTCTTTAAGGAGGACATACTGTAAAAGCACCCTAAATGAACACTCTTAAAAATCACAGCGATGCCATAGAAGAACCGTTTTTGGTTCCACAAAGAACCATTCAGTGAAAGGTTCTTTAAAGAACCATCTCTTTCTTACTTTTTTATGATCTTCAGATGTTCTTCAAAGGTTCTTTATGGAACCAAAAGGTTCTTTTATGGCATCGAAGAACCTTTTAAGGCACCCTTTTTTTTAAGAGTGTACAATAAAACTAGTCCACATAGGATTTTTGAAGTATTTTGTATGTCTTTTGAAGTCTTGCAATTGTTAGAACATCAGAATGTGTCTAAGCATATTCGTGCCACTTTTGGAGTTGAACGTGAGTAATTGATTTGACGTTTGTAGATGAACTTGACAGCGGCCTTCCGAGAAGAGGGCTGGACAGCCCCGCTTGAAATGTAAATGGATTTTATTTGGAATGTTTCTTTAAAACCAAATGGACAGAGTAAACTTTGCTCATCCAAATCAGTGATCCGCAGCTCTGATGCTCAGTTTCACCTGTAATTCTGTTCAACAAATCAACTTCCGATCGCTGCCCTCCCGTGAAAGCTGTCAGCCCTGAAGATGCCACAGGAAGTCAAAAGGCCCTTTGTGAAGCGCTGTAATTTTAGGACACATAAAACCACACATAAAACACAATCATCGGGAGACCGACATGGAACTTGAGTTGGTGAATATTGAAAAAAACCCTGCCAGAAGTCTTTAAAACATTAAAGGCTAGACAATTTTATCAACAGTCAACATGAGACAGTACAGACTGCTTCCTGTTTGTCTGCTTTTGGATCAGTAGTGCAAAAGGAGAGAGAGTCAAGACATCCGATGATGTCTGATGTCTGAGACGTGCTATTAGAGAAAGCTATTTATAAAGGCGTATCATTATGAAGCAAACACGTTCTGACCCTTATACGTGGCCATGCACTAAAAATCTCAGATGCTTCAATGCATTCTGACTGCCTTTGTAATGTATAATACACATCCTTAGTCTTATTGTGAACGATTCATCTGTGCCTGTTCTACAGAAATAAATTCATAACGGTTCAAAAACTGTTAAAATGTGGTGGATTATGTGGCTTAATGCATTATATATATTTTTAAAGTATACTGTATTGTTACTGTTTGGTACATCATCATTACCTCCTTATGAATGCAATAGATATTAAGATACTATAATGAGCCTTGCAGATGTTAATCGCATCAAGTACCAAGATAAAGGTATTTTTAGGGCATGATTACGGTTTAGCATATTTTAAACCTTCTGACTACAAAGCCTTTTGTCTTCTCATAAGTATTTCAGACAAAGATACAAGAACGGTAGTTTTCCGAGCAGCAAATGGAGCCGGCAGACCGTCGGCGGTGACTGCTGGGTTATTACCGCGATCATGCTGTGATATTTTCTCAATTCTGCCCACCTCCCGCATTCCTGCCTCCAGCCCAGCTGTGTTTAGAGCTGACAGGAGTGCAGTTCAGCTCACCCCACCTGATGCCTGCTCGACCAAATACAAAAGGCCACAGGCAGCTTCTGTTACGTGCAGTTTTCATTCATTCAGGTGACGAGAGAAACAGTCAAAATGATCAATTTTTACTCTTTAATGACTTTCGTTGTTCAACATCAAATGTTACATAATGTGAAGCTGTTTTCGAACAGTCAAATGTAACCAAGTACAAAATATTTTCAACCCAGCGTTGGGTCAAAAAGGGACGATCCGAACTGCTGGGCTGTAAATTAGCCTGTGCTGCATTGCTGGGTTGATTTAACCCATTGTTGGTTCATATATAAGCCATTTTAACTGGAGTTGCACCGATACAACATTTCTCAACCGATACCGATTTTTCAGAGTGATATCTGCCAAAACCGATTCTGAAGATTAAATTAATATTTTAATATTTATATTTATATTCTTAACTTTTTCTATATACATGGGACAAATTCATTGCATTATTCTGTCCTCTTTTGATTGTCTGAATATATCGGCCCTGATCATCAACCGACAGCGATAGAGTGAAAAGTTGCCGATAGTGAGAAAAATTTCCGATAGTGGGGAAAATGATCAACCGTTACTGATTATTGGCCGATATATCGATGCATCTTTAAATTTAACGCAACGACTGCAGGGCTCCAGACTCCAACTTTTTTACTGTAGCCCCTGAGGGAAATTTTTAGGAGCGCAAGCGAAAAATGTAGGGACACACCTTAAATCAGCCTGCAATGCAATTTTTCAATTATTTTCCCCAAAATAACTGTATTACTGATACTGACAAAACGTTACTTGATGACTGCAGATTTGGTTCTGCTTATTTTAAAAGATTAAGAGTCTACAAGAGAAGCTTTGTTATTGATTGGTGCTAAATAGAGAGACTGTATTCTGAATTCATTTGAACCAACAGAAATTGTGTTTGTCAAAAAGTATATATATATATATAATTGTTAACAGTGTTACCCATTAAAGCAAAATGTGTTGTTATGTTCTTACGGTGATTTTATTGTGTATTAAGGACACTTTTCTTTTCCTCCGGTTCAAGAAATCCGTCACAGCAAACAGCGACTTGTAGTAATGCGCTCACGTTGTGTGTAAACTTGTCTATGATGACCTGGATTGTACGCGGCAGTGGGAAACATCAGTGACACGTGAGTGTCCCCATAGCCTACACTGGTGGCGGGGCGCGATCCACTCGTCTTTCCACATGAAATAACAACTAGAAGAAATTCCAAATTTGCAGGTTGTCTTGTGCGAGTACTTCTATAAAATGCTCGCGCTGTCTCGAAAACTTTTTTTAGTCGCAGTCTGGAGCCCTGGACTGGGTTTGTCGCTTTTGACCCAATGCTGGGCTGAAAATAAACTAGCATTTTATAGACTGCACTTAATGAATTTAAGACTTGTACATAGTTTAGAACATTTACATTCCTGCATTAAGCAGACTTTTTTTGACATGAGTGCATTCGATTCCTTTATATTTGATCAAATAGGCATTGAACCCATGACCTTGGCATTGCTAAAGCCATGACCTGTTGAGCTAAAGGGACACCTATGTCATTATATAACAAATTTCTTGAAGGAAATTGGTAGGAATCATTTGGTAGGTAACAACCCTTCCCATTTTGTCAACTAGCTTTCCTTGTTTCTCGAAGTACCTATTCCAATCACTCTAGGAAGTCTAGCAGAACAGGAAGTGTTACCATCACAGATCATTGATGACTAATTTCGGCTGATGGTTTACAGCTCCCATGTTCCTCTTCACCAAACGACGTCTCACATCACCGAGAGTGCAAACAAACAGCGTTAATTCTCAAAGTAACTGATCTAGAAGTTGTGGCTTGCCAAGTATGCGCATTAAGCTAAATCGCTGGGTTTGGAATACACGCTGAGGGAAGAGCTCGTGCCGTGCCAAGAATACACACAAATGCACTCTTCGAAAGAACAGAAGGGAAAAACCTAGTGAATCAAGTCATTCCATAGAAGACTATACAGTTTTCTACATAGGCTTTACTCTGTAAACAAGAACTATAGAAACAAATGCAGAGTTAGGGGATACCAACCCAACTGACACCATGTAAATAAAACAGTTAAGACTAGCTTAATAACAGGGGTGTTAATGTGCATTTCTGGTCCAATTCGGCTTAATCCCTGAGTAAACACAAGCGGTCGGAGGTATTCCTTAGTTCCAAGTTGCTAAATCCAGGCAAAGTACCAAAACATAGTCTCCCATTTGTCTTGGGCTATTCATGCAACATGACAACTTATAAAATATGCACAAGATCTGAACAGCATCCCAACAAATCAATTATTTATATTATCCTCAGAATGGGCAGAACAAGAGATGCAAAATGTATTGATGTTGTTTAATCGAGTCTAATGTCTGTTTACTTTTAGTCTGGTTTTATTATCCAAATCACATTTTTTATCAGTGTTTTTCCACAAAAAGGTTTTAATTAATGGTTACGGAATTTGACATGAATGCAAGTGAATGCACTTAGCTTGTTGTTCTAGTGCTGGCCCTTGGCAAACTTGAAATGAGTCATAGTAAATTGCGCACTGCAATGTATTCATCAGTAATACAGGCCTGGATATCGAAAGAGAGATGTAAACAAAGATGATAGGGCCAATTAAATAATGTGTTTTAGAACAAATTGTGAAATACCAAGTGAAAATATGTATACAAATAATGTAACACTCAATCAAGTAATCAAATTACTTTTCTTCAAGGTTGTGTATGCAAACAAGGACTAGAGAAAGTCGACACATTTTATTTAAACTTATTTAAGCAGACAAAAACAATGTTTAAAAAAAACGTACATTTCAGAAAATATTTATACATCTGTCAGTTTTTATGCAATAGTAAGTGTTTTTTTCGGTGTTGACCATCACATCGTTGTTTTTGATGGGAATTTTGAGCAAAACAAAGAGCTTCCGTAATTCAACGCTATTCAATTCCTATAGCTGTAGTTTGCTACCCGTTGCACGAACGTCTATGTCACGAAAACCAGCGCTGTCTCACATGCGCTAATTCTTTTATTAAACATAAAAATAAATTGTAGTGTATATCAGAATACGCTATCACAAGTATTCCGCTAGTCACCAAGCCTGATTCGAATGCGCTTGAGTATAACATCGTCTCTTGATCTATTAATTGCATGTGATGGCTCCAGCTTTCAAGCTCCCCCGGCATTGAAGGATTCATAATAGCACCTTCCTTCTTCATCTGTTCTACTATATCAGTGGGGACATTATAAATTCATCTTATTTCTCAAGGTGCGAAGAGGTGCTCAAAGCCGACGGTGCTTGGCTCTTTCGCTCATTGTGTGTTATCTACGGGCAGTATTTTAATCTACAAATCAGAAATGGCTGTTGAAAACAGCTTAGCCTATACAGTGGGGTGGGGGGGATTTGTACATTCTTGAGAGATTACATAAGGGAGGGCAATGTGACCCCATCCTCTTGCCAGTATCCTGTCCCATTTAACTATAACACCCTGTACTGACTTCAGGCTTTTGGTATGGAAATTGTGGCTTTAAGGGATGTAGATTCTTTTATCTGGCACTGAAATTCTTGGGCTTTCTGCTTCCCGGTGTGTATCCAAGGACAATTCAATATAATTCTTCTAGCAAATGCTGTAAACAATTTTAGAATGGCAAATTTCTCCCACCCCCCCACTTTTAGACAGATGCAATCTGTAACACAAACACTGGACTAGTATTTTTTTTCATTCAGCCCAGGGACTATTTTATTTTATTTTATTTTTGACTATAAAAAACTGGTACATGTTTTTGAAAATGATAAAAAATGGACTTTGTGCAACATACAAAGAAAGGGTGACATCATGCACATGCATATAATGTGGTTTATTTTTAAATCACATTGCCAACTAGTGGCCTGGCATGCACAATACTGCATTTGTAGTTGTTTCACACAGGGGATATGTGTGAACAAGGATTATTTTTGACAATGTTGTCGTCTTGACGTGAAACTTTTGAAAAACACAAAGGAAACATGTTTTTATTTTTGTTACATTGTTGTCGTGTAAAAGTACCCTTAGATTAGTAATTGATCAGTAAGTCTTTTGTGAGTCAATGTATCATTCAGTTAGGTCTTAATAACTCATAAAATTAGTTTACGACTGAAATTCAAAAAAAAAAATATTTGACACAATTTAATTGAAATAATAGGTTTATATCGTGTTTTGATTGGCAACATTCAGACAGCATTTAGAGGCCCTTGCAAGAATGCCAGAGTGCGTCCCGTCTCTCGCTTGAGCATAGCAGCGAATATAACAGCCCTCCTCACCCCTCACGTCAGGGAGTTTAAATACGTCAGGCCAGTCGAGCCAGCGAGCGTGTCCTACTGTTGTGGAGAAAGAAACCAATTACCTGCCACTTCCAAAATTCACATCTGACTTTCTACTGATGGGTTAAAAGAGGCCGGGCAGTGAGGGTCTGTCACTCAAGCTAATGAGAGCTTTTCCCTCAGCCCCCCTTCTGCGGGAACACTACAGCCAGACCAACAGGTTTAATAGATAATTGTCTAACACGCTAGTCCCTCTTTGATGGCCAGTCACCTGCAGTGCAATTAATATCAAAGGTAGTGTCAACACCTCAGCGCTTATCGCAATGAAACGCTTGTGAAACTCCAGGAATTCCTTCAAACGTTTCCAAGTCATGAAGCGGTTTATGCGAAATCATGCAAAGTAGTCGCTAATGAGATGTGTCTCGGTAACGGGTTGAATGTCAACAAAGGAAGGGAACCAGACCGATTCGGTCAGATATGAACACATTCCAGGAACTTTTTACACTTAAAAAAAAAACTTGGATGAGAAACTATTTTTGACGAAGATAACGCAATAGAAATATCATGATGTAGAAGTGAGTAACCCCCTTGTTTTGTTAAAGAGTTGCCATTGAACAATGTCCAAAGGCAACAGGGGAAGATAAAGTGTCTCTCTTACTTGTTTTGAGTGTATCGTGCCCTCATGGTATGGGTTGACATGTATGTTAATGTTTTACTGTACTAACTATTAATCAAGCTGTCGTAAAAATGTTTCAAAACGTGTAAGCTTAGGTCCTTTACTTTAGATTAGTTCATCATTACTGACTGACTGTATACAACATGTCCCTCATCATTAATTAATTTACGTTGAATAACGTTGACTTTTTTCTATATAATTGATGCCTTTATTTATTTTAGTAGGGCCACTGTTCTGTTCTATGTGATTTCAATGACATTCAGAGCTGATCGTAACACACGTTTTAATAGTGATCATTTAATAATGATGTTTTCAATTCCCTTACCCTGGAACCTAACCCTCTCTGAAAGCTTTTGACATTTTTACATTGGCAATAAAACTTGTTTAGTACGTTTATTAAGTCGCTTACATTACAGGCAGATTTGGGATGTCCTCATAAACCACGTTTGCTTCATAATGCCCTTACAAACACACACAAGGTCTTACCAGAGCATTTTCCGTAAATAATGGAAAAGCACCTGCAATTCATGCAATTTATTTGCGAATCAAACCAAGGTTGTTTAACACGAGTAAAGTCATTTGCACTGAAGCTCAACAAGAGTAATGCTACTTCTGTTCATGTAAACACCAACGGAGCGCTGCATTTCTACACATGAAGTATCACCTCCGTAAAGGTGTAAGGACAACACTCCCGGTCAAGTTCAGTACATTGCGCCCCTGATGGATGTTCCCCGTGCCGGGAAGCCTAGGATCATAAGATATTGGTCCTCAGAGGCCTGTGACACTGAATAAGGTGTGTGAATACACAAAGCCTTATCCATCGACATCTCAAGGATGCCCCCGCTGATCCAGCAATCGATATGGGCGGCAGAGAGAGAGAGCCAACGAGCATTTTTCAATCTCCACGCTCAAGGAATCAAGAAACAGCTTACAGTGCCCAAAGGAAAAATAACCTTAGAGCTGAACAAACTACTTAATCATAGTGTTCAAGTTGTCAGAGGTGAATTTTAATGTCTAATGCACTGTAATGCAATACGAGAGACATGTAACGGATGACTAAAGAGCTATAATTCTGCCATTTGTTCAAGCATCGTTTTGAACTGTTGACTCGCAGAAGCATTGCATGAACATGTAATATAGATAACACTTCAGAACAGGTTCATGGTTTATTCAGGGCTTTCATTTATTAGATATGACCAATATTATTGCTTATCGCAAGGCGTCTGTGGAATCCCAGAGGGAAGACAGATCACAAATGATATTCTCTATTATTTCTCTTAGACAGCAATACGATTTAAATGGAAAGAAAACGGAAGCTTAAGTGTCCAGTTTCTCAGATGTTTCTCCTGAGCGCACGAGTCTCATCTAGAGTTTCAGAGGAGATTTTAACATTTGTGAAACACACAAATGTGGATATTGAAACAAAACTTAGCTGTTTCTCTGTTTCCTCCATGTTTATTTGTGTACTCGTAGCTTCATTTAAAGGGATACTTCACCTACGAATGAAAATTCTGTCATCATTTGCTCACCTTTGAGTCGTTTCAAACTGTAAACATTTCATGTTCTGATATACGCAGAGAAGGATATTTGGAAGAATGGTTATGACCAGACAGATTTTGCCCCCCATTGACCAGCATAGTATATAGTACTGTTTGCTGTCCTACATTCTTCCAAATGCCTTCTTTTGTGTTCAACACAACAAAAAATTATAAAGTAATTTTTCCAACTATGGAGTCAATGGGGGGCAAAATCTGTCTGGTTATCCCTTTAATACATACATTATCACACCATATAAATACTGTATATAGTTTCAATCACCAATATACAATGTACCAAATACATAAAAAACGGTAGAATTCAACTTATTTCGCAAATACAAAAGAAAAAAACATGATCAATAGCTTAAAAAGAAATATGTGTTTGCATGTTCAGATCAAAATATTATTTAACAACACTGAATCAACCAGAATACATCACACCAACAAAATAAATGGCTTTATTAAGGAAAGGTACTACTTCAATGTTCAAACCAGGCTGAGACAGAATAGATCTGGACATGATCCAAAATTTAGATTGAAAAATGATTTAAACAAGCCATGAATAAGCACTACATAAATAAAGGCTCGGAGTGCAGCATACTTTAGTCGGCAAATTAAAAAAACTCCACTCGAAAGGCACCTGGATAGAGCATTTTGCATAAAAAACATATTTCCAATATTTGTTTGTTTCTCTTTATGAATAGTGTTAATGTTTGGATGGTGAATGGTCTCCTGAATGGAAAGATATTAAAGGAAGGCTGGAAAAAGAAAATAATGGTTTAAGTGCACATGTTTTAAACCCAGCTATGAAGATGAACCCATCAGCACACAGTCATGCCAATGCCATGATTGTGCCGAGGATGGATAATGGTGTCTAATATCGCTTGTCTCAGAAATAATCAAAAGTCCGGCATCTCTGATGACAGGCCTGCAAGGGGGCAATTATGTCAAATGACACAAGGCAGAACTTGGTGCAAATCAGCTGTTTAATCTAAATTGTAATGAAAGTGTTCTAGATTCGGCGCACCTCTTGTTTGCGATCTGGAGTGAGACCCAGAGTGACTACGAAGTGAATAAATGTTTCTTTCGCGTGTATTTGCACGGCAGAGGTGCAGACGGGGTCTGGGTGGGGTGGAGGACGGGACTTTGGTGAAAGATGGCTGAATACCCTCTTTTCTCCCTCTAATATCCTTTACCATGCTAATGGTACTGCAATGCCGGGGCTATTGATTAATCTAAGTGCGGGCCGGAGGATGAGAGACTCTTTTGGCAGATGCACAAAAGGCCATTAAACACGGGGCAGCCGGAGGGTGGGGTGAGATGGGGGGAGAGGAGAAAGAGAAATCAGGGAGGGGACGAATGAATGAAGAGAATTGTGGGGAAGTAAGCACATGGAGACTGGGCGATGGGATCTGAAGTCACGATGACACGTTTATTTCTGTGGGCAAGCATGAAAATGACACTTCTCCGTGTGTGTAAAAAACACAGAGCACTTTGAAGAGTGTTTGGGTGAAACTCGTCACGAATAGTTTTCAGACCACTTAAAGGCGAAATGTGCGATGTAGCTGTTTCCAATCAGAACTAAAAAGTTTTCTAAACAATCTGCTGCTGCCATTGGATGAGCCATTGTTGCTGTGTTGCGCTGGCTGTTTTCTTTAAAAAACATTTCCAAAACTAAATATGTAAATGAACCATTTTTTAACATTTGATTTTGGGGTGAAATATGACCCAGAAATGCTCTTCACAGACTTCGTTTCAGTCTGTGCCTCTGCAACGCAATGTTCTCAGTTAAACGAAAATATAAACGACACCAGAGTGTTTCAAGGCTGATGTTTCCATTAAGGGTCGCTTTAAACTGCAAATCAAACAGCACGCGCAAATCCACTGAGAAATCTGTTCCACGTGAGGTCACAAGATGGCACTTTAAAACAAATAAAAAGCCTGAAATGAGACACATGCAATGCTTGTGAAAGTAAAAGATGCCGTGAGCGCAGCGAAAGCCAATGTTTTTGTGGAAGTGAACTGTCTCAGTATTAGAAGCACATATGCGTCTGCTTGGCACATATTTTGTAGTTATAGACTCTGAATTTTGATGAGATCCATAAATAAGGATGAAAACGCACAGGACGTGACAGGTCATGATAGCGTCCCACCAGCTGAAACATCTACAAACAAGACGCCGGCCCCTTGGTTGTGCAACACCGTGACTGAGCATAGTTTTAAAGAACGTACATGTCCTGGCCTTTCCAAATCCACCCAAACTCACTCATTTTGTATCTGTGACCTTTTTTCCCTACACACTGCTGCTTAATTTGCTTGTAGCCGCTTACGTGCTATAAACAAAGACTTGAGAGTGTTAAGAGGGCCCTCTCACTTCATGATGCCGTGCACACATACATACGCACACTCAAAGGCAGAAGGCAAGAGGGCAGGCATCTCATTTCCCCCTGGCACAAATCCGTGACTCACCGCCGTCCGATATCTTCAGCATTGGCGCGGAGAGGCGTAGAGTGATATCATAACTGTGACTGCTAACTGACATCACAGGCTAATGGCTAATGGGTCCTATGAAACATGGTCCGCTAGTCAATAAATCAGCATAAGTGCGCTGATATTTGAACCTGTCTCTCCATTAAAATAAAAAAAGACAAAGGAAAAATAACGACGAGGCAATAATTGCACCCTGCTCCTGTGTATTCTCTAGGGTTTGTTAGTAAAATAAGATGTAGGAAAAAGATACACGGTAACGTTCAGAAAGCGAAACAATTGCGAAACATCCTCAAACGGTTCAGACAAGGATTTTGTTGCTGGCATCAAATCTTTGGAAAATGTTCATTTAGTTTAGGAATTAAGTAAACAACACTCTCAACTGGACATTTTTTGTGTTGTGTCTTTCAGATAATAGTAATTATGAAGTACCTATTATTAAAATGCTGTTCTTAGCCTTAGACCAGGCATTCTCAAAGTTTACATTCAAAGGTCCGAATCTGAATTCTCGTCAACGTCTAAGGTCCGGTACAAATGTTTTTACAAAACTTGCTTTTAATAAACATTAAGAACAACTTTCAATAACAAACCTACTCTGTGAAGAGATTATTTGCAAAAAACAGATAACTCAGTTTAAATGTTTTTTTAATCATGTTTTAGCTGTATTTTATACTACTGTATTACTTCATCAAAAGAACTCAACTGCAGTTTCATTGATATTCATTTGATTGCACAGTAAAAACATTGTTTATGAACATCTTATGAACAAGTTATTTTTTGCAAATCAAAAGTGCTGTTGTCTAACAACAATAAATGATTCCTATGTGATCGCCCCTACACGCGTGTCGCACCTGTGTGTGTGTAAGCACGTGCCTGCATGCGTGTTTGTTTGGATCCGGACCGGAGTCCGGACTTTGGGAAGGGCTGCCTTAGACAGAACCCCCACGAACCATTTGAGGGACATATGATGCATGCTACTGTCTGAAAGCAAACAACGTGTTGTTTTCAAAACTACAGACTGCTACCATGAATGCTTCAAAAAGAACTCGCCACAGGATTTTACTTAAAACCTTTGAACAATATTCATGAGTATTGTTTGATGTACTCAGAAGCAAGAAAAAATAAATATTCTCCATGAGAACAGCAGATTTTGGTTGTTTTTTATAAAAAAATTAGTAATTGCATTGGTGGTGTCTGTATAACTTTCAATATAGTGGCCGTTCTCAATATGCATTCTTTAACGGTCTTGCGTCCTCTCACTCGACGTCATAAATAACCGCCAAAGTCCGGTTCCAATACTCAAGAACACAAGAACAGAGAACGCACGAAAGTACCCGGATGTGTTCTCGATATCAAAGATGCATCAAATGCAGCCTTGCGCGCTTACGGAACCCGCTTGAAGTCCCAGAATTCACTGCGGCTTGTCATTCTTGGCTATAGAATGGAACCTCAAAAATATTAGCGATCAACATTTGTGTTCAACGAATGGCTTTGTTGTTTTTCTCACTTTTGTATGTCGCTTTAGATAAAAGAATCTGCTAAAAGTATAAATGTAATGTAATTTTTTGCCGGTTCATTTGCCAACATCTGCATATTTGGGTGTTATTTGTTATTTTAAAAGTTATGCTACACTCTTAAAAATAAAGGTGCTTCAAAACGTTCTTCGATGCCAAGTCTAAATGGTTCCATAAAGAACTTTTAACATCCGAAGAACCTTTATGTTTCACAAAAGGTTCTTCCACTTATGAAAAGGTAAGAAAGAGATGGTTCTTTAAAGAACTTTTGACTAAATGGTTCTTTGTGGAACCAAAAATGGCTCTTCTATGGTATCGCTGTGAAGTGTAACCATGCTTTCTACGAACAGTTTTCTTGTTGAGTGAATGTTTACTGTAACACCCTAAAACGCTGTCTCTCAAGGCAGCACACTAGGTTATGGACCACAGCACGCCATATGCTACAATGTGGACCAGACCTTATGCTGATGGTCAAAAGTCTGGCTGCACCAGACTGCTACCATGTGCTCAAATGAACTCCAGTAAAGCAAATAGAAAACCCATCATCTCACAGCAATTAGAATGCCGTGCAAATTCTGCCGTGCATTTTGGCCTAGCTTTTTATATTATTTTCAATTGCGCTCACCAAAAGCAACAGCCCAAATACTATGAAATCACGCTTCAGTCACCTGAAGCTGGGTGGTGTTTTATGGAGCTTGGCCTCTAACAGAGTAGATTCGTTCTGAGCTACAGCCCCCAGAAGCCCCCACTGGTCAAGAGCAGATTGTTTCTCATTTGGCTGAGTGGCACCACAGCGGCTTGTTAAAGCGCAAGTTTAAATACATCATTTCTGGGAATGAAAGGAGCGCAGAAGAAAAATGGCCCGCCGCAACATTTCCCCCCCTCGCCCCCCCAAGCCTCTGTTCTTTTGCACTCTATCCTGCTGCTTTCCTGAACAAGAGACAGAGCGTGAAACATATGCAGTCATTTCACAGCTGTCTCGTGCCTTTTTTTTCTCTTATCCTTTTCAATCCATCACGCACGTCTCTCTTCAGGATAGCTCACGAATAACACGATTTTAACGCCAACTTGAAGGTTAGCGAAATGCACCCATACCTTAGTGCAATTCTTCTATTGCATTTCTGTCTTTAACTACAATGGTCACTCTTTGGAAGTTGTGTTGCATCTTGCGCGTGTTCTCAGAAAAACTTTCTCATAACGTATCTTTAGACCCTGCATTCTATTCCATGAACCCAATAAGAGCATCTGAATTGACCAAAAACTACACTGCGATTAGAATTTTGTGCAAAATCGTTTATCTTACGCTCCATTTGTAATAACACAAAGATATGACGTGTATCATGCAGAGCACTATAATGGCGTTTACATCTAGTAATGCTGCGTGTTGTCTGCCTTATTCTTATAGCATTCATAACTCCCCTGTAAAAGGACAATTTCCTCATTGAATTGGATGCTAAAACAGCACAGACAACATGCGTAAATAAACAATCCTATCAGAGACAGCTGAACCATTCTAAGTGACTTCTTGCTTAAATACTAAAGGGTTTTGAAAAAGAAGGTCACTGATTCCCGTTTTTAATAAACATCTTTTAAGCTCACACCTCTGAGGAAATGAATAGTTGCAAAGTTCCTCACTCGGAGGGTGTGAACGTATGCAAATCATTCGTATAATTACTCCACACTTCGGTTGCTCATGTGGTAAATGTCAATGCTTTTTAAAGCTCCGCAGTAACATATGTCTCTTCACCTCAGTTCAATCAAATACAACTGAGGAGAAACATTGATCCGTTGAATTTCTCAGTCCAGTCATTCACTGAGCCACTGTTCAAAAATACAATTCTGCTCTATAATGAAGCTATTATACATAAAAGACTGTTACTTGTAATACACTCGTGTGTTAAAATAGTGTATGTAAAATAGTATGTTAAATAGTGGAGTACACTCAATGCAACTAATCATATCTAAAATTATTCTTGATTAATATAGTTTGTAGTATTTCTGCTTTTAAAACAGATTGCAGACTATATTTTGGGGTTCTGTATCTTTTAGCCAAAAAAAATAACATGACATTTTTGTTTTTACATTTTCTTCGTAACGCATGACTTTTTAAAGGGTAACTTCGGCCAAAACTGAAAATTCTGCCATTCATTTCCCACCCTCAAGTTATTTAACATCTGCATGACCTCCATTTTTCCCCAAAACGCAAATTAAAGGAAGCTTTCTGACTCCTCCTTCATCGCAACCAAACTTCAAAGCGCTGAAAGTGCCTAAAGACGCCATAAAATTGTCCACGCGACTCCAGTGGCTCAGTATAAATTTATATAATGCGACGAGGAAACTTTTTGTGCGCAAACAAACAAAACTAACGACTATATTGAAAAACTTCCTGATCTGAGTGTTAGTTTCCAGCGCGTGTTCCCAAAGCCACATGATAAAATGCATCCGGTGTCATCATCGCTCGACGCATGCGCCTTCTGATGTAGAGCCTGTGTGGTCAGAACGCGCATGCGTCGAGCGAAGCTGACACCGGATGCACTGTCACGTGGCTCGTGTGTTTGGCTGCGTTGCAATCTGAGGAGTCAGAAAGCTTCCAAAACTACCTTCATTTGCGTTTTTGGGAAAAATGGAGGTCATACAGATGTTAAACTACTTGAGGGTGAGTAATGAATTTTCATTTTTTACCCTTTAAATACTGCATATTTTAAATACTGTGCTTTTCCCCCAATAACTACAGGTGTAAATCAGTGGCGAGATCGTGTTTGGTTTTGAAACCATTGCTGAGATCACACACTAGGGATTCTATTAATTGAATTGTGTCTGTATAGTTTGCATAATTTCAACCGAATGTCAGTTTAGTAATATGACACATAATATAAGTGCTTTACTAATGGTATCTATTCAGGAACATCATGCGCTATTTGAGAGCGCTTAATTGTTTCCATCCCACATTTTGTTGTCGGATCCCAGGCAGCTTTGAGGCATCCATCGCTCAGCGAGGTCCGTTCCAACTGTCATCTGTCTCATTACTCAGCACAATGAATGGTTTTCTACACGGCGCTTCCCCTGTGCCGAACTGGCTCTTTCATCCCGCCGAAGCCCCCTCTCGGTGATGCACTACGTGAGCGCACATATGAGGCGCAGCTGAAATGCGGCCATGCAGAAGACTGATGAGGTTTCCACCTCATCGTGATGGAGCTCAATATGGTCTTTGCTGCAGGCTGATATAAGCTTGTGTTCGGGATGATACGGTTTGTTTTAGGGGAATGGAAGCCTCAAACAACTCAAATGGGATTTGTGCAATGCTGAGTAATAGTTGTTCTGAAAATTTTAGTGGTTGGATTGTGTGTAGGCAGGAACGAGATGCTCAGTGGTGAAGTACAGCATCATCCGTGGTTTACCATCACAGCACACTCAAGGCTGTTAATCTACTTGATGTCTTTCAGCAGTTTTGGAGTCTGGACATAACCATAATGCTTTGTTTAAAATGTAAAAAAGTGTTTCATGCACTTACAGTAAATTAATATTTGACAAACGAATTTGGATTCAATCGTTTAGCATAATTGAATTATATTCAAGACCTACTTTTACGTTTAAGTAAAAACTGCCAAAATACCTAAATGTGTGAAGTTTGTCTTATATTGTAAGCAAAGGACATGTCAAGTCTCATTCTGTGGAGTAGAATGGACGCAACTGAGCTCATGGAGAGACCTGACAATTGATTCAGAATCACAGTCACCCACTAAAAGTACACAGCTTTAAATGTAAAAAGCATTTCTAAACCCTGCTGCAAAGACTGACATAGCTGGCCACCATCAAGCTTCTCAAATCAAGCGTATAGCATTATTTCTGGCAGGTCACATCTATCTATAGAAATGTGACGCTATCACAGTATCCGTTTTAAATTCATTCAGCCATCAGCCGCTTATCGTGTTGCTCATACGCAAATTACCCTCCTCCATCCCCAACTCCACCTCCATTAAAACTCAACTACCTTTTCATAAGTCTCAATTATGTGTTACATAATGAGTGTATGTCATAAAGAACTAATGACATCTGTTATGTTTACCCTAAGGGGGGTTATCGCTGTGCTCCCAGGTTTTTCCCAGAACAGAACCATACCGCCAATCTAAACTGTATGTTAATTGTCAATCATTTTTTGACGTCAGTGATCCTGACAGAACTACCCTTTTCACTTATAAATTAGAAAGATCACATTAGTTGACCAGCTTAACAAGTAATTATTTGCTGGTCGATGCTGGACATCTCACCAAGGATGGGTTTATGCAGATATAAGTACACATAAATTGGACTTACGTGCTGCCACTGGTCTCGAATAAGCGGCCGGTAGCGCAGAAAGTATTTGAGCGGGAAATTTTCCACATCAGGCCACGAAGAAGGGCTGTTCCAGGTCACTTCCAGTCTTCGTGCATTATTGGCTACAGGTTTGGCCACCACCCTCTCAGGGGGGTCCGGTTTCACTGTTGGACCAGAGGAATTTCAATGTAAGCTCATGACTAATAAAAGACATTTGAATGAAATGCTTCACCTGGAAGTGTTTCTCGTTTCACGCCATACAGGTGCGGATATGACTGTAAATAAATGGTGTCAAAGTTTTCATGTTTGCATGAACTATTCCATTAAAAGTTTTTTTTCTGTGCCATTGTTGCCACAAAACAGGACTTCAAAAGCATTTCATATTCTTAAGCTATTAAATCATCAATTAGAGCAGAATAAAACAAGAATACAGTTTTAAGAGAGGCTAACCGTAAATACCACTTTTGACAAATGCCGTCAGCAAAATACTGTAATCGAGTAATAGATAAATGATGAATGCTGTCAAGATTTTCTCTTTACGATCTTCCCCTTGAGCAGAAAATCATTGACAAAATACACACATCTTTTTAAGAAGCCACACTGTGACATGTCATTTAAGCACAGGCGCCCACTGAATATCAGGAGAGCATTTTAGAGCTAAGGTTTATGGGAAATGAGCAGAGTGCAACAGAGTGGCCTTATTCTTTATGTCTAGCTGTGGTGGCCCAAGATCATTCTGTTTGCTCTGCGGTTTTAGTTTCTCTCACACACAAGAAGACAAAGAGATGTTTCTGAGCCCCGTTCCCTTTACTATTCATAGCGGACACATAGTGGCTTCAGGATTTATCACTCAGGCCGTGACCTGGCTTGAGTTAAACACTCTTTACGACTTTTAAACACTGTAGATGTTGTTTAGATGTCGGCTATTCGAATGCAAATTTTGTAGGCTAAGACGAAGGGCTATGCTAAAAACAAACCCGTCTTAAACCACCCTTTTTTGTGGCTTAGTGGTTTTAGCCAGTGTTTTCTGGTCTAGTTAATCTTCTATTCTGGCAAAGCTGGTGTTTATCTAGTTTGGATTGCTGGTGAGCTAAAAAGGCTCAAAATCAACATAATACTATCAAAGTACACCAGCTAACAACCTTAGGGTAGTTTCAACCTGTTATTCATCATGGAACATGTGGTGGGATTAGAGATGTAACGGTGTGATTTCAGATCACGATTATAGTGAACACCATTATCATGATTAAAAAGTTATCACAGTTTTATTATCATGCTCTGGAGATTTAAAAAAAAGTACTGATGTAAACCAAATTTAATATTGAGTTTACCTGTAAATGTACTTTTGTTTGATTTACATCGAATAAATAACATTAATATTAGTCATGGCACGTTGGGGGCATGAGGTAAAACTTTCCTAGTTCAGATTAAACACAACCTTAAGTGAATATATCAGATTTTCATATAAACACAACACAATTCAGCAAATCATCCGCCTGCGTGAGGTGTCCTTTTGGACCCGGGAGAAAGCGGCGTGGCATCTCCACTCATATCAGCGCTCATAAGAAACATGCTGAACGGAGTTTCAAAACTCATCATATCACATAATTTAATGAAAAATGAATAGAAATGATGGGTTTGAATAAAGAAATATGAAGTAACTGGTGTCAGTATATCTAAATTTCCACAAATGTGCACTTTTTGGGATTAAAGTCCTAATTAGTGAAGCAATGTCATCACAAACTCGCAGGAGCAGATGTGAACAAATGGGTGTGTCTCGCGTTATTTTGTTCCGAATGTCAATACTCCTGATTTCACCTCCTGACATAAATGGAAAAAACCCACGTGTCATGTTGCATCTACGTTATACTCTTGATAACTTTGTTTATTTAGTAGTGCCTTGTAGTGCTTAATAATCTGTGTGCTTCAGTTCTACAGTAAGGCAATTTCTTTGATGTAGTTTTGTCAATATGTCGCATGTTTGTCAAATAGCTTTTACATGCCAAATGCATTTTGAAAATGAATCCACATTGTAAGAAAATATACCGTAGAAGGGGATGGGAAATGTTTTCATTGTCAATCCAGTGATCCGGGTTGCATTAGCATTTTTATTACCGTCAAGCACACACGTAGCCATGCATGTAAGAACTTCATTTAGCTGCCAGTGCCATTCTAACAACACACCAGCCAGCCAATACACTTGATATACTTCATTTTTCTTTGCCCCAGTGCTTTGTGTTACAGTATTCATTCAGATAAGGATGTGATTGTGGGTTTGCAGAGTGACATGCAAATATGTTCTAGATGTTTTGCAGGTCCCTGCTTATTATGACTGCAGGTCTAAAGGCCCGTTTATACCACATAAAAACAATTGTGGGGTTCACACCACAACTATGAAGAAAGCTATGTAGAGGAACGATGTAGAGCAATTTATTTCCAGCTGATTTATGATAAAAGATTGACAACAAATCAATATTCAATCCCATTTAAAGGGAATAGTGCGGGTTTCTGTCGGTGTCGATGCAGTTATCATTATAGTTATGTTTGAAATTATCATTCTTGGTGTAAGCATGTCTTCATTAGCTGGTTAAACCACACAAAACATCCCCATTGCAATTTAATGCAAGTGACTGTCATTATCAAATATAGTAAAACGATCATCATAAAGTGTACCTATAGATGATTCATCAAAGCTGACAGTTGTGGAGGCTCTTCCCAGCGCGTTCACTGCCGTGACATTTACTCGGTATGGAATAATGGAGAACATTTCTGGAAACTTCACATGGCATCTGTTTTTATGGTACTCGTCTCTATTCACCTCCAAAGGCTTCTGGTTGTGTCTGAAAAACAGAAAAGAATCGAGAAAAAAGATCTAGTGACATCCTCTTAAAAACAATCTTGCATGAGTTCTTCGACAATGATGAGAAGCTTCAATAGAATGATATTATTATGATGTTCCATCCATGCACCATGAAAAACGATGGCACCAAATTATAAGAACATCATTTGAATCCAGTGTTTCGTTGATAACGTTTTTGGCAGCATCACCAATACAAAGTTACTGCTTAAAGGAACAATACGGGTTTTTAGGAGGATCTATTGACAGAAATGCAATATAATATACAAAGCTATTTCTTCAGAGGTGTATAAAGACCTTACGTAATGAACCGTTATGTTTCTAATACTTTAGAAGCTGTTTATATCCACATACAGAGCGGGCCTACATACATTAAATTCGCCTCCATGTTTTGTACAGCTGCCCTAAACGGACAAACAACTCTACAACGCGTGTTTCCTCTTCTCCCCTGCGGTATAGTGGTGAAAGGGATCGCGGATGATCCATATCTGGACGAGAACAATATTAAAGCGCTTCCAGATAAACAATGACACTCAAAACTGCTCCGTCACACATCTAATATTACAACAAAAACAACAACATATCTTGGTTCTAACAAACAGAAAAAACAATGTTACTCCATAGATATCTATGAGTATCTCTGCTAAAAGCCTTAGTACCGCGGGTCCTAACGCGTCTCTGCTGGAAAGTCATTATAACATTAACGCAGGTCCTAGCTCCTGCCTGACTTTTATCCTTTATTTTTATACTTAAAATCCACAGACCTTTTATATTATGTAATAAATAAGACATCGCTCTTTCTACAGTCTTTCTAATGCCCTTATGATCTCTTCCCTGCGTCAACATGAGAACGACATCTTTTTGTACTGTGGTGGCCTCCGTCGTGTTAGGACTGAGCGATTCGTTGCAAATCTATAATACAACGCTAGTGGCCGCTGTAAATCAAGAACAGCGCCTTTAACATTACTCTTCCAGAAGAGAAACCCTTTTTTCAATTGGATGTTTAAAAGTTGTACCCCATAATAACAGAAGAAATTGAAATTGATCTGCCCTTAGGGTACCATCTGGGGTCTTGTCAATAGCTGACCTTCAAACCTCCTAATATGAGCTCTCTCCACAAAGAGCAAAAACATTTATTGAGCTTTAACAGCACTTTATAAAGGCAATAAACAGGCCGTACCTCATACCAAAATCATTTAATGTTCATCTGGCAGAAAGTTCTAGTGCACATGTTATGTGGAAATACAAATATACGGTGATCTAAACTGCAGAGCTTGCAAACGTATATTTTTTTTGAATTCCCCCTAAGTTGTTAATAATAGGGGTTAATAGAGGTTGCTGTTGTCTGATTAAAATCTATTTTTATTAAACTCCTTTTGTCATACCATCCAGGGAAGGAGTGATTATTTGTAATTGCGATTGAAATGTAGCAAATTGACCATTGAAAATTATTAAAGAACCACATGCTGTGAAATTGCTTGCTAACATCAGTTGGACTGGAAGAATTTCGTTTTAGCTCTGTTTACCCCTGCTTATGTTGCATGCTACATATTTATATTACAGCGGATACCCAAAGAAAAATGGCACTGCTCAGATTGGCTCAAGATATTTGAAGAGCTCTTATGTGTTTCATTTAAGTAAAACGTCTCAAAGTTTTCTTCTTAGGAGCATTCAGCTACGCGAAACTAAAACAGAAACAAATGAGAAAAATACATGAATAGTATGAAGTTGTAAAATGAATGATGATTGTACAGGTAAAATAATCAGAATTTGGGTACATTTGATGAGAAAAGTTTCGGTTTGTATTATAATCTCAATACTGATTTTTGATTGGAGATTTAGCGAATCGGTTTCAAAAGAAATATCTGAGATGCAGTACACTTAATCGAAAGTTACCATTTGCTCTCCATTTAATTTTGATGAAGAAATAATTGATATCCTGCTGAGACAGTTCAAGAGAAATGGGTTGAGAGACAGAGTTCTACTGTAGGGGCTTTTGGTTGAGATTTCTTCATCAAAACCACTTATACTGCCTTGAGTTCCAGCACTTAGAGCCAGACAGGCCTCTTAGCACAGAGCGTCACTGCTTTAGATGAACCCGATGTGTCTAGAACATGAGAGGTCATGACATGACAAAAAGGGTGGGAGGAGAGAAAGTGAACGCGAGAGACAGAAAAATATCTTACTGGACATCAACTTCGTAGTCTGTAGGGATGTTTGGGGGATGTTGAAGATCCCAAGTGCAGTAGAATCCTTTAGGGTAGGTATTTGATCGGCATGTCACCTGCGGTTCCTTCGGTGGAACTGTGAATGAAGCAGAAGAAGGAAAACGTCAGTACTTTGTCAGCTGAAGGCCTTTTTATGATATGCCGAGTTTCTCTTTAGTTGTGTAACCCCTCAAACCTCCCCCAGTCCAAGCATCAAGCGGGAAAGGAAAAAGGGGGAAATGTAATAACCGCCCATGCACTCCTTCCAGATTAGAGCCCTTTCTTCGAGCTCCACTGGACCATACCCACCAGTGCCAGAATTGAAACTGATGAGTTGGACCGGTTGCCAGGGTGACGCATACGATTTACCCCTTCCCATGTGTCCCTCTGTGTGAAATGGAGGGTGATTTAAGCCCTGTTAGCTGTTCAGCGCCTTCCTCCCCTTCCTCATCTCCATTGGCCCCCAGGGACCCGACAAACTAGAGCCCGTAAGAAACAAACCTGCTTATAAGCTCACCTCTGGGCTCCCCTTCGAGCTTTGATTGCTCTAAACGCAGCACTGAGCTGCCAGCTTAGACACACAACACCTTCTAGATGTGATTTGATGAGGCTGGCTTTGAATTCTGAGAGAGGAAGAGAGGATGGTAGAGAGATACGCTTTACGTCTGGCTTTGGCTTCATGTTATCTATCTTTTGAATAAGCGAGAACTTGCAATGATCTTGAAATAAGATACAAACTGAAGAACATTTCAAAGTGACCTTAACCCCATTTGAAAGCGAGTTGAAACCCAAGTCATAAAGCATCAATCACAACTACTGCTGTAACTCACTTGTGTTAGCACAGCAAAGGTTGTGGGTCCAGGGAACACACATGCTGATATAAATGCACCTTGCATGCACCACAAGTCACTTTGGATAACGAAATATGTCGAATACATGAACGTAAATGCAGGTATGGACTCATTTTCACATGCAGGTGATAAAACGGAACAAAAATAAAAAGAAATGAAGGCTTGGTTCCTCAAGCGCCCACCACTCGTAACTAGTAACCACGGAGTGAGTCAGTTTCACTGTTTACGAAATAGTGGAATATGGACAGCTTTTTACCTTTCTTTTGCTTTTTAAGTCACGATGCTGCTTTTGTACAAAACAGCTTGTTCAATGCATTTGTCACCATTGGAGAATCAATTACCAATTGAGTTCTGGCCTTTTGTTGAGAACACAACAGGAATACTGATCAGAAACAGGGTGACCTCCCTCCACACATTATAATGGATAGATAAGCGTTCTGGACATCTGGAATTGCTGATGAAGAAAATACACAGAGGTGAATGCACAAGGTAGCAGAACACTTGTCAGAGGAGCGTGTTTCGTTTGCCCTAACATTCCTGCCTTGAGCTCCTGCCGCTTTCTACTCAGGAGGTCCATTGCTCCATAGAGTTCAGGCCACAGGAGGTCTTCCTCACCCTCAGGCCAAACGGGCACGCTGACAGCTCACAGACCCTCGTCCCTGACGGCTTAAACCACCGGAACCCTCCCCTTTCACTTCCCCGCCCTTACCGAAAGAGAATGCACGGCCATGCACACAGAAGAACATCTCAAAGACATTCTCCAAAGAGGCAAAAGCCCCAAAACAAAAGAAGGTTACTTTTCTGTGAGAATTTGCAGCCTAGCAACACATCTATTGTCTCCTTTATGTTTTTTTCTTTCTTTCACCCTTTTTGGAAGACCAGAGTGTTCTAAAATAGACAACAAAGACATATCACAGCGTTCTTTCCTATACGAGTGATTTCATCTAAGCTACCAGTGCCAAAGAAACAGCGTTAGCCGGAGGTGTGGAGAAGTTAAACAAAAGCGGTACTTAAGGGACTTTGGTGGTATTGTAGGAAACGATTGGGAAAGGCGCAACTAAGCAAAGGTCTCGGTCACTAAATCAAAAGGAAAGATGTGAAAAAATACTTGCTAAATTTATTTTCCTGAAAATGGGGGTCAATAATACACTTATTAAATCTGGACACAAATACAATTAAAAGCAAACATTAGTTTGATGTATCATTTTTTCTTGCTTTACAGTCATGAGAATGATGTTTTTCCTGTACATAATCCCAATAATGGCACACTGCAAAACATCCTAATGGTCTTAAAACAGGCCTCATTGTCCTTATGTAAGAAACATTTTCTTGTTTTGTCTTTTGCTTATGAAGTGAAAGATGACATGCCTTTTCTAATTCATTTGCAAGGTAATGTCATTAATACATATAATGTGTGACAACCATTTTATTGTATGAAAAAAGTAATAAACTTAGACCGAATAGGATACAACTTTATAGAAATTCAAGAATGTACACAAAAACATTATGGCTAACAAGACTTCACCCTACGCAAGCTTCCAGAGAGCTGTCATATCATATTAAGAGCTGGTAAATGATACCCTTCAAACACCTCTTACAAAAAGAGAAAGTTAAGTACTATTTGTAATAAAAGCTGATAATTGCAGAAGTCAACGAAAAGAGGCAATTTAGCTGTCAGACAAAGTACACTTACTGGTGGCAAAACTCCCTTCCCAGCCTTTCCGGAGTCCTGCTTTTCTATATTGATGTGATTTAAATAAAACATATGAAAACATTTACCTTTGACCCCAGCTGCTTATTTTTTAACCCCACTTTACATCTAAAGCCTACCTGTCACTCAGAGTGCCGACACCATTATTTGTGATTCTTACCAAGTCTGTGACCCTGGACACATCAGGTAAACAGTTTCTCACACTCAAAGATCGACGCAGGGGCTATAGATTTTACCTGGTCATGAAAGAACGGATACAATTGCCTTGCAGAATGCAATAGAAGGGCAGTGCTCACGACCCCCCTGCTCTGCCGGCTGTCTGCTCCCTAATCCGAGGCCATTAAAAGGCCAGCGCTATGAAAGACGCGGTTTTAGGGGTCAGTTGACAAACGTCAAGCCGCCAGCCCACATGAAAGGCGAGCAAGTGAATCCCAGGCGGCTAGCACTATCATCACTAACTGCTGATCTGTCAAAGGCGGGTGCGACCTCCCCCCATGACGCGTCTGGAATGCGGGCTATGTGCTCAGCGATTGAAAGCAGAGCAATGTGGGGATGAGGGGTCCAGTTGGAGGGCCTCTACCTGCAGGGGAATGCGGATCAGCTGCAGTAAATGCTTACGTGGTCTTGTCCGACTCCCACGCCTATAGACCACCGTCAGATGCAGGACAACTGCAAACTTAAAAAGAAGAAGCAAGCAGTGGGTGTTTGTTTGAAAGGTTGTAGTCTTACACTGATTTAATATGAAACATCTTCAAATAACTAGATGAGTTTGCTACAGTTCAGCTGCTTTTGAAATTAAACGTAAATGCTTGTAAATATTTGCTTAAACATGCTGTTTCACTATCCAGTAAGCCAACAGAATTAACTCATTTGTAAGGCATTTAAAGAGAAATTTGATTCTCCCAAAATTATGTGAATACACCAACCTAACACTGATTCAACCAGTGGAATAAGTTGGGGTTTAGCACATCAAAATAGAAATCTGAACATCGCTATTCAAACTGGTAATCTGAAGGCAAAAAGGATTTTAAAAGTCCCATATGCACAATTTAATCTGCTATTCCATATTAGATATTACAGCTCATTGTTACATTCCATATTACAGTAGTGTAAAGTATCAGATCGTTTTGCACTTGCTGAACTCTAAATATTATATTTTGTTTCTATTATTTACCTAATTTGTAAGTCGCTTAGGATAAAAGCGTCTGCTAAATGACTTAATGTAAAGTCATGCAAGCAAATTCTTAATATGCACCGGATCCTAATCGAATGTCCAATATAAAAAAAAAACGTAATAAATCCTGTGCTGAGGTGCATTAATTGGAGTGAGTCTGGTATATGGAAGGCTGTTGTTACATGAAGTGTAATACAATAAGTGTAGTACAATAATAATTCATTCATCTGCTTGTATATACTTATATACTTATATTGAGTATATACTGATTCATGGGGCACTAGCTGCTTAGACCCCCCCACCCAAACAAAACAAAACAAGGCAGCGCTTTCTTGCTTGTGTTTGTCTGTAAAACATTTCTCCCACTTGACTGTACGTTTTGTCATGCCAAAGAAACTGGCAGACATAAGCAAATGGGACAGGAAAAAGGCGAGTCAGCAATCTTTAGCAAAACCATTTCAAAGCAAAGCTTCGCTCTGGTCAAATCCAGTGCCATAAGGTGACAATAAATCTAAGAGTAATATACCGTGCGGTGTTAACAGTCCGTAGTGCTAACAATCCGTTTAATAGTATAAGTTGTAGAAAAACACAAGACTATTCTTTTTTTAAAGCCTGGCTTCTTAAAAGGGAAGGTGCTGTTGTTTTCACTCAACGTGTTGTCGGTCAGGGTGGTCTAGTAATACAAACCAGCTCTCAGCAGCTCTACATCATTGGGTCCAGACAATTTTCTTACCCATTAAAAAACACAAATTTAGCGTGACATGTTCCCGTCCCTTTAAAAGCTAGAAGCAGAAACTACAAACAATGAGGTTCCTATGGGTTAAACGCAATTGGCAGTTAAGAAGGAATTTGTTCAATGGCCCAAAAAGTATATGGACACAACATAGCTCCCTCATGCAACACTGCAAACTTGAAGCAAGTTCTGAGAAAACGCCTAGCGTCATCTGTTTACAGATACTATTTGGTTTAATATTTGTTATGTAACGCAATAAAATTCCTACTTGTTTATTTTATTAGGTGTGGATTTTGTTCTTGGATGTTTGGGAATCGTCCTTTATGGGGCCACAGTAATCCCCACTAGCTTTTTAAACAGGTTCCTTTCATTATCTCTTTTCAACCTCTAAATACTCAGCAAGGCAACTTCGCTGAGATTGACACTGCTAAAAAACAATAGACAAACCTGCCCAGATCAGTCAGAACATTCCCAACAACCCCCATCACACCTGGGTATACATTATCAACTGTTATCCCTATTAGGCTGCTGTGACCAAACCAATCAGGTCTAGATTATATCCACTTCAGTGAAGTTGTGCTAAAAAATCTCCCAAACTCTCTAAGGGGGATTTCAAAGGTAGTAAACACATATTGTACATATGCAGTGACTACAGCAGGGGCCATCTGTACAGAGGTGGAATACATGAATAAAACTCTTAGACTCTAAACCTCAAGGCAGTAATTTTATATTGAAGCCATTAGCGTGCGATGGAAAAAATAGCAGTTCCGTTTCCACAGGGTCTTCCTTGCACTGTCCCTTAACCATCATGATTATCATAGAGACAAAGGGATATTTGAGGGATTCTGAGGATGTGAAAAGTTCGGGTCTCTCCAGAGGGAATATCTCGAATAGGATTTGGTTCTAGGGACTCAGGAATACTTAAGAGCACACAGAAATGAATTGAGAAAATGAACCCAAGTCTACCTTTGATGATTCTGTCTGTATTTCGCAAACAAGATTTTTTTGCAGCTCATTTTTGACAGTCCAAAGTCTGTCCGAAGGGCAGTCAGACACAATGTTAAAAGACCCAATGTGGCAGACAGATATTTGATGGGGTGGTGAGAAGGGAAAGTCATTAGGTGGAGTTGCCGTCTGAAGCAGGTCATCATGAGGGGCTAATTTGACAGAAATGCAGAGAGGAAGACTGATGATTGCTGAGCATGTGGTGGAAAAACAAAGAGGGAGGGGCTGATGGATGAATGAGAGGTGGAGAGGTAAATGGACTACACAACAGCATGGACAAAGTAACAACTAAGAAGAATTTGGGTGGTCTTTTGGCCACTTCCATGAGGTGAGGGTCTCTCTCCAAGTGTATGGGTCTATGCATTAAAATTTACAGCTTACTGTGGGACCAAAGTGCATTCGACATTTGAACTCACTGTATACGTTTAGCCAGTGTAGTTGGTCCTCAAGCTTGACTGAGCTAGTATTAAACTCATGTAGCTGGTCAGTCAGCTGGTCTTCAAGCTTGACCAGCTGACAACCCCAACCCCCCTCACCCGTTAGGCTTGTTTATAGAATAGATTTTTAGCATGTGGTTGTACAGGACAGACAACTTCAGTGTTTCACAACTCTCCAATTAGTCTAGGATTATCTAGCATTGAAATATCAAGCTCGTAACCAGTCAAGTGTTTTTCTGGTTCGGCCCAAAGTTGGTACCAGAACTGTGATTTGGTAGCATGTTTCATGTGAACGGCTGAGAAGTTCAGGACAAATCTACAGTATGATGTGCTACTGAACAGACAATGTAATATTCCATATTTTTTCCCTGAAAGGCAGGGGATTAATGATGGTCATTGTGTGGACAGAGCTCCCTGTCATTCCACAGTCATGCTAATGGCTCTAATCTGACAGTGGGCTCTGGCAGTCGGCTCTTTGCTCCCTGCCTTTTCCTTACCAGCATCCCCCAACCCTTTCACATTCCTGTCCCCTGTGTCATCCGCAAGGAACGGGCGGTATTACATGCCTGTTTGTTCCCTTTGTCAAACAAACTTCCCAGCTATTAGGATCTGAGTTAGGAGGGGCAGTGTTTGGGGGTTAAAGACTGATAAAAGAGGGTCTTGTGAGGGGGAGTGAGGTGGGTTTCTGCCTGAGACCACTAAGCTCGAACGCTTGCCCGGTCTACCCCTGCTGATCACTAACCATTGTTTCTGATCATTCAGGAATTTGCTCATGCAAAGCCCTCTTTGACAAAAAAAAGGAACACTGTTCAATATGTATGCTGCAGACTGGCGGCGGAAGGCAGGGTAAACCGCAGACCGTTGGATTTGATCCATTGAAAATGACAGCAGAGATTCCGTTTAGACTCACTCTGTCAGTAGAGCGACGAAACCTGTGGGTTTATAGCCACCTAGTTCTGCCGCAGACACCTGCAGATGTGTACCATTCGGAGGCAGACTCCTTATTATGCTAGCAGCCGGAGCAATTGAGCTGAAAATTGGTACGCCAAGACGGTCTAAAGCCATGTGGGTCGAGCAGGGATGAGAGTGAATCAGCTTAAAATACCAAAGTAATCCACTCTGACAGGCCCAAACGCAAATGGAATTTCCCGCCACATGGGTGCTTCAGGAACCCATGGCCATGCAGGATTGTTTTCAACCTGTTTTGGCCCATCAGTCCGCTAGATAATGGAGAGGGCTGGTAAGATGTCAGGATGTATCTTCACTGAGGTGAGGGGGAAGTGATGGCCTCTAATATGCATGTCAGGAGATTCTTATGACATATACAATGACACGCTGGTATTTGTGGACGGCTCAGTTCCTGTCTGGCAAATATGGCGGCACAAAGTTGGTCCTACCACTCAGTGTTTAATTAACGACTAGCAAAGTTTAAAGTTTAAACCAAGGATTAGAAGTCCCAGTGAGAGGATTAGTCCAAAATAACAGTCTGGGTTTTGGGAATAGATTTAAAGCTTCAAATGCAGGGCAGAATTCTTCTCAATGTGGAAAAAGAACTCCAGAAAGGTGTAATTAAAGGGAATCAGTTATGGCAGGGCAGTTCTTGCAGACGTTGGCATGTGAACGGATTGCAAATCTCATGGTTGCCACGTGAAAGGGCCGTTTGTCAGGCGGAATGCCTGACATCTTAATTTATCAATCTCTTGGATGGACAGTGCTCCCTGAAGATGCATCAATTTCACCTAGAATTTTAATGGACCCGACTGCATCTGGGGTTTTGACCTGTGGGCTCAAGATTCTATTACTTCTGTATATTTCCAAGGGCAACCTCAGAGCTGCGGTTTGTCTTAGAAAGACGACTTCAACCGAGGAACACTTGCCAGATGAAAACTGATACAAGGGTGAAAATAGTTATAATGGGGGCAGCATGAGCACAAAGTGCTCTCTAATTTCAGTCTAATTTTCCGTAAGAGGAAAATGACAGGTTAAGTTGAATGGTTCCCCTTAATATTTACCATTTCTCCTGACATTTTCCTCTGCGGTGTTCTTGTGAAAATATCAAGCAGATTAACATTTCTGATTGGTAAGCCAAGAATCCCTACAGGAGTCACATTGGGGACTTAATTTCTGCGCCGCAATGACAGCATAAATGATCCCACTGCTTATAATTACATATCGGGACCTCATTGCAACTTTGGAACAAGCAGAAGCCAAGTGAAAATTAGTCACAGTTCAACAGATGTCTGCAATTTCTGTAAAAAGGATATAAAGTTAAGTAAAGGTTTTTTTTAAGCCAGCGTCTAACCCAACATAAACATTAAATTCCACAAAAGACCAGAAGAGGAGGGATGCTGTGCAATACCCCTACAGTATGTACCCGATAGCCCATCATCCTTGGGTCTGTCCCGACTGATAAATTACACATTTAGCCAGAAGACAGTGGCCATTTGTGTAACAGGCTGCTTTGAATACTCCAGATTTGAAAAAGAATGAATTCCATTGATTCACTGGGCCATGAATAGACTTCAGAGAGTTTTACCCCCACCATAGTCGCTATGCCCCCAAACATCCCTTTCAGTTTAGCCGCCTCTCTTCCATGCACCTTCAGTTCAGTGTGTTACTGGGATTTTACTTCTGTAGCCTCCAAAAAATCACCATTTTGTATGACTAATTCATGTCATATTATACATTATACATAAGATGACAAAGCAAACGCTAACTGGCAACCACAAAAAAATATTAAAACTGTTATTGCATCTGAATGACAAATAGAGATGGAGCTAGAATTTATTTGAGTACACAAGTTAACAAGTTTGAGAGCTTGGAGGCAAAGCAAAGCAGCCAGCTGCAAGCTCTGAGACGTTTGTAAAATGCATTTTAAATATGGGGATTAAAGAAAAATGGATTATGACATCTTGCATCACTGTTCGATGCATCTTATCGTCACATACACAGCCACTAGCATCCTTACAAGATCAAGTAGGTGCTGTGGGTCTGTAAGATGCTGATGTTCTGATGTATATTTGGCAACACTGCGTGATTCTACACTGGGGTAGGTAAGTCTTTTCAAAGTAGAGTTAGTTAAATTCATGTTTCTTTCAGGCAGAATAAATACATCTGGAATTTGTAAATACCTTACTGCAAATATGTACACTATAAGTGTATTTAAATACGGAAATTTTGTGAACATACCATTTGCTATGAACAAATTATATTGTTTCTATAAAGTTTCTGCCACTGGCGGGTCTATTTATATCTGGATTGGCCATTAGTGTAGACTGCAAATGAAGAACTATTATAATTCAAGACTTTTTTACTTGACCTCCACATGCAAGTTATAAAGAACAATTTGCTTCATCACTTTGTACAGTATATGAATGTCAGTTTTATATTGTATTGCTAAAACCAATGAGGTGGAATTCTATTACATATGACTATAAAGTACATTAAAACTCAAACTCCGATCTGAGGAAAACGAAGTCATACAAAAGAAAGTACAGCCGCTGGTAAATACGTCTGACCGAGGGCTCATTAACTGCCTACATGCTGCATTATTTTTCACTAAAGACATTCCCGCCCACATAACCCCCAATAATGCAGAATTGGCCTGTCTGGATCTGCAAAACACCACCAGGAAAAATATGCAATTCTCATTATATCCTGGAGTTATGGGCCGGCCAGACCCCGAGTTCTCTGTCTCAATTAATGGCATCGACGTCCACAATGAGAACAAATCACCTGGGCTCTCCAGACGGCCGGCTTCCATCTCCGGAGAGTCGGACGGATTCACTCACAGACATCTGGTCCATTTACAAATTGGAAATGCAATTAAAGGACCAAAAAAAACCCAAGAAACATTAAGAAAGAACTTTGTGCAGACTGAAGAATTTACAAAAATCAAACCAGATTCCCCTCTGCACGTCTGGCACGTATTTAATTTTGTTTACCAGAAGTGAGAGACAGAGATACAGTAGGAAACCATCTGAAACTTTTAGTAAAGACATGCCTATTAATTGGCGCTTAGAGAAAAATGTAGCTTTTTTCAATTAAATGTGCGCTATTCTAATAATTTATTCCCTGTGTAACAGAGCTCTTTCTAAAGAGTTTCTTTTAATCATAGAGTAAATAAACCATTCTTCCACATAAAACTGAGGCCATAAAGTTTTAAATGAATCAGGCTCTGGAGAAAAGACAAGACCATCTGTAACATCATAATTTAGGTTTATAGATTCACCCAATAGTTGCCAATGCACATTTTATGTACATTTTTGTAGCCTTCAGGTGCTTATACACTAGAGACAAATTATGATGGAGCTTTTAAGAGATATGAATCTTTCAAATTAAATAAGGAGGCATGACTTTTGCAACCCTAAGCATCGTCCTATGTGTCCTTGTCATAAGCCTTCCCATAGTTTCAGAACATTCTTTGACGGTATATTATATATTTATAAAAATACTTTTATAGACGACTTATAGACGAGGTGGTTTAACACTGCTCCAGAAGAACTTCCTGTGAGAGTTTTTACCCTACACGAACGTTTGAACAAAACACAACCAAGAGAACATTTATAACCAAATCAAAATGTTGAACAAATAAATTTAATAAATATTTATTTATTTATGCATGTACATAAGATTTAAAAATAAAATATATTCCTTCAGTAATGGCTATGATGCAAAGTTGTTGATGGAATGGTCAACAACAAAAGGCCTAAAGTTTATGTCAGGGCGTTGCTTGTGTCAACTACAGCATCTACAATGACTATACCCACATTCGATTCTAAGTTTCTTGAAACATCAAAAAAACACGTGTAGAAATGGTTTTGCAGGGCTAAACTGTTTGTTGAAGAATGGGAGAAATAGATTCTATATTCTAAAAAAATGTATATTTCAGAAAAGAGCTTTGGAACGTCATATTGTCTTTTCACTATAAATTGCAGAATGAGGCTCTTGCATTTCCATTCCTCTATACTCACTCTGGAAGAACCAGGTCTCGTGGGAGGATTACAGACTTCCCATAATGACTGTGTGTAATAATTAATGGGATTAGGAGATTACACAGCGACTCTTCCAATCTGCGCTCTGGGTCGTACCGCCCGCACTATATTTGCGTTTATCTGATCACTGTGTGCTCCTGTATTTGAGGCGCCAGGAAGTCAATGCTAACACACTGGAGGTGTATGCTGATATCATGTATTGGATTTGGACAAAAGATAAAAATGTACACATTGAATGCACTGCAAGTCACTTTGGATAAAGGGGTCTGCCAAATGTGAATGTTTATTTACATAACCCTAACTCCTCTAGAGTTGTAATACATCCCTTATATTGGACCAATTTGTGCTCTTATAACTGGTAGTGCATGATGCTAGCAACACCAGCGTCATGAGTTGCCTTTAATCCATAAATCGCTTTAGAAAAAAACACCTTTAAATAAATAAATGTAAATATTTTATCAGCACAGCAACATGCAAAACAACTAGGTTACAAATCTGGTTTGATAACAAGCTAGCTATAGCAACATGTCGCCTTTTAACACGCAGGGTACCCCTTTGGCGTCGTTTTTCGATTTCACTGCAGACTGAGACGAGTTTGATTCATTATAATTGGTTTCATAAATATTTATGGTTTCAAAGATATTTAGAGCACCTAACCCCACCCCCTCCCTAAACCTAACCACTTTTCAACCATATAAACACATCACACAAATAAAAGTACAGTCACAGGTATTTATTGCACAAACAGACAAAGAACAGTACAAAAGCATAACAAAGAAACAACTAGCATTGCAGACCTTTTGAACCGAAGCCGTCCGATTGCAATAACTTTATACGGGGGACTCCGTGTCGGTGAATGCATACAGTCCCGTTCAAACATAAACCAGAACGTAAGCATGACACAGTTGATCACGGGAGCCAATACTATTTCACCTTCAAAGCAGATGTAATGACGCAATTGGTCACGAAACACACAAAATCCATGCTATTTCACAAACGAAACTGACGTAACGCTTTCTTGTAAAGCTTTCTTGGCAGCAGTTTTTGAAAGTTTGTGTTCACCGGACCTGAGATGTACGGCGGATGGTGATCGCTTTCGCATCTGTTCCTCAAACTAATCAATCGCTTGGCTTTGGTACACTTAAGTGTATATTTGTATTCTTTAACGACACTGTGACTGCTTGTATCTTGTGCACGTCGAAAAATGATTCCCGCACATTAAAAGCTTTCCTGTGGCTCAGTTGTTAGAGCATGGCACTAGCAATGCCAAGGTCATGGGTTCGATCCCTGGGGATTGCACATAGTCAGAAACAACAATATAATACAATGCCAATGCAAGTTGCTTTGGATAAAAGCGTCTGCCAAATGCATAAAAATAAATGTAAAGCGACGCAGAGGGGCGGTCCCCTAACGTCAATATGGGATCAGGTCGGGAATGAGAATGTGTTGAAAAAATAGCGGTAAAGTACATGGCAGCTAGTGCCCAAGCAAGCAGAGAATGGGATGAAAAGTCTGTTTCAAACCACAAATGAAGCCGAACATTTCCAAAATGAACACGACTTAATAGGGATAACTTCCCCACATTCTGTTACTTTTGCACACACATATAAGCAACTTAATGAGTATTCTGATTTGGGGGGGAAAGTGTGGTGGCGTGAAGGAGGAATCAAAGGACGCCTCGCTGGTCTGTGGATGCCAATGGAATGTGACAATGCTATTGCGTGCAAAGCTACACAAACCGTAATTCTACCTGATAATGAAACTCTTTCCCCTTCAAAAACACTGCCAGTGTGAAACTCACTTCCACATTGCTTATGTCAGATACTTTGTTTGAGAAGCAATACTTTGTTCAGACACACAATAAAACTGCACTGAAATGTGTTAGTATTTTAGTTTTTCAAATATTTGTTGTACAATGGTCAGTTGAAAGAAATACGTAGGCCTAATACCTTAACGTTTCACCAGATACGCTTGCTACATGTTTATTGATATTTTTAAGTTCTTGCTAGGTCAAACTAGCAAAAATAAACACAATTTCCAGCCCGAGGATGGCGAACGTTAATTTTTTGTTAAGCTCAGTATGTCTTGAAAATAGGTATTCACATTATCGACGGAAACGACAGTATAGATTTTGACAGGAAAGTGCAGGGTAGAGAGAGGGTAGAGGGACCTCAAGCCGGTTTTAAAACTCGGGTCACCAAAAGGACAATTGCTCTGCCCACAAGCTTAAAGGCTCTTGACAGGAACTTCAAGTTACTTAACCACATTTATTAGAAATACGACAGTAGATCAATTTAAATTAAAACAGGGTAACTTTAACAGTAACAACAGCCACGAAAGTAAAACACCTTTTTGTATCTTGTGGCTATATCAATTGTTTGCAGTTTACTTTGATGTTACAGTCTTAAAGTAGCTTTCCCAATACTGATTAAAGGTTATTCTGTATAAAACCAGTTGACAAAACAGCAGGAAACCAAAGGGAGAGACATTGTGAGAAGAAGCGAAAAAGGCCAAGTAAAAGGCACCAACACCCGTCTAAAAGAAAACAAAAGTTTTTTTGAAAGCTACACAGTTGGAATATACAGAAAGATACAGTTAGAAGAGCCACATCAATGGAGCCATGTATTCAAAGAGCGGCAAACAGAAAGAAAATGCGTTACAAAGCCAGAGGGAGATGATCACCAGCATGTAGAAGCTCTAGATGTAGCGGACTGATCTGTTGGGCCGGACTCATGAATGAGGTCCAGCAGAGTTGGCTTCATTCACTCGCTGCCCCTCCATGCTGTGGCGTCTCTGGTAGCTCTTCTTTTTCGCTGACACTGAAAGACATCGACTGACTAAAGCCTTTCAGCACATCACCATTCCTTTGTGGAGCCAAATCAAAAGACACGAATGTGCGCCGCGGCCGGCGATTGCCTTGATTTGTTTGAGTTGAATGTAAAAAGACAGGTTTCACATGATATCTGAATACAATCACCACAGCCGTTTAGAAAAGACAGCAGATTCAGATGTGTTCGTAAAATTAGCGTAAGGTTAAGAGAACAGTACATTTCAAGATTCCGAAGTTATTTACCATTTCAAGCTCTACGTAAAACATACTTTCTGTCAGTATGGGATTTTTATTTTCATTTTTGGTCGAACTCTCTCTCATATGTTTCTATAGAGCAACTTATCATGGTTTACACTGATTTGCAAGTCAATTTCAAAATAATCTGCGACTTGCATTCGTTCCATTAATGTGGCGTGTGTCCTCATCTCACTGTATTCAGCAGCACCAATGTGTAAACGTGTAGTTCCCTTGTCATCGTACTAATGAAGTCATTCCAGTTTTAATTTAAAGCTTAAATTCAGGTCCTAAATTCATCAGTGATAAGATACAACCTTTGGGATAGGAGCCTTTCTTTCTTTCCGCCGTTATCTTTATCTTAAAAAAGTCTGTTGAGTGGGAAAACAAGACAAAAAAAAAAGAAAAGGAGTTCTTATGAATTATTCATAGTTCTGCTAGCGTGTGATGACACACAGTGTGTGCGTGCGTTGCTAAATAACACGACAAACCCTTGAAAGCTTGAATCTGTAAGTATAGGCAGAATGTGCTGTAATAAAGACATTCAAAGGGAATTTATGTGAAGGTTTTGTATGATCTAGTTAAAATGGTGTTCCTGTACAGAGGTCTTGAGGAGGCTTTAGGCTAATGGTACAGAATCTGCCCCGCTAACACGAAAATTTCAGGTTTAGCGCCAATTACTGTGATTCAGCAATGAATAATCATTGCCAGCGCAATTCCGCTTCATTACCGTAGAACAAGGCACTTGACCTCTAGTTCCTCCAAGGAAAACATCCTTTAATAGATTACGCTGTCAGTTCGAATGAAGAGCATTTGTTAACCGGCAAGTACCAAGGTCACCGACCAGTGTTGCATTGCACGCTGGTCTGCGTGTGTTTAATATTTCGCCTGATGCGAACGTGATCAATACTTCCTCCTTCCCTCATTGTCAAGGCACTATTGCTAATCGCAAACATTAGGAGCACACTGAACAATTTCCCCATTAAAGCACCCTCAAGGATCTATTGAGAAAACAATTTGACCACATATTTATCACTCCCCAGCTAGACCACTGCCAACCTCTAATGAGAAGCAGAATATGCAGAATCGTGAGGAGTTGCGTCTGAAAAAACATTATTCACGGCTGCAAGAACTGTAATTAGGCTAAACTGGAAGATATTTGCTTATTCAATGGGCATATGTTTTTGAATTAGATGCAATTACAATGTCAGTGATTCCCAGACGCAGACCTAATGTGTGAACTTTGTCATCATTTAATCTCCCTTGTGTGCTTTTGGCCCTGTATTATTATTTTTTGTTGAGCTAAAACGAAAAAATGAAGCCTAATGCCGAAGGTTAGAGCTGAGGAAAAGATGTTTCAGTTGTTATTCAGGGATATTCTTCAAAAATTGCGGCAGGTATGACATCAAGAGCTAACATCACCTGACATGCTAGCAAATTATATTTCAGAATTATGGTAAAGAGATCAAAATGATGGTCAAGATTTTCAATAAAAAATATATTTTAGATGTCTTGGAATGTGCCAAACGAGTCACATGAACTTATATGATATTTCACTCAATTTTCCAAGTCACAAAAGTCCCAGTGAAAAAAAAATAACAATGCCTATTTTTTCATGAAATATTGCAGCATTTATTGTAAATAGTTGAATAATGTGGGTCATTATCTGAATGCGTATGCCCTCATGATCTTCAGTTAAAATATTAAAATGAATCCATCCTGTAGTGACTATCCATCTTAAATGAGTTATGTAAGACGGCTTGGGCGGAGCATCCGTTAACTCCTCCCCTTCAACTCTCAGTCTGCCGATCGTTGCATTTCGAAATGCAATGGCTGTTTTTATACATCCAATCAAATCGCAGAGAAAGATGAAAGCCACCCCTACCTTTTTTCTCATTCGAAATTCCATTTCACTCGGAAATGCATCAAAATACGGAAGTAAAAAGGATCGCAACTTCCGGTTCTTTAAAAAAACCCTTGTGCCATCCAGAGCCATTGAAAAACCATTGAAAACCAAAGTTGCGACACTCCCATAGACCTCCCCTGGAGGAATCTCTGTAAAACTGGTGTTTTATTATAAGGATGTTTTTGAAACAAAATATGGTTTTCCTAAAAAAAAAGGCTTTTCTTTGTGTCTGTATGTGTGGTTGAATGATTTTCTACTGTATATAGACTGCTCCTCTCCCTGTATAAATTACATAATACAATTGAATTGAAATTGTTTGTCCTGTTCATTTTTCAGCATTCGTTGTGGTGCATTTACTGGCACATGAATTTATTTAAATTATTGTGGTGTGTGGGGAGGGGGAAAGTTATGAGATGGCATGATACACAATGTGCCTTCCTAGTCAAATTAAACACACAAAACTGATTAATACTGTACCTCTAACACTCATCAGACACAATGTAATAATAAATGTAATTAACATAGTAATCAGTGCATATGTTGTGTTGGTATTTAGTGTAATTTGTTGCAAATACAGCTGCTTCCACCATCTCTCCAGCTTAAACCCATTCGAACTGACTGACAGTTTGGATCGATCGATATCTCCATGAACCACGTGACCAGGCGGCGGCGAGATCAAAGTGTGTCGCAACTCTGTTTTTCAACAACTCTTGTGCCATATCATCTTTTCTTCAGTTCAACAGTTTTTTTGGAAACAGTTTTAAAACAAAATGTTTCTGTTCAACTAAAGAAAGGAAGTATGGCACGAGGGTGGGTAAACTAGAGAGAGAATTTTCATTCTCGTTGAACTATTCCTTTAATGAATGCTTCAAACTTCCCCAAGAGTATTATCAATTAAAACAATCAAACTGAATGACATTCACATTCTTTCCTAATCAGCGCCTGAAAAATATAATACGTGCAACACTATTTATGAACTTGTCACTTACTTAAAATGTCAAACTCTTTTTTTAGCTTACAGCACAGTAAAATGAACCCAAGTTTTATTTAAAGTCTTTGGTTAATATATACAACTCCTTAAACTCTCGGATCTAAATGAGGATCAAACAGCAGGCAGTCAAAGCGGTCTGCCCTAAAATCTACAACAAACTCATCAATTTGAGTGACTTTCTAAATCGCCACCAGCCGCTGACAACATGGCATTGGCCACCCAAATGCATCAATTACTGTGTCAGTCAATTTCAAACGTGTGGTTTGTTAAGTCCTTATATACCCGAAACAGATGCTCTTTTCTTAAGCAGTTTTCACTATAATAAACAAACAGCATTTGATAGTTCAGGTAAACAAAGACTCCATTTCAGGGTCCTTGCTTCATAATTGTATTCGTAATGAACTTTCACATAATGAATATTCATTGGCTGTTCCACACTTTAGGATTATCTTCTGGCTACAAGGCCACTAATTGAATTGCTGGTGTGTAGAGGACAGCCGACTGCACTTCTCCTTACTCCTTCACGTAATTATATTCTCCGCTGTCAATCAAACCTGCCAGCTCTGTTTGTTTAGTCTGAACCAATTTGTATCTCTTGTAACCTCATAGATCCAATTTACAATTAGCTGTGTGAAAATACCACCAAATTTAGAGTAATTAAAGCACACACACACTTGTGAACACACAGCAAATAATGCTGGACTCTCGCTGCCCTGTGTGTACTTCCGTGCGTTGAACGGTAGCACAGGCATGAGTTGATGGATTTATTGGCTGTCGTTAATCAAATCTCCTGTTCGATCCCTCAGCCGTGAATATCATGGAGAAGAAAGAGGGCCAAAGTCAAATCAATACAGGTGAGAGAATATAACAGGGCCTTTTGGTTTTCTGACGTTCTTTTACAATTCAGTGTTTTGATCCTTTTCCGAAATGTGATCTAGTTTTTGACAAGCTAGAATTTTTCCGTTCTTTTGAAACATTAAATGTTCCTATATTTAAACAGAAACATCTTCTGGGGACAACCGTTTTAAATAGGCTGCTGGGCATAGTGAACAACAAAAATTGTGTTTATCATGTCGGAATTTATTGATTAAACAAAATCTACAAATCTGCTGGGTGTGATCTTGGATATCATCCCTTAAAATCAGCTTGAGATCAGGTTTTGCAAAAAAAAGGTTTTTGACAGCAGCTCTGGCATACTTTGTTTGCAGATACAATTTGGGTTGAAATTGTGTTTTGTAATACAATATGTTTTAGGGCCAAAGTGAGTCACTGCAATGAAATTTTAAACAAGTTCAATCAAGAACTAGTTTCTCTTGATTGGTCACCAAACACTCCTGTTCTGTCAAACGTTATGGAAGTTTTAAACAGTTATGATCTCAAAGATTACATAACTATTTGAGCACCCTAACACACAAGTTAACAATTAGAACAGTTCAGCTGCTCCAGCTTGATAAAAGCGGTCTCGCTCTTGCATGATGGGGGATTTCCGCACACGCTCTGTGGATACGGCGAGATCTCGAATAGATCACTTACATGTTGGCTTAGCACTGCATTTATCATCTTTCATCAAGGCCTGATTTGACTTCCATGCTGGTTTATGAGGTTGGATCATATGGAGCCAGACAGAGGAAGGAAACGTCGAACTACTTATTACAGCTTGTTCTGAGCTGCATACTGGCGTTTAGCATGAAGAATAACAAGCTGAAGATGTTTAACTACAGAGCGGGACGTTGGCGTAATTCTCTCAATGGTTTAAAGAGGGTGCCTGTATATTAAACTCCGGGTTTTTAAGACCTTGGCCAAATCTAAGCCTTCATCTTTGGCATTAAGTAGAAAACGCAAGTGAAGCAAGTAATCAAAACGGCCATATTCGTGTTAAAGCTTAGAGTTTTGTGTGTGTGTGTCAGAGAAAGAGACCTCTAACCTCTTGCCGTTGCTATACACAAATTAGAGACACATTCTTTCCCCATTTTGCAAACCACCACAAAGAATTTCAGTGGAAATCCAACACCGAAAAGCTAACCCAGACCTGTTAGGTCAAACCGCATAACGTGCAAGTGTAACGGAAAGGCATGGAAGACTTAACAAAAGAAAAAAGTACCCAGTTAGACGCAAACATTTTGTACTTTACATAGATGTATGATTACTGTGTTGACTCTCTCCTAAAATCCTCCAAAAGTTGTTTTGTTTTGTAAACAAGCACAAGCAGGCATTCAGAAAAAAAGTAATTCTGTTACTCTTTGGACTTGACAAATGTTTTTCGACAAAACAAGATATTTTTAGGGATGGTTTTGTGTCTAAACAAAGTCAATGCGGCCAATGTTGTTTGGTTTCCAATGTTCTTCAAAATATCTTCTTTTGTGTTCTGCAGTAGAAAGTTATAAAAAAAAAAAAAAAGGGTAACGCTTTGGATTACGGCCCGTGATGTACCGGATAATTAAACAGAATAGCGTAACTAATTGTAACAACAATAATGTACCTCTACAGTACATATCTGTAGGTAAAGGGGATTTTTTTTATATTTGACCTGCAGCATGCTATACAACAATCTTAGCGTGAACATACACTACATTTTTGTTATCACAATTAACACATAAATAAGCTACTGTGGATATTAATTAAGAACGTGGTTCTTATTTTATTATTATAGCAAACATGAAATAAGAGGAAATGATGTGTTCAGTTTTTTGCGCAAGCAACTGTTATTTTATTTTTATTTGATTGCTTGATTTTAAGATTGTTAGTCACAAATAATTTATTTATGTTATGAGTTTTAATGAGTTTTAACGTGTTAAATGCGCAAAATCAATGTTGATCTTTTGAGACTATAATCAAGTATTTCAAAAGCGATTTGGATCTTTATATGGGATGCAGTTGCCTCATGATTTGTTTATTTATTTTTGCTTACTATTACCCCTTTTTTCCCCGAACTTTGCATATTGTTCTCCTTTACCTACAGATATGTACTGTAGAGGTACATTATTGTTACAATTAGTTACGCTATAAATTCTGTTAAATTATGCGTTACATTGAGGCCCGTCATCTAAAGCGTTAGCAAAAAACTGTTTTTTAACCTTAAAGGTACAGTTTGTAGAAATCGCCGCTAGAGGGTGCACGATCAAAACAACAACAATCTCGTAGCTTCATGACGCTGTGCAGAAGCGTGGAATGATGGGATGTGTTGTTATTAACTCCACCACTGATGCTACCGCTAATACATCAAATAGACGGGAACGAGAAATCATGTTAGCGGAAGAGGTAAAGTAATAAAGTTTTATAAATGTTGCGTTTAATGAAATCATTTTATTTCATTATAATGAATTCGACCCGAGTAATGTAAGGTTTAAAACTAAATTGTTAGTCATAGATGTTACAGTAATTGTCCAATTCGATGGTGTGATAACACTGCACAGTTTTAAGTGTTCAAATCAATCAAAGTAAAAGTTATTTTGAACGTACCCACATCATTTGCAATAATGCTAGAAGGGCCGACGGTACAAACTACTTCCGCATCTGTCTACGACAGTGTCACGCGGTTGCTACGTCAGTAAAGGCGGTAACAAAGGGTAACGCGGATAAGATGCCATTGACAGGCTACTAAACAGCCCCGGTCCACTGTTTAGAATGGCGATTTTCTCAGGATTTAAAAGCAGTTGGAATCATTTGAGATATTGTAAGTACTCTTCCACGCCTAGTGTTTTTTTGATATTTTACTGCAAAATTCTTTCAAACTGTACCTTTAATGGACACTAATCAACAGCGCAACGACTGTAAAATCTAATATTGTATATAATGCTGTTATTTATTTATTATGACTGTAAAACTGCAATATGTTTATAAAGCCAATGTCACTGAAATAAAATGAATGGGGAGATTAAAGCTCAAGGCTGACTGGATTAACAAAAACCCAAAATGTGAAAATGCCATTCTGCTTATAAATTCAAACTCAATATTTGGCAAACGAGAAAAATGCACGGAAAGAAAAAAGTGGAGAGCTTCTTAAAAAGTGTAACGCAAGGTGTGTTTCAATAAGATGAAGCGAAAGCCAATGCAGCTCATGTTAATAGCTTTTCCATGGCATGTAGTGTAATTTTTGTAATTGCTCAGGGCTTTAATAATTCACAGTATGGGCCCAGCACTGCCCTCATTACAACTGAGGTTAGGGACCTCAAGGGGGAGCAGAGATGAACTGTACAACATTATTCCTACATTATTTATACACTTGGCTAAGATCCTAATCATAATGAACAAAGTTTATTTTTCATCACTAAATGAGGGCCCTTTTATCAAGATGAAAATATAGCCCTCAAAGCCTTCAAATTGTTTTGAGACCACTGGTTATTTGGTTGCTATGATAGCTGAAGGTCGAAATCCAGATTTAGCTCTCACGGAGACTATTTGTTGAATGGTTTAGTATCGGGCACATGATTAATCTTTTGCTTGTGAATGTGGTGTTGTATGGCAAATCACTGAAGTGTGACTCGACATCCGTTTAACTCCGATGAGCCAGCGTGGCGAGACCAGGGAGACTCCTAATGGAAAATCTCTCTGTAATCATTTTCTCTTTGTAAACATCAAAATGCTAAGAGCTTTAGCTGCCACACCTGTTAAGTCACCGAGGAAGGTTTTCCGAGGGCATCTCAAGTAATTGAATTCTTAATAATTGAATCCAGCTATTTTCAATATTCAATGAAAGAGAAAACAACGTCGGTCCTTTTCTGCAAACAGAGAACTCTGAAACTTTGAAACCTGTCTTTTTTCCTCATTCAACTTCAAAAGACTTTGAGAGCCTTTCACAGCACGGAAGGCTTCAGATCTTTCATATCTTATATCTGCGCTACTCTCATGCTTGTCAAATATTTGATTTCACGAAATGTTTCCTGTAAACCTGCTTTGACAAAATACACATCATTAAACCTGCTATTTAAATCAAATCAAATTGATTCTCCATCTGAGCAGAAGGAACTCCTGATGTGTGCGCTATATATTTCAGGGGACAGAATATCACGGCTTGTGTTTCTTTCTAGCATAGCGTTGAATGTTTCCTCTGTAAAAGCCCTATTCTGTTTACACGCGCACAGGTGGCTTGTGCTCGGGCATTTTGTTAAATTCTTAATGAATCAGACCAACTATGTCGACAAGAGGCAGACGCAGAAACACATGATTTAGATAGAAGCTGCTGAATAATGACTGCGGTGTTAAAGGGTGTTTGTCTGCAATCTTTTGAGTTTGACTCGAGGCTCTGCTGGTTCTGAGAAAGGTTGTCCTGTGCCCATTTGTCATGCTTGAATGAATAGCAATTGCACAATTGTCTTTCCCAGCTGTGAATTGAAATACAATTTTTATCTCAATTGCTAGCCAACTACCTGAGGGGGAGAGGGGATGGTGAAAAAATGTAAATAAGTAAATGTAGGCTTTCGTTTTATCGACTGCTCAGTTATGACAGGTGCATAAAGTATGGGAGCTTTACAAAAACACACCCCCCACCATACTACAGAAGATTGAAAAGGTGCACAAGTGTGTCCGGACTGTCTTCTGAAGTTAAGCCTTCACAGGTTAACAGCTTCACCAGGTTCTCAGAGCAACGAGCTAACTCCACATCGACGGCAGATGGAAAAAGACAAGCCCACCCCTTAGAATTCCAGCCGAGCCAAGATCAATAGCAATGTGTTATTCCGCAATAAAACCGGCTCATCCAAAAGAAGCTGCACTTGTGTTTTGTCATGTTTTGATTTGTTTCATCTAGCCCAGCACTTATACGCAGGATCTGAGGGGCCGAGCACTGTGTTTCTTCTTGTTTGTTTGGATGAAAAATGTGGGGGTACAAGTCCAACGGTTCCCATTGTTACTCTGTTAAGATTATGCGGACCCTCTAAAAGCAGCCGCTAATCCGACATGGTTCATTCTGATGACACACAAAGTGCGCGTTATGCAATGTTTAAAGCCTAGCTACTGTTTTCGAGCCCATCCTAAAAATGTTCTGATATGCTGAGTGGATGCAGATGTTTTAGTGGAGGATCTGCAGATGGTGTCCGAGGTAAAAACGATCAAATTCGTTTTCAGAAATAGTTCATTTATAATTTGTTTTATGCTTTAATGTAAAGTACAGCTTTAAAAAGGAGAAAAGTGCACATTAGCATCACCCGATGTTTTCAAACTGATTCTCGGAACTGTCCCCGTCTGCCGTTGATTGAAAGCTCAGACAAACAGCAAACCAGCAGGTCACAATGTTTACACTTTCTGGCAACCTACAGAACAGTGTCTAGACCGGACATGACATAAGACAATAGAACCCAGTAGACCCCATTATAATTTTACATTTCGTCCACACTGGATGCGGTGCGATGCGACAAACCCAGTAAGAACAATGCAGACGTTCGCGTCTGGTGTAGACTGGTGTATGCGGTTTTGTTTCTAAATATATATCATGTCTTAAAATATTTTTAATGCAAACCAAGACAAAATTATTCATTATTTTTAAGACAAAAAATAACAACAATTAGACCAAAACTTTGATTAAAAACACAGAGTGGAAGGTATATAGTGATATTCCAATTTTATAGTCATGTTCGGCCGGTATTGACATCAGCTATAAATAGCAACACTGTAATGTTACTAGGGAATAAAGTTATGTCTAAGGAAATGAACCACAAAAAATGTAAATTACTTATTGATTTTCTTGCTTTTCAGACCCACATCCATCTCCATTTGAAAATATGCTTGACAGTAACCATATTCACGCTGAATAACATGCAAAAGCCTTGCTTGAATATACGGATGGCCCTAAATGGGTTTGTAAGAATTCTGCAATAAATTATTTTTGCCCATTCCCTTCTGCATCTGTCATTTTCTTTGAGAAAGCAAACAGCACAGAAAGAATGGGAAAAATTGGATTAGAGAGGAAATCCTGTAGAAAGAAGCTTGTAAATTAGAGCTAAAGTTCAGCAATCCTTCCTCCCAAAGGATGAGGCAAGCTGCAAACGCCATCCATCTGCTGCAGCTGAGGACTTCTGCATGTCACATCTTTATAACTCTCGTTCCTTTCACCCCTGTATAGTGCGTAAAATAATCGGCTGCAAATCTCAAAATGAATGGTTTCCATTTATCCAGAGGGAATATCAAGGTTTTAGATATCTAATCTTTATTTTTCCCCAATAATAAAAAGTAAAGAAAATAAAATAAAAAAAACAAATATGTATAATATTGCTGACTTTATTAAAACACTACAGCTAAACATTTTAAATATGTCTCCGTTATTTGAAAAAATATTTGATACATGATCAATTTCTCAAAATGTAAATTTGTTTAAAATTAGTTTTTGTTTCTTTATGAAGTTAGGGTTAGGTAATTTAATGATGAATACGAAAATCACATAATAAAATGTTTACCATCAAAATATTTTCACACATTTATATACTTTGGTATTAATACAAGAAATTACAGGGTACTGGCATAACACTGATCTCAAAACAACAGTTTAACATAACTACTAAAAATGAGGCGTTTAATACTTCAGAAGTGCACATTTGATCGTTAAAATATTTTTTTAAATATGTGAAAATTTTTCCAGTTTTGTTTATTTGCAATATACCGATATATATCGTAATTAATGATATAAGCTCAAAATTAACTTGAGCTAAATATACACTAAAACATTGATGTTACATGAAAATAAATATTACAACAATAATTACCACTACATAATTGCACAAGAACATCAGGCGAATGTGTTACTTTTTTATATTTTGTTCATTTTAACATGATGTGAACACACCCTCTGTTGTGCTGTTGACATAATGCATGACAAATCGATGACTAGATATGTCCATTAGAAGACCATTCTCTCATTTTTTTCTCAAATCCACCCTCACAAAAGCTCATGCACATCTCAATGCAAGAGTTGACAGCAGGTCTTAAGGCTGTTTATTGCACTCATTTGCACTAAACAAATTAGTTATTGGGGAAGCATGAGCAGTCTATCTGTTCAGTGGAGGGCGAGAAACAGATTAACATTTTAATGGTCATCTTTTACCTTGGTTAGACTTTTAAAAAGTGTAAATATGATTAACTAGCACTCTACATAGATTTGAGGGAAAAGCACTTTTTTCGTGACGCTTTATAATCTGGAGGTTTTTGTCACAGAGCTTAAACACGAAATGGTGAGGAGCTTCTTTCTTGTAATGTGTGATAGGCTCCTATGCGCTTCTAGCATTCTAAATGTGCAACACAGCCATCTGCACAGCAAGTGAAACCGTATAAAAAGTGCTGTACGAACATTTTTGTCCAACAGATGCCTGGTCTATCTCAAGATACCCATATTTAAATACCTCAAAGTCATGCCAGAGGGTGAACAAACATTTTTCGCTTCCTAAGATTTCCTAAAACAAATCTGGGCCTCTCGTGCTTGGGCGGGCTTTGTGTAGTTTTCTCTCCGTACGGAGCTTTTCTCTCCAGCTCTGATGTAATTACTGTACGCTACATTTGGCCGACCCGTTCTCCACCATCCCAGAGGATCCCGACGGTAAACAAAATATCAATCACATACAATAAAACTGGCAGGAAAAGACAGCTCGGCCTTAACGAAATACAAACAAGAATCAGGGCCACCTTTCAAAGAAATGAACCAAAAAAATATTTTGGCCAAAGAACTGATCATAAGCGGTCACCGCATGGTGATTCAAACTCATTAGTTGGGAGGTGCGGTTGAACACAATTTTACTTTTCCACGTCCTTAGGGGAAAGAGAAAAGCTGTGTGTTTTGTTACAATGACAAAGGTTGTGCTTAACAATCTGAAATTTAGTTGGGCGAAAATATGCAAGTATGTGAAAAAAATTTAACTGCGTAGGGAAAAAATGATACAGTATAAGGTAAGTCAGGAAGCTATTTGTTTCTGCTGAGTTTGAATTGTGGCACAGTAGCCACTGTTTATACTGTCATCCTGATTTGGAAAGAAATGAGGGTGAATAAACAAGCATACAACTGCGCTGTGCCACTATAGTTATCACTGTGTTTTTCAAAACAATGTATATCTTTGACCACAGACATTTCCACAAATTTAACAACTTCCTCTGACATTCTCTCTCTGTTTTAAGGCATCACAGTCTTTGGTGCGAGTAGTCGAATGCTTTTGTTTGCCTCTGTATGAGGTGCGGCAATGAAAGTTTAATAGTTAAGGCATTGTCAGCACTCAAGTAAAGCGGCGATGACCTCAACATATGTCTTCGCTCTAACCGGTTCCCTGACATCCACCGCAAAGCAGCCCAACACGAGCGTGCCATCTCTGTCACTTCCCAGTGGCATACTTTGTGGTTCTGTCTGAACCCTTAGCATTGCTTACCGTACACCCAGTGCTTTGTCTTGTTGGAGAGCAGCTCATTCTCAGGGCAGACAGAACATGCCACTTTAATGGCTTTCTCTTGTATCTTAAAGCCAAACGGAGAGCGACCGCAAGCCATAGAAAAGCAACAAAAGTGAAAAGTATGTTGCAAGTTTGGAGTTTTACAAAAGGAAGCTTGCTTATGCCTTTTTAGGCCCTCACACTTTTCGAAAAAGCTTTTCAGCGCTGTTACTTTCAGAATGATTTCATGCTTTGGTTGCTAGCCTGGCGTGATAACTGAGGGGCTGCTTTTTGTTTCTCCAACACATTTAAAGGATATCTTCTTGGCAGGTAGTCATTATTTTAAAGCAACAGAGAACAAAGGGATTGTCAATGATTACAATTCAAGGAGAAGTTTGACATATGCTGACATTTGGCTTGGAGATTTTTCAGAAACTCGTGAGATTTCGGGATTATTAGTAAACGATGTTCTGCTTAAAGGCGCTGTTCTTGATTTACAGCGGCCACTAGCGTTGTATTATAGATTTGCAACGAATCGCTCAGTTCAAACCCGACGGAGGCCACCACAGTACAAAAAGATGTCGTTCTCATGTTGACGCAGGGAAGAGATCATAAGGGCATTAGAAAGACTGTAGAAAGAGCGATGTTTATTTATTACATTATATAAAAGGTCTGTGGAAGTATAAAAGTCAAGCAGGAGCTGGACCTGCGCTAATATTATAAAGATTTCCACCAGAGACGCGTTAGGACCCGCGGTACTAAGGCTTTTAGCAGTGATACTCATAGATATCTATGGAGATACTTTCCAGCAGAGGGTCGTTGGAGAGAAAGATCGTCTTAAAGTCACCGCTGAGGAGGTTGCTTTGATTCGGATCAGTATGGGAGTAACATTGGTTTTTCTGTTTGTTAGAACCAAGATATGTTGTTGTTTTTGTTGGTATATTAGCTGTGTGACGGAGCAGTTTTGAGCGTCATGTTTATCTGGAACCTTTTTAATATTGTACACGTCCAGATACTGGAAAAAGAGAGCAGAGCGTATTGGCGCTAAAACTGGAGAGAGAGAGCGTTTTACTCTCTTACTCGATTAATAAATTTACATTTAATCCGCGGGTCACATGTGTTCCGAACCATAGAGTGCGATCTGTTTCACCACTACAGGGGAGAAGAGGAAACACGCGTTGTAGAGTTGTTTGTCTGTTTAGGGCTGCTGTACAAAACATGGAGGCGAATTTAATGTATGTAGGCCCGCTCTGTATGTAGATATAAACAGCGAATTCTAAGGTATTATAAACATAACGGTTCATTACTTAAGGTCTTTATACACCTCTGAAGAAATAGCTTTGTATATTATATTGCATTTCTGTCAATAGATCCTCCTAAAAACCCCGTATTGTTCGTTTAAACCGAACAATAAAGTATAACGAGGAATTTGAAGAGAGTATAATTAATTAATGTCTGAAAGATCTGAATCTATTTTGAAATGATGATTCAATTGATTTACTAAGACATACAGTATGTGACCCTGAACCACAAAACCATTCAAAATGGTCAATTTGTTAAACTGAGATTTGTACATCATCTGGCAGCTAAAAAAATAAGCTTCAAATTGATGTATGTTTTGTTAGGATGGGACACTATTTGCCAGAGATACAACTATTTTAAAGGACCGCTATCCCAGAAAATGTACTTTTAAATGTTTATTTACCAGAAATTGAGTCGCAGCGTGTGTGCAGAAAACCCTGTAATTATTCAAATCCATCTGTTCCTTTTTTTGTAATCTCCTTTAAATCACAACAGTAACACAAAACAGGCAATTGGGGAAACCCTAACAATCTGATGTCACATTGTTTACGCCTGCCCATGACCGCTCACAGACTCCGCCTTATGAGCGCGTAGTTCCCACCTTCAGCCAGAGACACGCTGTCAGCCATTTCCAGGAAAGAGCAGATGTAGCCACTAGCCAGCGACAAAAATGTCTAAGAAATAACAAATGTGTGCTGTTGTTGGATGTACAATGGAGCATAAAAGGAGGCAGAGAGGAGACCTTTCCGACAAGGCCGGGTTCGGCCCGCTGCGACCTTGGATGCCGGAGTTATTCACCACGAGAACTCTGTGTCCGGGGAAAAATCACTTTGTTCGGATCGACAAACCAACATTCACCGGTCCGTATCTCCGGTCCAGAAAGACTTACGGAAACGAGCCAGGACTCATTAGAAAGGTCTCCGCTGCGGCATTCGAACGACACTGACTACGAGTCAATGCGATCCCTAGGTCGGGAGCTAGAGTTCCCGGTAGCCGGGAAGGTTGAAAAATCGTAGCTCCGGGAACAGGTTGCCCAGCGCCCGGAAGACCAGGCTCCGGCCAGTCGCCTTCCGCTGAATGTATCTCCGGCTCACGGGGTCGCAGCTAGTCAACGCAGGTCAGTATAGCATGGGTTTCGCTTAAAAAAATATTCTCAAGAGTGGATCAGTACCAGCTGTTCGCGATCAAGCTTCATCTCCGGAAGAAGAAAGTATTACACATTGTTTTTAATTTGCCTTTCTAAACTAATGTGTTTAGCATGTTAGCGGCTATTGTTTACATGTTCGCGGCTAATCCTGAGACTTTTAGGCCAACATTTCATACAGCAAATGGTCAGCATGTTGTTCTATCTTTGTTTTTGTCTTTTCCATTTAATTCGTATTTATGAACAAGCCATAATGTGATTTTTATTGCAGTTAGTGTATGGTTTTGGTTGGAAAGGGCATTACAGGCGTAATTGCCCTTTCCGCTATATTGCTTTTCTTTCCTGTAGCTCAGTGGTAAGAGCATTGCGTTAACAACGCAAGGTTGTGGGTTCGATCCCAGGGGATTGCAAATACCAATGTACAAATGTATAGGATAATGCAATTTAAGTCGCTTTTGATAAAAGCGTCTGCCAAATGCATAAATGTAAATGTCTTGATGTCATCCAAATGTAACGGAGGCCAGCAAGTTAAGTGCTGTGCAGTGTGTAAACCTCACTCCCTGACCTCAAGTGACGTGCTAGAGACTGCGTTCTTTAGCCTCCTCGTTAGAGCGCCTGACTCCCATGCTGGACCGACCCGGTTGGAGGCCCGCTGAGAGCAGTGCAGGTAGTTCCGGTTGCATAGAGCACATGTGCAGCGCTCAACCTCCTATTTTGCATATGGGGAGGGGAGCAGAAGCTCATTTGCATTTAAAGAGACACACACAGCAGCGGGCAGCGGGCTCTGGCGGCTGGGCAGCGGGCTCTGGCGGCTGGGCAGCGGGCTCTGGCGGCTGGGCAGCGGGCTCTGGCGGCTGGGCAGCGGGCTCTGGCGGCTGGGCAGCGGGCTCGGGAAGGCCGTACGGGAACGGCTGGAGAGGCTCGAGAAGGCCAGACGGGACTGGCTCTGAGAGGGGTTCTGGAAGGCCATACGGGAACGGCTGGAGAGGCTCGGGAAGACCGTACGGGAACGGCTGGAGAGGCTCGGGAAGGCCGGACGGGAACGGCTGGAGAGGCACGGGAAGGCCGGACGGGACCGGCTGGAGAGGCCCGGGAAGGCCGGACGGGACCGGCTGGAGAGGCACGGGAAGGCCGGACGGACCGGCCTGGACGGGAGAGGGCACGGGAAGGCCGGACGGGACCGGCTGGAGAGGCACGGGATATCTGCGCGCTCTGTCTCCAGTGGAGGACCTCGGAGAGATCGCGAGGTGAGTCGGATCGCCCGCAGCGTGCACGGAAGGGATTGGATGATGATCGATCTCATCCGGGACGGTTTCGCTCAAACGGAGTTGAGCACCCAATAACCACCGAATGAGATCGATAAACTCCACAACGGGTCTGTCCTTGAACTCAGGACCCGAAGGGAGTCATCATCCAATCCCAACAAAAAACACGCATTAAGCGAGCGATCATTCCAACTCACCTCGTGACTCAGAATGAGGAAGTCCTCCACATATCTCTCCAGAGGACGGCCGTCCTGGCTGAGGTGGTACTTCAGATTGTCCTCTGGAGAGACGTTGAGCCGCAGATAATCCATTTTTTTAAAGGTTGGTTATTCTGTCACATGTCACGGATCCCAAATGAGCTCACGACCACGGGAATACAAAACAAAGGATACTTTAATAGTTCAAGACTTAACTCACGTGAACATAAAACAATAACCAACAACAAACTGAGGAAAACACAGGGCTTAAGTACAAAATATAACAAGGGATAAACAGGTGCTGGAGATAAACTAATCATAAGACACGGGTGAAAACTAATTAACTAATAATGAAATAAACCAGGGGAGGAAAAAACCTAACAAAACATACAACAAACGTGACAATACCAAACTTGAGTGGGTAATTCACAAAGGCAGCAGCAAGCAAAGTTTGTAGGCACGTTTTCAGCCTTTTTTGTTCGCGATTTTGCTGCATCCACTCACAAAAATAACGTTTTTTATATATTTATGGTAGGAAATTAACAAAATATCATAATGGATCATTTTCTTTACTTGATATTCTAATGATTTTTGGCTGAAAAGTATAATCGATAATTTTGACCCATACAATGTATTATTGTCTATTGCTAAGAATGTACTGTGTCACATATGGTTGCACGTTTACCAATATAAATAGTCCAAATATATTAAACATTTATTCTCAGACAGTCATTCCAAAGTGCAATACACCATCTGAAAAATCTTATCATATTTTAACAAACAGTGTTGAAGTAAGCATTAAGTATGCTTGAAGTACCTAAAATTATGGACTAGGCTGGTGTTGGGCAGTTCAGAATGGTTAATAACCCTACATTTCTCTGAAAGATTTCACAACAAAAACATCTTAACTACTGAGAAAATCCTAACTTTCCTCCATGATTGCTCAGTTAAAAGCATTGGTGGACAGTAACGAAGTAAATTTACTTGAGTACTGTACTTAAGTACACTTTTTGAGTATCTGTACTTTACTTGGGTATATTTTTTTCTGAGTACTTGTACTTTAACTTCACTACATTTGAACGACAAATATCATACTTTTTACTCCACTACATTTATAAAAAGTTGGTTTCTATGCAGCGGGTTTTCCTGTGTGCGCAATTTATCTGGCTTGCGATCTGCCAGGACCTTTTACTGTTGCCAAGTATTTCAGTTTTTCTAAACTAGCGGGTTTCCGTCAAGCTTTGAATGGCCATTTGGCAGATTGTTTTACGCAAATCTGGCAACTCTGGGATCTTCCCCACTAAACTAATGTGAACGTAGGAGCTGCTACACCATTGATAGCGCTCTAAAAAGGCAAATAGAACAATTAAAGAGGAAAACGGCACATGTTAAAGTGTGGTGTCATCATCCGTGGGTTACAATCAGTCAAATATCATAGAAACATTGTCATGAAAATGATCGGCATAACGGCTAACGGTAAATAAGCATCACACACACATTGAGCTACGCGTGCGTGTTAACTCCTGGTCTGCTGCTATATCATTTAAAGCGATTTGGAAAATGAATGATGTTTTTACTGAAGTAACTATAGTTGAAGTATTCCTGTTAAAATATAAACAATAGAACCCTGCCCAAAATACAACATCAAATTGTAGTATGGATATTTGTTGTCTACTTGTATGAGATGGATTCTATTGGTGGGGTGATAAATCCTATTGGAACAAAACACACTACAAAGAGGAATTTAATAAAAAAATTCTCAGCAGGGATGTTATTTGCAGTTAAACCACAGTATACACAAATTTTACATTTTCTATATATAGGAAACATGCTCTAATTAATAATCTTTAGTAAAACCACAGCAACTAAAAATACCATAGTTTCATTATACTAGCTGTAGTTTATGTTTGTAGTTAAATTATGGTAATAAATCCAGCAAACACATGGCTTCTACACTTTACTATTTACGAGAACCTTACTACTTACTGGTAAATTATTGCTAAAACTGGTAAAGGGAATATAAAAAATAAAAAACACTGCTCATAAATACATATAGGCCTAGGGGGCTAATGAGGATAATTAGGCTACATTAGTATACAGGATTATGTATAAACTAAAGATATATGTGCTTAACATATAAAGCTCTTAAAGGAGTTCCTCACTGCAAAATTTGCCCCCATTGACTTTCCATAGTAGGAATAAAAATGACTATGGAAAGTCAATGGGGGCAAATTTTGGAGTGAACTACTCCTTTAATACAACTGATACGGTGAACTACTCAGTGTATTCAGTAGGTTGCTTCAGAGGCATAAGATATGGGACAATAAAACAATGCACGACTGACATAAAGGAAATTTACTTTTAATACTTGAGTACTTTTAAAAGCACGTACTTCTGTACTTTTACTTAAGTAAGAATCTGACTTTACAACTTTTACTTGTAGTGGAGTAATATTTGACCAGTAGTGTCTGTACTTTCACTTAAGTAGGGAAGTTGTGTACTTCGTCCACCACTGGTTAAATGTGACCTACAAACTTTGGTTTTGGTTTTGATAGACCACTGAAGACTCTGTTTTGAAGAACTACAAGATTCCTCTGAGCAATGGCCAGACCCAATTCTTTGCCTCTAAGTGTTTCTGTAACACACATCCAGGGTTTTCGATGTACTTGCGGAGGGCGTCTCCCTGTGTGTGGGATTGGGATCATGCCACTCTCATTTAAACACTTATAGCTGCAGAACTTATCTTGTTAGCTGAGTCAGCTTGACCGTGACCCTGCCACTATGAGAGAGAAACAGCAGGCACATGTCCCCCCAGACATAAGCTTAAAATCGGTTTCAGTGCAGAAAACCCACATAGTGAAATACTGTTTTCACATTTGCTTGTATGTGAATATGAGATCAAATTGATCAGCGACTGATAACCAGAAGACACTATGTAGCCAACACACGAAGGCACGCTTTATTGCTCAGAATTGGCTCTTTATAGCCTTATAGTTTTAAGTAATCAAAGATTACAAAGTAGGCACACATCCATACAGTAACATACCTTAACCAGGATACAGTATACAGTAACATACAGTAGAGTAACACTAACCAATCTGAAACCTTATTGGAAGAAAGTAAGTTTTTAGCAAAAGACAAAATTACTACCATTTATTACAACACTTGTAAAAGTACCAAAAAGTATAAAATTTCTTGGTCGTTTCTTCAAAATATCCTAAAAAAAGCATTTCATAACTTGAAAAACCTTTCCATTCCTATTGTGTCACCCACCTCTTCTGACACAACACTGCTGATTCAATCTCACTGCTACGTGAGACAAACAATCGAGGTATTAAAGATCTCATTAGAGGGATGCCTCACCTACAGAGACAGACAAAACGACAAGAAACCGATTCCTCCAAATAGATGTTCTGGTGTAAGGAAAAAAAATCTCTAAACTGTGCTCTTTTTAACATGGTGGTATTAATGTACGTCTAAAATGAAATTCCTTTGGAGGAATTGAACCGTTTTATCAATCGTGGGATCTCGTTCAGTCTCTCCCAGGAGTGATACGCAATACGCAAACGCGGCTGATGAAGCGTATTCCTCATCATACTCTCATAGAGAGAGCTCATCTCTACTTTTCTTCTCTCCGTTCCTCTAATTTGATTAGTCAATGCATTTGCTGTCAGGCGGCGTTATGGGTAGTTTCTTGTCACATAATATTGATTACGGTGCTTTGCACATTTGCCAAGGCCAAGCAGTTCATAATTTAGTGGAGGGAACACACACAGTTTCTGCCAATCTCATATTTATCTTGAGTACCTTTAGAGTAGTATTCCATACTTCGTATCGTCGAAAATTATTTAGTTTGATCACATTTAAAAAATAGACAGGTACGAACGATTATTTCCGAAAACAGTCAAACTCCTGGAGGCGTGCAGGGGAGCGTAACTACATCGTTGCAATATCCTCGCATAACTGTTGATTCACTATGAGTTTGTGCTGTTTACATTATGCACGTACGCACCGATTGCCAACAAAACACAGACATTTGAGTTGGGTTCTGTCCGGCATCTTTAGCGATGGGACTGCTCTATCTACCATTGTCAAACGATCTGCAAATCCACCGCTATATCCACCGTTTATATAACATCCATCACCGATATGCCGTGAACAAACAAACACAGATTAACTTCTTTAACCAGTCCCCACAGGATTTTGCTGAGATTTTTGTGATCTCTGCGGCCAAACTACTGCGATAAAAATTGCGATGGGGTTTTACCGAAAATGTAAAAAAATTACTTCTATAAAACTACCACCTGTGAAAACATTATTTATGCATAACTTATGATTAAAAGGCATGCAGCAGTTTCATACTGAAGGTCAGGAAACCTTGGCCACTTTAAGTTTAAGGCCCGCCCAAAAGGCCATTTTGACTGTCAGGTCAAGCAACCAATCACATATCGTTTCATGCCGTTTCATGTTTATGGTTGTGGAAATGTCTATGCAATGAGTTTATGCCATGAACCTTGCATACTTTTAAGAAATCAACGTTTAGTTGATTGTGAGGAATGTTCATTGATACCGAAATAAACATGATGTTTACAACATTATGTTGTTTCCAGGTGTGTTATTTAAGAACGTGACACACACATCGGTAAGGCTGACTTGACTCAAAGCCACTAGCCTGCAACCTTTAGCCTAAAAAACATAACGGCTAATGCTGCCTTAGGGGCTACCCAGCCTAGGCCGTGGCCTCGGAAACGGCCTGACGAGCCACTGATGAGGAGGTTAACTTTGTCACAGTAACCCTAGTTACGTTACAGAACCTTCTACGTCACTTCTATAGTATCTCTCTGCTTGACTTTTGGAGCAGGTTTTGTTCACCCTTCCCTTTAACGTTTCTTTCATCAATTTTTGTACATATTCGTAAAATGCTATTCAAACATTCTGATTAACATAAAAAGTAATTGCTTTTATTTCTTGTTCTTCATGACATGCAAGACAATTGGCCCTTATAAGAGAAGAGTACAGTCTAATAAACTTTGTACATGTTCTGACATAATCACTTTGTGTTTGCAGGTCGGCAGTGGGATGATCATTTCTAATGGTTTCTAATCTGTCAGATTGGCTAATATATAGTGCAATAACACTCCACAACCCGGCATCACCTCCCGTCGGAAACATTTAAAGTGCTGTTAATGACCAGACACGCATGGAATCTTCCTCCGCAAAACTCTAAAGTACACATCACCCACCCTTGCGTTATTGCTTCTTTTTATTACGTTGACTAATTTGACAACATTTTCAGCAAACAACCAATGGAAGTGTTCTACTTTTGACTCACTATAACAAGTTAAAACAGAACTCCACATCTTTTTCCCCAGCAAACATGAACTTTTGTTGATTCTGCTAATGATCCTGTTCAACAACAACTGAACCGTGCTGTAGAGAGCACATCTGGACTAGGCTAAGCATCTTCTATGACGTCATGTTGTGTAGCCTCTTTAAAAAGATCCAGTACTACCTATAAATCTACTCCTCGAATACATAAAACACAAATCTCGCGCCCCTGCGACTCCCACACAGATAGAAACAGCTGCTTGACAGAGAAGATAAGCGGAGAAGATTTGAGATCAGGGCCGCATGAACTGAGGGCCGGATGCGCTCATACAATGATGTTTGTTGTTAATAATTTTACTCTTTGAAAACACAATGAGAATGACCTGTGAAGAAAGGGTAACCAGTGGCAGAAGTGAGCGCAGGCTTGTTTGGGTAAAGAAGTGTCGGGGTAAATGTTGTGTGGGTCCTACAGAGTTTCACAAAGGATAGAGAGAATAAGAGCGAGAAGATATTGAGATAAAAAGATAGATCGCCTAGGAGGATCAAGATCTGATAAGAGGAAAATCCAAGATAGACCTCAGAGGCCAACCGCAACCAATACACAATCGGCTGTGTCAGCAATTACAGCAAAATCACTAGGACTAACATGACCAAAATGAAGAGAGAAAGACTAACTAATATTAATATTGTACATCGTCTATAAAAAACTGAACAAGATGATGATTCACTTACGTCCAACGCGGAGATTGATCTGGTCACGGCGCTGACCGTCAGGGTTCTGGAAGCAGCTGTACAGACCGTTGCTACTCATGTCCACGTTCATCAGGATCAGCCGAGGACCTTCTTCCCGTCTGCGAGCTTTCACGTCAGTACCGTTCACCTTCCACGTCACTGAGGCGTCGTTGTCCAGAGAGCCACACTGCAATGTGACATCACTTCCTATCTTCTCATACTGAATCCTGGCACCTGAGGAAACAATGAAAAGGTCAAAGTCATCAAAGAACCGTCTGTCACATCACAGACGAAAACATCGGTATATGTAACAGTGTCTGAAGAGTTCAAAGTGCGATATGCCAGACAAAGCTTGTTTTAGACTGTCACATTGAATTAGGTAGCACTGTCTCAGAAAATACATTTCTCTTCATGGGGTTACAGAGAGAGAATAGTTAATAAACAAAATCTTTCCACTGTTTGGTTGGCTAAGGTTGAATAAACATGTAAATATCTCAGCATTCCATCACCTAATATTTACAGAAAAGTTATTTTGTTACAGTACTTTTGATCATCAATGTGTCATTTGATCATTAGTATTGTGGAAGCTGCTTTAAAAGTTACACTAAATTAAAAATTGATGCACTTTTTTTTTCTAATTACTGTCAACATACACTTTTAATGGCACAATATGTCATTTTCATTGCTAGAGGGTGCAAAACAATAACAAAGCCGTAGCTTCATGACACTGTGGAGTGTGGAAAGATGGGACATGTTTTGCCAGTTTAATCAGACAGGACACACAAATCAAGCTAATGGATGACGTATTGAAATAAAGTTGAATAAGTATAAGTAAAAGAAACACCTAATGTCCGCCCTAGAAAATCATGTGAACAAGCGCTCATTATTATTATTAATAATACTTTTTTATTTACCAGCTGTTTGCAGACAAAAGAACATGTTTTTTTCCATGTTTTTCAAGTTAGTCAGCAGTAATAGTGGACATAAAACCCTTTTCTGTAGTGCACTGTAAACAGGGCTCTGTACATTTTTCTTATGGGGGATTAATTTACTTTGTGGGGACTTGCAGAAAGACTGCAAACCTATATTAAAGAAAACAACATGTGGAAATAATATTTAACAAAGAAGATGTATAAATATACGTATACTTAAACATCAAGGAGACAGCTGTTGCACGCAGCTCATCGGAAGAGAGAGAGTGAGAGACGGACAATCGCCATTTTTTATTGAGTGAAAAATCTTAAAACAACAAAATGCCATCAATAACTATAGAAGAGACAATAATCTGGTAGGGAAGGCTCAACACATTAGAACCATATTACTTCCAGAAAAAAAACAAATAACATAGTATTCCAGCAAACATAAAACATAAATAAGAAAGTATAATATTAAAATAATATAATTACAACAGATTATACAATACAAATAAATGAAATCATTTTAATGCCTTTTGATTTTTCATTTCGCACAAGCGCCATTCTGCTCCCGCTCTGTGTTTGAGCTGCCTGTCACGCGCTAAATAAACGATAGTTCATACAACTACAGTATCTCACAGAAGTGAGTGCACCCCTCACATTTATGTTTGTAAATATTTGATTATATCTTTTCATGTGACAGCACTGAAGACATGACACTTTGCTACATTGTAAAGTAGAGCGTGTATAGCTTGTGTAACAGTGTACATTTGCTGTCCCTTCAAAATAACTCAACACACAGCCATTAATGTCGAAACCGCTGGCAATAAAAGTACAAAAGAGTACACCCCTAAGTGAAAATGTCCAAATTGGGCCCAAAGTGTCAATATTTTATGTGGCCACCATTATTTTCCAGCACTGCCTTAACCCTCTTGGGCATGGAGTTCACCAGAGCTTCACAGGTTGCCACTGGAGTCCCCTTCCACTCCTCCATGACGAGCTGGTGGATGTTAGAGACCTGGAGCTCCTTCCGTTTGAGGATGCCCCACAGATGCTCAATAGGATTTAGGTCTGGAGACATGCTTGGAAGGTCCATCACTTTTACCCTCAGTTTCTTTTGGGGTCGTTAACATGTTGGAATACTGCCCTGCGGCCCAGTCTCCGAAGGGAGGGGATTATGCTCTGCTTCAGTATGTCACAGTACATGTTGGCATTCATGGGACCCTCAATGAACTGTAGCTGCCCAGTGCCGGCAGCACTCATGCAGCCCCAGACCATGACACTCCCACCACCATGCTTGACTGTAGGCAAGACACACTTGTCTTTGTACTCTTTACCTGGTTGCCGCCACACACGCTTGACACCATCTGAACCAAACAAGTTTATCTTGGTCTCATCATACCACAGGACATTCCAGTAATCCATGTCCTTAGTCTGCTTGTCTTCAGCTTTCTTGTGCATCATCTTTAGAAGAGGCTTCCTTCTGGGATGACAGCCATGCAGACCATTTTGATGCAGTGTGTGGCGTATGGTCTGAGCACTGACAGGCTGACCCTCCACCCCTTCAACCTCTGCAGCAATGCTGGCAGCCCTCATATGTCTTTTTCCCCCAAATAACCTCTGGACATTTATCTGAGCACGTGCACTCAACTTCTTGGGCCGACCATGGCGAGGCCTGTTCTGAGTGGAACCTGTGCTGTTAAACCGCTGTATGGTCTTGGCCACCGTAATGCAGCTCAGTTTCAGGCTCTTGGCGATCTTCTTATAGCCTAGGCCATCTTTATGTAGAACAATTCTTTTTTTCAGATCCTCAGAGAGTTCTTTGCCATGAGGTGCAACGTTGAACGTCCAGTGACCAGTATGAGAGAGTGAGAGCGACAACACCAATTTAACACACCTGCTCCCCATTCACACCTGAGACCTTGTAACACTAAAGAATCACATGACACCGGGGAGGGAAAGTGGCTAATTGGGCCCAATTTGGACATTTTCACTTAGGGGTGTACTCACTTTTGTTGCCAGCGGTTTCGACATTAAAGTTGTGTGTTGAGTTATTTTGAAGGGACACCAATTGTACACTGTTACACAAGCTATACACGCTCTACTTTACATTGTAGCAAAGTGTCATGTCTTCAGTGATGTCACATGAAAAGATATAATCAAATATTTACAAAAATGTGAGGGGTGTACTCACTTCTGTGAGAGACTGTATATTAAAATTGCACATAGGCTGAGATGTATTCCGTATTTATCGATCATGAATTAAACATTTGACATTGTATTTAAAACACGAAATGTTAAGAGTTTAAACATTTTCGTCATGTCACATACTACCAGGGGTCTCTTCAAGTACCACACCACAGTTTGAGAACCACTGTTCTGTACTTTGATGTCTTATACCATATATGTTAAAAGTTGGTGATCAGAGAGTCTGCCTCTATTCACTTTCAAAAAGTTGTCCTTCCAAATTGATGCTTAACAACAATTTCTGGGTGTGGAGTTTGAATGTCCAGATGCTTGTGGCCATATAGTGTGTTAAAAAGAATGGTACACAGTCACATGGGCATAAATGCTGAACTGGTTGTGAAAAACAAACAAATGAATCATGAGTGGAATAAGTAAAGTCATAAGTGGACAAACAGCTACGACTTACGTCCAACGCGGAGATTGATCTGGTCGCGGCGCTGGCCGTCAGGTTTCTGAAAGCAGCTGTACACCCCATTGCTACTCATGTCCACGTCCAAAAGGATGAGCCGCGGTCCCTCCTCCCGCCTGTGAGCCTTCACGTCCGTACCGTTCACCTTCCACGTCACGGAGGCGTCGTTGTCCAGAGAGCCACACTGCATGGTGACATCACTTCCTATCCTCTCGTACTGAATCCTGGCACCTGAGGAAGCAAACCAACATCATCGTGTAACGTTTCGTCCAACTACACTGATTCATACTTCAAAAAGTAGCTTGTTAGTTTTGAAAAAAGAATCTGGTTTAGAAACTTGTCACGCTACTGAGAAAATGTATCTGCGTCGCCAATTTTAGCACGGGAAGTAGCAATTTGCTAGTTGCACAAGATGGCGCCGGTGAGCTTTCGGAACGCCAGGGTCGGCAGACTTATTTACTCTATGGGAAAAGGAGGATTCTTTCACGGGGAAATATGGGTGTTTTTTAGATAAAAAAAAGAAAATAATAAATCAGCGACATGACAGTTCCTCTTTACATTGCTGAGCACTTCTTTAAGCCAAAACAACAAGATAGTGTTACGCGACCGGAAATTTGCAGACCCTGGCGTTGTAAAAACTCACCGGCGCCATCTTGTCCAACTAGCCCATTGTTTTCCAACAGAATCTGTTTGACATCATTGTTGCTATAGGCCAGGGGTTCTCAATTCCGGGCCTCGCGCCCCCTCGCTCTGCATAGTTTGTGTCTCTCTCTTGTGTCTGCAGCGTCCTCACACAGACAAAACTTACTAAGTGGTTTGAAACCCTACTTTGAAGGGTTATTTAATCGTAATCTTGAGATTTGCGTAGTCACGATTCGTGCCCTTTGGATGGAACATATACGCCCATTTCGAACTGGAATTATGGCAGAATATCTAGTGATGTTCACTTCGCAGGGATCTTACAGGCGTATTGAACAAACCCCGAAGCGGTAGGAGAAGCATACAAGATATGCAGAGCGGGGGGGGCGCGATGACCGGAATTGAGAACCGCTGCAATAGGCCTTGACATTAAATTAAAATAATCACGTTGCAACTGCGACTAATACCGTGTAGAAGGCCACTGTCACGCGGCAACCAGAAGATAAAGGAAACAGCAAACAAACACAACTAAGTAAACACATCAATGCTCCTTTCGCAGATTCATTTTGGCTTTGTGGCTCCTTTAGTGCACAGGGCTGAGAAAAAGCAATTTTTCTTCCTTCCACTGACCTGACTAACTACCCCTGTAGCCTAATCCACACGCACTTGTCCTGTGGGCAAACCAAATACATGAATTTTACATTTCCTCCGATGTCAAAGCTTGTAACACCACAGTGTTGGATAAAATGGAAAGCGAAAGGCCAGTGCGATCAAGTGAAAAGGACAACGAAAGTGGCGACTACCTTTTGTAACACAGGCGTGCCCAAAAGAGAGCAACTCGGTTCAGATGACATGATATACACTGCTTACAGAAAGCTGGTTGCTATCTTTGAAGATAGAATCGTGATATAAGCATTGGCAAATTAAACCAACATCTTTTGCGTATGGAGCAGGGCCGGATTTACCTCTTAAAGGCAAAAGAGATATATAATGTATTATGTAAATGGCATGTAATGGCCTATCATTTTACAAAAAACGGAAACGCAACACCCATCCATGACTGAAATAATAATAGTACCAATAAAAATATATATTTATTATCATTATAGAATGCCTGTGCATAAATCCAGCCCTGGTTTGGGGCAAAAGGCAAACACTGTTAAACATTTCTCTTCAAATGGCCTACTGTATGTCAACTGGATGTTTGCAAAGATCATGTATTGTACAAAAATAAAATGTGTTGTTGTGCTTTTACACCCGACTCTTGTGAATGACTTGATGTCTTCTGATTTCATCATTATAATTGTCATTCTATACATTCCCTTCAGCTAGAAACTAGGGACAATTATAAGCTCTTCACATTAAAACTAAGGTCTGACGTATCACATGCAATTACACTAATTTATATTCAATACAGCTCGGCTACAGTACCATTTCTTTTAACTACTTGAATTGTGTCCATTGACAAAGGCATCATCATTTTTGGCATGTTCAAAATAAGGGGATAAAACCTATATCAGGGCGGAACTTCACAAAAACCCATTCTGCAGGTCTGTTTTAGGAGAAATCCTTAGAAGAAAATTCTTTGTGCGAAATCTCCTTGAAAGGCTGTGAAATATCTTGAGTACGGAAGGGGTTGCTTTGCCCTCTGCCTTGTTTCTTTTGAGGATTCTCATTAAGGTTGTCTCTCACTTGTCGGCCCACTTTAGCTAGAGCGCTCTGTTGCGGAGCCTCAAATCCATTTCTTGTTTCCTTGCTTATCTCTGGGCAGGCAGCGATAGGATATGACTATTGGCATGACCACAAAGCTTTTGAACAGCAATAGCCTGCATGTGTTACGTTCCCAATGCTTCCTTCTTATTACACAATCAGCAGGTACGTTTAGGGCCCTCAAAATGTGAATTAAGCCTGCGCACAAAATGGGCATTCATTTTAAAATCACCACTTTCCAACTTGTCATCGCATACCTTTTATCTTCAAACAAACACAGCAATATAAGCTAAACAATATTCCATCCTACCGTACAGATTTCCTCTGAACATAGCATGCATGGCTTCAAGGGCAAAGAGAATGAGAGTCCCATTAGGAATAAGATGGAAAGGAAAAACATGGTTGAAGTTTAAAGGAGCAGTCAAACTGACACTCAATAATGTAGATGTAAACTGGCTACAAAGGTGAACGAAGGCGTCATGTAGAGATGAGAGAAGAGGGACTTAACACCCACATGGAAGTGCTAAAGGTTTTATGAGCAGGACATATGCAGTGTTGCTTGTGGAGGGAATTCTTGACCGGCCAATAGACGACCGGGCGGACAGCTAGATTTCCTGGCTAGATGAGGAACAGCTGTCCTTCTGATATATAAAGCCATAAGCACAAAGGAGTTGACAGAAGTTGTCTCTGTAAAATTAGATCTTAGTCTTTTGTTCAAAAGCTCAACCAGCAGTAGTACTAATATTCAAATTTACAACAGATGCTCAGTGGCACTTGAAACTGTCAGAATATTAATTTCTTTGATTTTACGTCACAACTAAATGTCTGTATCTGTAAAACAAATGGTGTATGTTGAGATTATTTCTTTTATTATTTCTTAATTTTATTTTGATTCTCGACTTACTGTACCTAACTAGCAGGCCATCTATGATCAACTAGCTAGCTAGCCTAAAGCCATATTCAACTAGCTTGGAATGGCATCCCCGTTGACATTGAATTAATTGTACCTAAACAAAAGGACGCAATTTGGGTCACGCTTATACACCCTCCAATTTAGAATTTTTGAATTGCGAAAGTGTCCAAAAGTTAATCGGTGAAGACTGGAAACTGAAGGCTGAGGGTGGGTTGGGTGGATGAGTTTTTCCCTCCCTGGCTAATATTGTATGGTAGCACAGAGGGATTTTCACACAAACAAAGGTCATGAAATGCCTCGTGCTCTGAAAAGGTCAATAGGATTAGAAAGTATCAGATTGATACAACACGGATCAGACAGCTTCATCTTGTTCCTGTTGGCTCCCGGGCTTGAGAATGTGGGTTCGGCTACTTTGTTTATTTTCGTACACTTGTCGGGGGGATGCATGCTAACGCCCAGCCACCGGAGCTGTTCCTCATTTTCTCTCTTCTCCCAGACCTCCCGTGATGCACCACATGGTAGTCGAACACCAGTACTTCTTTCACAACCTTCTTTTGTATCTGTGATCTGGTAAAATACGACTACAATAAAATAAACAATAGCCAGAACACAGTCAACTATATTCTACAATAATGTGTTAAATCATGCTGCAGTATGATATTTGATGTTTATATTGTTCTGCAACTCTAAACAGCCTTTAGGGAGTTTGTGCAATAAGTACTTGGCTAAATGTGTCTTGTACTGTCTAAATGATACCACCACATTTGTTTCTGGATGTCTGGGACACTATGCCTCTTTTTCATGCAAAAACGTTTTCCAAGAATCTTTTTATGTAACATTTTCTATTACAACAAGACTAAATGAAAACATGATTAAGATAAAATGTGGCCAATGTACTGTGCGGTGCAGGTGTCTGTTTCAAGAACAATTCCCTAGTTTCATTATAGTCATATGTTAGTATCTGATCCCTTGCTTTATTGTATGATTTCTTCTTTTTTTAATAACGGGCGGTTATCTCCCTAATTGAACGCACAATGGAACTTTTGATAAAAACTCAGTCTCGCTTTGTTTTCAAAGACACATGACCAGCCTGCCAGAGGAGAAACAGGATGTACAACTCAACAGCCCCTTGTGATGGAGAACGACATGGGGCAACGCTCCAATGCAAATTTGCACCAGAGGAGATTAAAGCACCCCACCCCACTCGCACTCGCACCCAAAGCCACAACACAAAGATAACCCTGATTGAACTGGATTCTAATCTCAGAAATGGACTCCAGCAACAGCACCCCCTTCATTTGCTAATACACAGCAGCATGCATCTTTGGCATTTCAAGTGTTAAGATGAGGTCTGGCATCTGTTGACAGGAGGTGCAGATATGTGGAGCTGCTCTTAGTTTGCAGGCGTCATTGGATTGGACATTTTGGGAGTAACGCTGGTAGTGTATAACACACTGTATCAGGTGGATAGATAGCATATGATTAAATCTGAGCCAGTAGTGTTATCATTTCCCTGCTATAGCATTCAACAGATCATATTAAAACATCTCTATCATGGTTCTGGGAATGTCAGTTTATTGCGGCAATTGGACCATATGTTGCCATAATGGTAGTGATGTTATGCAGTGATTATCATGATTGGGAAATAAGCAGGGATCTTAAAGGGAAACTTCATCCAAAAATGAAAATTCTGACTCATCTTCGAGTTGCTCCAAATCTATATAAATGTCTTTGTTTGATCGAACACAGAGAAATATATTTGGAAGAATGCTTATAACCAGACAATGCCCCCCATTGACTCCCATAGTAGGAAAAAATGACAGTGGTAGTCAAAAGTTCCCCAGAACTGTTTGCTGTCATACATTCTTCAAAATGTCTTCTTTTGTGTTAAACAGAAAAAAAACCTAATAATTAACCTAATAATATTATTTTCCTACTATGGGAGTCAATGGGGGGCACGATCTGCTGGTTATAAGCATTCTTCCAAATATCTTTCTCTGTGTTCATCTGAACAAAGAAATGTATACCGATTTGGAACAACTTGAAGGTGAGTAAATTATGACAGAATTTTCATTTTTGGGTGAACTGTCCCTTTACTGTGTCCTAACTGTGCTTCCATCATCAGCTTTCTTTCACAAAAAACAAAATATTTCTATGTCATTTTGTTATATCTATATCATATTGGTCTCTTCTGTCCTTGCTGTTTTTTTTTGTTTATGTGTCTTATGTAAAGATTATAGCAAGGAAAATAATACAGGTTTGGAATGACATGAGAGTCATTTTGGTGAAACCATTCCTTTTATATCTCCTATCAATCGTTAGGTGGTCCATTGCCAATGCTCAGATTGCATAAAGTAAAGAAATGATCCACAAAGGATTCTCTTAGCAACCACCTTGCAGAGAAGAGACCATGTAGTATGTTTTGCAGGTATACAAACAAAAAGCATCAGATGTGTTATACACCTGCCTCTGTAAACTTTATTAATAAGGTTTTACCCCTTGTGTGTTTTTAGTGGTTATTAAGAGTGTAGAAATGAATGCATGATATTTTTTCCAAAAATCACTGTTTATCATTGCCTGTGGCATTCTATTGTTGTTTCAGCAGAGACCATGTAACCAACACCATAGTTGGGACAAAAACTCTCATGACAAAAATACATCATTTATCAACAAGTGATGTATTGTGCCTGCATTATTGCCTCATGTCATGTCACAGAGACGAATGTCAGATATGCACAAATAGAATCTCACTCCAGCTCTGTGTGTGAGGAGAGATCCTGCCTTGGCAGTTTAGAATGATATAAATTGCCAACACAGTTCAAATTTGAAGACACCTTGGGCCAAGAGCTTCTAGAATGCACTGTGCACTGGTAAGAAGCCAAATCAAAAGCATTTGTAATCGTGATGAGAAGTTCTAAAATCGACAGGTACAGTAACTCCACGTTTCGCTGAGGCAGTCCCTAAAGCAACACAGACGTCTCAAAGTGATAGTTCACCCAAAAAAGAAAATTCTGTCATCATTTACTCACCTTCGAGTTTTTCCAAATCTGTATAAATGTCTTTGTTCTGATGAACACTGAGAAAGATATTTGGAAGAATGCTTATAACCAAACATATCTTGACCCCCATTGACTCCCATAGTAGGTAAAATCACTTTAGCATTTTTTTGTTCTGTTTAACACAAAAGAAGATATTTTGAAGAATGTAGGACAGCAAACAGTTCTGGGGCACTTTTTTGTATTTTTTCCTACTATGGTAGTCAATGGGGGGCAAGATCTGTCTGGTTATAAGCATTCTTCCAAATATATTTCTCTGTGTTCGACCAAACAAAGTCATTTATGACAGTATTTTTGGGGGAAGTATCCCTTTAAACTCCTCTTACTTATAGACAATTGATTCCATGGATTTATAAACAAATGTTATAGTCCTTAAAATCAACTGTGACAGACATCAACTACTTCCACTGCAAAATCTAGTTTAAGTTTCAAGTCCAATTTGTTGTTCGGAGGCTCAACTATTTTTTCTCATTGTTAGTTTGAAGTTAATGGCTTGTACCTGCTGAATTGGCCTCAGGGCCTTGAAAAAAAAACATGCCTTTAAACCAAGATTACTTGCACATTTATCCTGCCGCTCTACCTACGCTCTGCTTTGAGCGGGCGAATTGCGTGGCCTTGCCAATGGAATGTAAACATCCCATGGCAGGCTTGTGTCGGCAGCCCCCTTGTCCTCCCCAACAGGGGAGGGAAACCTGACTGCTGCACACCCCTCTTCCTCCACCGGCACACATGTCCTCCAGCAGCGATCACAGATGAGCCGTGCAAAATGAAGAGAAAACGAAGCTGGATGTCATTACAAAGCACTCCATAGTTTACAGCCAAAACACGAGGCCTGAAACCAACAATCGGCCCTACCCCGTGTTCCCATTCCCCCTGGCAGGGTGGCGGCAGGCGGGAACTAGCCCCAGAAGGGGTCAGAACAAAGCCTGGCCCTTGTTTTTAAAGTCTGTTTCGACAGACACTCCGAGCATCAACAACGTTTGCCGTAATTTGTCTCCATTTGCTCAGCAGTTGTCATTGTTTCCCTCAATAAATCCCAAAGCAAAGGGTCTTTTTGAGATTTTGATGTGTTTACGTCGAAAGGGTAAATTCTTGGGAGTGTAATTTGATGACTTGGTGCAAAGTATGTACTCTTGATTTAAAATTGTTGCCAGGCTAAAGGAAACACAAAGCATTTTTGAGACGATGCCAGTGTTTAGAGCCAAAATAGCACTCTTAGATAATTTTTCATGTCAAGCATAGGCATGTCTCAGAAAGAAAGAGAGATAAATCATTTTTCTGATGAGAAAAATTTACCAGGGTTTACAACATCTCTAGACAAGAGCAACGGCTGACAGGAAATAAAATTATGTGAACTGAAATCAAGAATATTCCCGTACGAATCTAAAGTTGGGGTCAATTCATTTTTTTTCCCAATAAAATAAAACAATAAAAAATGTATAGCCAATCAAAATCCGTCAAATTTAAATGGCTTGTGCACTTTAAATTTTAACTGTAGCATGCCATCTTAAAATAATCTGCTGGTTTGGACCACTGATCTATATTAATGACTGGATTCTACTAAATTAATAAGGAGTTATTACATATTAATGGTAAAACAGTATCTTACCAGTCCCCGTTTTTATATCTAAAATCTCACATTACATTCTCACAACGCAAATGTCTTAAGTATGTAAATAATAATTATTTAAAGTCGGGAATTTTCCCGTCTTATTAGATATAGAGTGAGTTATGTTCATTTTCATGACGGTAACGTACATATCAGATCAGCAGACTAAGGAGACACCTCAAGATATGACAAATGTGCTTATAAAATCTTAATATATGCTCTTTAAGTCATGAAGCTTTATTTCTAAACATTTACACATGTGCCTTTACAACAGTATGTTTTAAAACAATTTCTATACGTCGCTGTCTTCCCAAAAAAAACCATAATAAACATTGGAAAAAACTTTCAGCACTGAAGCATAGCAACACTGCATGCTTGCATTGTTTGCGCGCTAAAACACTTCCTGAGAACATGCATCTCTAAATTCACCCCTTTTAAGGCACAACTGCAGCTGCATAAAGATTAGTGTAGATATATAGGTATAGACATCTAGTTTTTCATTTCATATATCAGACAAAAAGTATAACAAATCACCTGGTTTGTAATATAACCAGCTCAAACAAAACACCCAAACGTTGAATCAAATGGAATGGAATATGCTGCATCTTTAAAAGCTGTGTATGTGTGTATAATGGTAGATTCACTTCACTTTTGATCTTCCTGATACATTTTGACAAATGCTGTGTGCGCTTAAAAAATAATGCAGGTTTTCAACTCCTATATGTGAGCCAGAGCCATTTCATTCTTAAAGTGCAGCCCATGTTGATCGAGACCTAATCTTCACCACAGCATCTCTATTGAGAGAACCCGAGGTAACTGGACTGGCAGAGTGATGACAGACAGGAGGGCGGAGAAGCGGTGACTGCAGCTGTTTGCTCGGAGATGCTCTCGTTTGTGAAGGGTACACGCTCTGTCAGGCCAAAGGGGTGTTTACCGACAGGGCTGCTTTGTATTCCTCACTATTGCTCCCCATGAGAAATGCCTTCATAACACTTGGTTCTTTCTTTTATCTATTCTGTCTCCTTTTCCATCTGCTTTTCCACTGTTTAAGAGCGTCCATCCCAATTCATAGCAACCCTCCTTTAATTGACAATGGTGAGCAACCAAAAGCTGCCGTGACTCCATCCAAATCTTGCTGTAACCTCAGGGTAATCCATACGTGATTGAGGCGCTTAATGGCCCTACTTTCACTACTCGCCGAATACTCGCAGAATAACAACGTGCGGGTCTTGTTTGGATAACACTCACCGCTAATCTGACTTCAGCCCGGAAGGGAGGACCTGTTCGTGAGTGTCGCTGGAATAACAGCTCCGTTTGAAGAAAACAGTGAAACGTGTGGGTGGTTCCACCACAGAGTAGGGAATGTTTCCACTGACACTGGGTCTTTGAAAAGGCTGAACGAGTGATGGATTCCTCTGAACTGTCATGATGGATGATAAATGTTACCTTGCGGGATCTTGTAGTCACCTATGCAGCAAATTCGAGGCGTGTGGTGCCAACAACACCTCCCTGAGCTTTGGCTTACTCAGGTTGTTAGTTTTTGATCACACACATTTCAATATAAGATGTGTAAGTACATGTCCAATTCAAGATGATGGAAAAACACTCGTTTGTTTTTGTATAGTATGGTGACGTTTGTGTTTATGGTTGGAACTTCAGGATGACGTTTTAAATATTCATACATTCACATCATACATACTGTATGTAGTCATTTTATACAAATTTATACAAAATCGTGAAATAGTGTTCCCATGAAATCCGGCTGAAAGAGTGCATTCTTGTGTTCACTCTAGACGAAGCGCAGTTGAATGTAACACAATGCAGGAGTCTTGAAACCATCCCTTCTCAAGTGCTGGGCTAGTACTTGAGCCCTCTGAATGATCAAAATGCACAGTAGTAGCAATTATACAACTTTTACAAATCAGCATAACAGTTAAGGCGGCTAAAATCCGCCAATAACAAAGATGTGAATGTCTCTTGATTTAAATGCTGGAAACATTTGGGAAACACCGTGCCATTGGTTTTTGGATGTTTTAATGCAAAGATCTATCATTGTTTTTTATTGTGTGTTTTTGGCTTAATGTGTAGTACAGTTTTAGTAATCACATACAGCACCATAGTTTAACCATGAATGGAGTAATACGGACTAGCTGCTAACCTACACAAGAAATGAAAGCTTAAAACAGCCATTGTTTTATTTTTTATCATTCTTGATTTTAACGTATCTATTTATTTTGAGGTACAACCCGTGTAAAGAGAGGCTTTGAATCTAGGAGACTCATCTATCAGTAGATTTACTGCTACTGTCACATATGCAAAAACAGATACTACATCATGTACATTAATTATACTAATAAGACTACCGTCATGACATTTATGGTGATATTAAAACATAATTATTTTTGCACAATTTAACTCAAAGTGGGCTTTAGTTTATTTCCATACTAAATTAAAGTTTAAGAGCCAGGGCTCCAAATGACAGTAAGATCATCTTTACACGGGCATATTTCTGTTCATTCATAAATATAACAATATTAATAATTGTGACCTTCAAAAGTTACATACCTTTGAAAAAAACAGCATATGCTGGGTCAGGTATGTTTTGATGCTGGTTTAAGCTGGTCATGTGCTGGTTTCAAGATGGTCGTGTGCTGGTCCTTAGCTGGTCATGTGCTGGTTCCTCCCAGCTTAAACCAGCAAAGGACCAGCATTAAAACATACCTTACCCAGCATATGCTGTTTTTTTCAACAGGGCAGCTAATTGTTTGAACCTAGCGAAAGCCATATTGTTTATCAGCCAGAGGATAGATATCGACCTTGAAGGTTTTTTTTGTCTGTTGAATTGTAAAACAAGGTTTGCATCTGTATTATGTAGTGTTGTATGTAGGTGACTGAGTTGTATGAATGGCGAGAGATGATATCAAAGGTTAATGCTAGCAACGCTGGATTTCCTGACCCCGCTGCTCTAACACGCACCCTTCCGAGAGCATGTGCAGATGGAGGCGTTAAGATTAATGCCCGGAGTTTGCCGCCTGACATCTGTGGGCTCTCTGTTTCTTCACACACGCCAATACTCTCTCTTAAAGCAAGGCCTCACGCGAGCACAATGCTAACTTCACTTTGATGA